>JAWWTY010000001.1:117760926-117776457 GCA_035222235.1 Margarornis squamiger
TTTTTTTACAGAAGGCTCCTCATGCTCTGGAGCAGCAGGAGGGGCTGAGGGAGCTGGGGGGGCTCAGCCTGGAGAAACGGAGGCTCCGGGGGGACCTTCTGGCTCTGCAAGTCCCTGACAGGAGGGGGAGCCAGGGGGGGTCGGGCTCTTCTTCCATGGAACAGGGGAAAGGGTGAGAGGAAACGGCCTCAAGTTGCACCAAGAGCAGGTTCAGATCAGACATTAGAAACAATTTGTCCCTGCAGGAGTGGCCAGGCCTTGGAATGAGTGTCCCAGGGAGTGGTGCAGTCACTGTCTGTGGAAGTGTCCCAGGGGTGTCTGGATGTGGCCCTTGGGGACATGGATTGGGGTGACTCGTGGTGCTGGTAATGGTGGGACTGGCTGGTCCTGAGGGTCTCTGCCAGCCTTGGTGATTGTGGGATTCTCGTACAGCCAAGGCAGATGAAGGTCTGAAGGTCTGCTGTAAAAGCACAAGGAATTCCCCTGTGCTGTGCTGTGAGCTCAGCCCACCTTTAGCCAGGGATTGGTGCTCATTTATTGCCTTTTCCTTCCTCAGTGGAGCTCATTTTGCCGGCTCTAAAGGGAGGCACTAACGAGGTTTTACCTCTCTGATGTTTCAGAGATTGGCCATGGACCCTCGCTGTAAAGGAATGCCACTGTCGAGTTTCCTACTAAAGCCTATGCAACGGGTAACCAGATACCCACTAATCATTAAAAACGTACGTTCCTGCGCACACGGCGGGGTGGGTGCTGCTTTGCTTACAGCTTAATTACAGGGGGCTTGTCCTGCCTGTGCCAAGCTCTGTCACTGGGAGATACTGGGGAGCGTGGGGGGTCCTTCACTATTTGATCCAGCTACAGAAAATGGGGGAATTCCTGGGGCTCCAGTGAAACTCGGGGTTTCCATCTGAAGCAGAGGTGAAACCTGCACCCAGAGAGCCACAAGGCAGTGAATGCTGAATGAAAACTTCAAATCCTGGTAACAGGAGCCAACCTTACACTCGTATTTCCCGGAGGCTGGGAAATGACACAGTGTGGAAGCCTGGAAGCCAAATTCCTGCAGGTTCCCATCCCTTGACAGTGCTGGATAACTTGCAACCCTTTCCTAACTCTCATTTGCTGCCTAACACTGACCATCCCAGACAATGCCGTTGAACTTGGCCCAAAGCTTTCCCAGGAAAGAGTTATAAATTGGGTGTTGGCATTTAAGATATTCCTTAAACAGTCGTGGCCATATTCCTGCATTTGGCTGGAATGTATGTCCTTGTGCCAGAGGAGCCAGCAGTGCCCTGATGCAAAGGCTGTGCAGGCAAGGATTCATTCCAGCTCTTCCCAAATAGTGTTTGTCTCCTGTTTTTCACATTTGTCGAGGAGGAGAAAGAATTCGGAGCATCTTGTGTGGTCTGATGGAAACAGAGCCCTGGCGTGGACGCGCGGGGCGGGCAGGAGGAACACGTGGAGCTGCAGGGGATGGAGCAGCCTGACCTGTGCTCTGTTTCTGTGCAGATCATCGAGAACACCCCCGAGAGCCACCCCGACCACAGCCACCTGAGGCACGCCCTGGAGAAGGCGGAGGAGCTGTGCTCCCAGGTCAACGAGGGCGTGCGCGAGAAGGAGAACTCCGACCGGCTGGAGTGGATCCAGGCCCACGTGCAGTGCGAGGGCCTGTCCGAGGTAACCCGGGGCTCCCGAGGGCCTGGGAACACGGGGAGCACTGGGAATAACCCACAGCCCGCTCCTGGCACTGCATCCAGGGCACAGGGTGGGGCTGAGCCAGGCTCACCATCCCCAGGGCTTTGTTCTCACACATCTTCGGCTCCCGCTCACCCCTGCCCGTGACCCTTCTCGCTGCTCGTGTTCTTGCCTTCCCCGTGGTGAATCCTGCCTTGCTGCCTGGCTCGGGGTGGTCCCAGGTTCAGAGCTGCAGTTTTCAGCTTTCCACTTCCTTAGTCCTTCCTAGCACACTGGGTGTGGGACTGCCGTGTCCCACCCCGAAGCCATTCCGACCATTTTGGAGTGCCTTAAAAGTCATCACACACAGGGTTTCTGTGGTAAAGCTTTGTGTATGCTTGAAAATTCAAGAATACTGATGACATCTCTCTGGAGACTTTACAGAGAGAATCCCTGCCTCCCATTCCATGTTATTCTTTAAGGCAACATGCTAAGTTTCACTAGAAACTGTAATGAAAACCTTGTGCCTGTATGTTCTGCCAAAGGAGAGGGGATATTTTGATGGCCTTCCTTCACTGGTGGTGATAACAGAGGCAGACAGAACACAACTTGATTTTCAAAGTATGCACCAAGTTTTCAGTTCTAGAAGGGAAAAAGTAGCAAGTACTGGGTGGTTTATTAACTAGAAAAAAACTGTATTTCACCTCAGGAAATCTGACTGTTTGGGGAGAAAGATGAGTGTGACAAGGTCAGAAGGGTCAAGACAATTCACATTCACATGCACATTCAGCTGTGTGACCACCACTGTCTGAAGAAAGGGGGCTGCTTTAATCTTCTGTGGGTGGTGTCTGGCCCTGGAACACCAGAGCTATAACCTGAAAGACCTCCTGGCTGGTTGCTGCCACAGTAATTCCAGCACCAGCAGCCTCAGGTGTGTGGAAGGAGCAATCCAGCCTTTCCTGATCTTTGTCCAACCTGTCAAAGGAGCCACCCCAGATCCAGCTGCCCAGGGTGGTAAGGACTGTATCATCCCCTGGTGAAAAATAAAACTGAAAATGGCACTTTAGGCAAGGGCCAGACCCTGCTCATGTGTAACAGTCCCCAGGGAGGCCACGATTCTCCCAGTTCCAGTGTCAGCAGCCCCAGCTCAGGGTGTTGTGGCTGCCTGAAATTCCTTGGGGGTGTTTAGGGGGTGAAATTCAGTCACAGTTCACAAGTGCAGGCCCTGTTAAGGAAGGTTGAGGCCCTGGAGAGGCCGTCTGCAGTGCTGCTGCTGCTCCTCCAGGACAGGGCCTCGTGGGCTCAGCTCGGCTCCCAGAGGTGCATGTGCGTGGGGAGGGGGCACAGCTGCTTTTGGCTTCTCCCTGCCTGCCCAGGCCGTGCCCGTGTGACTCGTGGGCTGCCCTAAAGGCACTTCTCACACAGCCTTGTCTGACCTGCACTGCTTGTCCTGCTCGAGGCATCTCCTCATGCTGTGACACAGCGCAGAACCGACCGCAGGACTCAAAACTGTGTCTGGTCTCTTTCAGGGGGACCCCGATTGTTTCACTTTATACAGTGCGTTGTTGTTCTTCTTCTACTTTTCGCAGCAACTCGTATTTAACTCAGTCACAAACTGCCTGGGACCTCGCAAGTTCCTGCACAGTGGGAAGCTCTATAAAGCCAAGAGTAACAAGGAGCTCTATGGTTTTCTGTTCAACGACTTCCTCCTCCTCACTCAGATCATAAAACCTCTTGGCTCTTCAGGCACAGACAAGGTGTTCAGCCCCAAGTCAAACCTGCAGTACAAAATGTACAAAACTGTAAGTACTGCTCTGAAAGGGGGGTGGTGACAGGCCATGTGTGCAGGGCAGCATCTCCGTGCTGGGGGTGTGGGCAAGACTTGCCCAGGGAAGAGCTTTGAAAGCCTTGGAATATGCTGGCCATTCCAGGGACTGATGGGGAGAAAGTCTGTGTGCCTTAGTGAGATAACAAAACATGCTCTTGAAGTTTTGCTTGAACAGAACTCTTCAGCAAAGGGTCACTTGTATCAGGCAGCAATGGGGAGAGCACAGTTTGCTGCTCCCTGTGGGGAAGGGGGGATTGCTGTGCTCCAGGAGCCTGCTGGCTTCCTCCGGGAGAAGCGTTCCCAGCCTCTGGAGGCACCTCTGTCTTTGTCAATTTTTACAATTTTCATTTTACCAAATCTGAAGAAAGCTGGCAGGCGGGAGGGTGGAGAGACTTCAGCTAAGCCTGTTGTAAATTCTCTGTGTGAAAGCACCTGCTCAGACCCTGTGCAGTACAACTCGAGCTTTGCCTGATGTTTTACAGCCCATTTTTCTAAACGAGGTACTGGTAAAATTACCCACAGACCCTTCTGGAGATGAGCCCATCTTCCACATCTCCCACATCGACAGAGTCTACACCCTCCGGGCTGAAAGCATTAATGAGAGGTAAGAGCCTCCAAAGGCCGTGCTGGGGAGAGGGTTGAGAAGTCTGGTGCAAATGGAGGATGGGAATGGTTATGATGGAAACTGGCAGAGCAGTTTTACAAGGCTGGAAAACTCCTTGAGAATGCAGTGATACTCAGTATATGAAAAGCAGGGAGAAATAATGAGGCTTCCTGCATCCCAGCAAGAATGAAATGTCTGGGAGGGTGGATATTTAGGCTGTATTTCACATTTTATTTACTGTGAAGAAGCCAAAAGATGGGAGTTCTACCTTCTGCTGTTAGCAGCTGTTTGTTTGTGCAGGGAAAGCACCTGTATGGCTGTTGAAGGAGATCAAGGAACAGGTCAGAATTCGAATTTGAAGCAAAACCTACCAAACTAAATCCAGTTAGTTTATCTTGTTCAGTTCTTTGACTTGGAAAAGTCAAAGGAAAGACAACCTTAAAACCTGAGCTGATGGGGTTTATCTCTGGTGAGCTTACAGAGAGGAGAGTGAACTGATTTATACTGAAAAGGTTTCTCTTCCCAAATGTAAGGTCTTTAAAGACAATTTTGTTAAAACCTGAAAGTGCAGCAAACCCCTCCCCACAGGGCAGACATTGTGTTGTGGCAGCTGGGAAATGTGCAGCCCCAAAATGCACAAAATGTAAAAACATCTTAAGGCTGTGGCTGCCCCTGGATCCCTGGAAGTGTCCCAGGCCAGGCTGGACAAGGCTTGGAGCAACCTGGGCTGGTGGAAGGTGTCCCTGCCCATGGCAGGGGGTGGCACTGGGTGGGCTTTAAGGTCCCTCCCAACCCAGACCATGAATGTCCTGGGTTGAAGAGCAGCAGCTCTTCATTTTGGGTTCAGAAATGGATCCACAGCTTTGAGGTTCTCCCACGTTTCCCTGGCTCAGGTCTCAGGCTCCCCTGTATGCCACAGCAATTCCTCTAAACCCCTGAGGTCCCTTGGGAGCCCCTCTGCCACCCTTTTCCTCTGTCAGTCTTTCCACTCAGTCTCTTTCAGGCACATGGTGGGATTGGTGGGGCCAGGAGTGGGACCCAGGGATCCTTGTGGGTCCTTTCCAGCTCAGGATATCCTGTGATTCTGATTCTTAAGCATGAAATGATTTCCTAGAAGGGCCCATGAGACACTGCCCTCATTCACCATCCATGTACTCTCCAAGATATGCTTTAAATGTCCTGAGGGTCAGAAGGACTTTGAGATCAAACCTCAGGGATCAAGGAAAGGGGCCCCCTCTGCAACCCAGGTGTCTTGTACCTGCTGGCTACAAGAAGTTAATCACAATAAAGCAAAGGGCTTGGTGAAAGCAAACCTTTCTATCTTTTGGTTTCTCACTGTCTCCTGCTTGTGGTTCTGTTGAGCTTTCTTTGTGTGGTGGGACCTGCTGGCTTGGGATGGTTCAGTTTCTGCAGGTGCTGTAAATTCCAGGAAGATCTCTCTTCCAGGCAGAGTGCTTTGGGACAGCAGAGACTGGGATAGTGCCAGAGCCGTGGCTGGGAAGCAGGGACAGCTGTAGTTTTGTCTGCTGTGCTCCAGCAGGGGAAAATGGAAATGGCATTTTGCAACTTTGTTTTCTCCTTTCCTTCTGAAGGACTGCCTGGGTTCAGAAGATCAAAGCTGCTTCAGAACTTTACATAGAGACCGAAAAGAAGAAGAGGGAAAAGGCCTACTTAGGTACAGCATAGGATGAGGGGGTCTCATCTTTTGTGGAGAAGTCCATGGGCAGGAAAACTCGTTGATGACTTTTCTCTCTTGTTCCACCGCAGTTCGCTCACAAAGGGCAACAGGCATTGGGAGGCTGATGGTGAATGTTGTGGAAGGCATCGAGCTGAAGCCCTGCAGGTCCCACGGTGAGTGCTGGGCTTTGTCAGAACGTGCTCCATATCAAAGGACATTCCCATTTATCAGCCTGACTCTGGAGGAGGTTCTGTCCCAAACATGGGTTTGTTCGATGCCGTGGTTTTACCAGGTAAAAGAAGCAGCAGTGACTTTGTGCAGCTCAGCTGTTGTCCTGCAGTTGCCCTGCTTTTGTTTCCGACTGACTTAGTTGCCAGCACATCAGCCATCTCCTGAGGGATCACAGGCACAGAGCCCTGCAGAGCACAGCAGCAGGGCCTCAGCCCCCTGTGGGCACTGCCATGTCAGTGTGGCTCGTTCCAAGGGCAGTGAAGCCAAGGCCTTGCCCCCCTCAGCTGGCTGTAGGAGGACATTGAGGAGGAGCATCACACTCTGTTCTGTTTGTCCCCGTCTCCCTAGGGAAGAGTAACCCCTACTGCGAGGTGACCATGGGCTCCCAGTGCCACATCACCAAGACCATACAGGACACCCTCAACCCCAAGTGGAATTCCAACTGCCAGTTCTTCATCAAGGACCTGGAGCAGGACGTGCTCTGCATCACGGTGTTCGAGCGGGACCAGTTCTCCCCGGATGGTGCGTAGGGGCTGCCACGGGCACTTTCCAATCTCCTGCCTTGAGGAGGTGCATTCCTGCTGAGGAAAATCCTGGGGAATGGGTTGGGTTCGAAGATGGTCTTTAAATATCCCCCAGAGCTGAACACCTTTGCATACTGGGAGATGACTCACCCTTTCTCCCTGGTGGAGTTGTGCCGGTATCAGCGGAAACAGAATCCAATTCTCTCTGGTTTTTGGGAATTTCCTTTCTTGTGCAACTTGGCAACGACTAAAGTATGGTTTGTAATTCTAAGTCTCAAAAAAACTCTGGATGCTGTTTGCAAACAGACCTATTCCTGCAGGAGAAAGAGAAATGCCTCCACCTTCCTGTTCTGTGCAATAACAGTGGCAAAAATCAGCCCAGGATTCCAAACCCAGTAGAATCATGGTATGGTTTGGGTTGGAAGGGACTTTAGACATCACCTAGTTCCAACCCCTTTCATGCGTAAGGACACCTTCCACTATGCCAGGCTGCCCCAAACCCTGCCGAGCCTGGCCTTGGAGACTTCCAGGGATGGGGAGTGCACAACCTCTCTCATTCATATTTCATACCCTGGGATAAACACGTGGAGCATCAGAGAGTGTGTTTTGGAGCCACAGTCTCTGAGGAAGTGTTTGGATAGGACTGGCACTCCCATGGCCAGCACCAGTTGGCCTGTTGAGGTCGCTGCTGGTGTGAGGCACTGCTTGGCTCTGGCATCTCCAGAGAGTTCACACTGAGGTTTGACTGTGCAGCAGCTTTTGGCCTTTTTCTGACATAAAATCATAAAATCCAGAAGTCACTGAACTGAGGTAGGTGTGAATTCCACAGGGGGTTTTCTGCCCATTTACTTTGAGTGTTGCTGCTGTGTAACATAGTCTGGCTAAATCCTCCTCTGTGCAGTGTGGCAGCCTTGGGCCTTCTTCAAGTGCAAAATCAGAGTTAGAGTGAAGACTTGTTTCTCCTTTTGTTGTGTGTGGGTGGAAGGTTAGTTCCTCCTGCAAACTCCGGTTTCCCTGCAGAATAACCCAGTTGTGCCGTTTCTGAGCATTCCCCCTTTTTGCCTTCCAGACTTCCTGGGCAGAACAGAGATCCGTGTGGCAGACATCAAGAAGGATCAGGGTTCAAAGGGACCAGTCACAAAGTGTCTCCTCCTGCACGAAGTCCCGACGGGAGAGATCGTGGTGCGGCTGGACCTGCAGCTGTTCGACGAGCCGTAGGAGGGGAGGCAGCCTTGCCTTTCGGTCGAATTCACTGCGATCGCTGTCCGCGGGAGCTGTCACAAAGTCCTTGCTGGTGTGGCAGGAAACCACTGCTCGCCCTTCACACCTCAGAGGGTTATCAAAGCAAACAGGAGCATCTTTGTGCCTTGATAATTCTCACTGAAAACACGAATCCCAGTTTAGTGAGGAGATCCCCCTCATTCTCTCAATGTGGAACTTGGCGTTGGTTTCCGGGCTGGATGAAACAACCCTGTTGTTCCTTGTGCTCCAGTAGGAACGGCTGGCAAACCACAGAGGGGGCTGTGCTTGCTCCAGTGGCCCTGCTCTCGGATTTCCACAGAGAAGGCAATGGTGGGATGTTTGGGAGGCTTTCTGCAGGGTTTTCCCCATGAAGGAATTCTGTGCCTGGTTTCTCAGCAAAGTGGGGTGTAAATGGGACGTGAATGGAAGGAGCAGTTTCGCAGCAAGAAGATCTTGGAAGATCTTCATGATGGTACTGAAAAGACTTAGAAAATAAATAGTCTATATCTATAAACAGAGAAGATTCTATTAACAAACCACTTCATGACTCGCATTGCCCCTGACAATAAATGGTGTCCAGGCCTCCTGCACAGAGATGAATTGCACTCCAGAAGAGTCCCCCCACTCAGTACCTTTGGAAGTTGCTGTTGTCCACAGGGCTGTAAATGTTGGCACAGGAAGCCAAGGGTTGAGCACAGAGCCCAGCTGTGTGTCCTGCTGTACCACTTGGATACTCCTTTACTGCTGCTGCTCAGGCAGGTGATCCATCACCTGCAGTGGGGAAACAAAAACAATCATGGCTCCAGCTCAGGAAGGGAATTGCCAGCCCCCAGAGTGTGGTTTCAAAGCAATCAGTGGTGGCCAGGCACTGGGTTGGGCTGGGCTCCCTGTGTGGCACAGGGTGTGACGGGATCGGGGCAGCAGCGTCCGGCAGCTCCCAGGGGTTGCTGGCTGTGCTGGATGTGACCAGAGACGGAGCTTGGGATGGTGCAGAGTGGGGAACCTCAAAGCCTTGTCAGCCAGGGAGTGCCAGGGCTGCCCTATCCATTCAGCCCCAGGGATACACACGTCCAGGCCCACATCCCTGTGTGGCAAAGCACCGGCTCCGAGCGGGCACTTACGTCCGGTGTCCCCGAAGCACCTGCGTAAGGGCTTTGCTGAGCCTGGACTCGAGAGGGAAAAGAGCCCTGAGAGTCAAATTCCTCTTTGTTCTGCTTGGATTCCTGAGTTCATGCCCTGCCACACATCCACTGGTATTTTTGTAAGGACTTCATTCGGGATGGGAGGTGCCAGCCTGTGTCATTCGCATGTGAACGTTCTCGTGGAGCCTGTCGTTGGGTTTTGGTGTTCCTTGCATGTCCTTTCAGTCCTGGTTCCCACCTCTCCTGTGTCGGTGGTGTTCTCTAGCACTACAAGTCTTATTGGTTTCCATTAGGAAATTAGGATATATCCATAACAGGTAGCTAGATCCGTATGGTAATAAGTGTAAACTGTGCTGGGAAGTGTCTGTGTATTATAATTTCCTAAAAGACCACTGTAATGTTTCAAGCAATGGGAAGGAAAAAAAATGTATGTTGGAGGGACAACAAAGTTTACATTTCATACTTTTCAGAATCGCTTTATTATTTATTTATTGAAGATAGTGTAGAATTTTGTATCAGAAATGACAGACATACTTATGTATTTTTTGAAACAAAACAGAGATACACACTTTAGTTAGAAACTTTCAACTGACCACGTTTTAGAGGGAGTGTAACTTCCTAGGCATGCATTTGTTTACCACTAACTGGCTGAAAACACAATTAAGAGAACTTTAAGTTTCTATTTTTCAATGTTGTTAAGAAAATGGTTTCAACTAAAATATGTAAATAGTACTAAACCCATGCTTTCCTAATTCCATATCAAGACATTTTATTAAATATAATGTATATGAAAATACACATTGTTGTGGTAGGATAAAAAAAAAAAGTGATAAAATCTATTACTGGAGTAACATTAAATGTCATTGTCTAACCTTTGATCGCTGTCCTAATTTTACTGAGCTGCCAAGGGGGTTCCAAAAGTAGCACCACTTCCTGATGGGATCATTTCAGCAGCAGCAGTGACAGTACCACCTGAACAAACAGGACAGAAAGCCGTGGCTGTGACTCGGAAATCCTGGGCAGGTTCTGGAGGGGGTCCCAGGGAGCTACATCCTGTCTGAGGCTCAGCTGGGGCTTCTCTGCACTCTCTGGGCCCAGGATGTCTGTGCAATAGGGGCTCTAAACTCTGTGTTTAACTGGATGCTCCCCGAGCCCTGGGCACCCCCAGACCCACTCCCCACACCCCGGGTACCCCCACACCCCACTCTGGGTCCCCCCCGGGGCTTCTGAGGGGAGAACACCCACAAACACCTGAAATAAAGCTAAAACTAAACCAGCCCAAAGCTCGCCTCTCCCCAAAAGAATAGTTTTGATTTTATTTAACAGGCAATGCCATGCTTGGCCTGGCTAAAGTAGAAGCAACTTACAGGGCGACCTGGCCTCAAACTCCCCCGTTTCAAATGTAAACCATTCCCTTTGGAAGATAAAAAATGACATCCGGATAGATTGGCATTTGCTTTTCCTCGGAAGAGCCCAGTGTTGCTCAGAGTGCTCCCTGTGGCTGAGGGACTGAGTTTGCAGGAGGAGTGTGGAGGACAGGCAGGCAGGGCTGTGCCCTCCTGTGCCCTCCTGTGCCCTATTCCCTGTGGGCTGAGCGGGGCAGGTGGCCCCACGGAGGGACAGGGCCATCCAGGGCACCAGGACCAGCTGCAGAAGGGGCACCACGAGAACCTCATGAGGTTCCACAAGGCCGGGGGGCAGAGGCTGCCCCTGGGCAATCCCAGAGTCACTGGAACACCAGGGCTGGCACAGCCCTCCAGGAGCATCCAGTGCCACCAGTATCACCAGGATCCCCCTAATCCATGTCCCCAAGCACAGCCCTCCAGGAGCATCCAGTGCCACCAGGATCCCCCTAATCCATGTCCCAGGGGCCACACCTGTATGGGCAGACCAGGCTGACTTTTATCAGCCACTGATCTCACACACAGGAATCAAACCCGAGCCCTGGAAAGCTGAGAAGGGAGGAACAGGTTTAACTTTGGGCCAGCAACTGCTGGGTATCAGACCCCTCTTTGCAGAAGGACGGTCAGCTTGGCAGGGTGAGATGTCTCCTCCCTGCCCACACAGCAATGACCGCAGTTCCAGCGGGCAGGGGGAGCCCGGGCAGGCCTGCCTGCCCTCCCAGCCCCAAATCCCCGGCCCGGGACCCTCGCAGGGGCAGCCCCGGCCCCTCCGGGCAGCCCTGGGGCCCGCCCGCCCGCAGGGAGGGGTTCCAGCCGGCTCCGCACCCCTCCCTGCCGGGGCTGCGGGGCCCACGGCGGGACAGGGGCCGGAGGGGCGCTGGGGGCTCCGGGGTGGGTGTCTGTGGCGGTGGGGACAGGGGACGGCCGGCCCCACGGACCCCCGCCCGCCCCTCCCTCAGCACGCCCGTCCCCTCAGGGCCCGTCCCCTCAGGGCCCGTCCCCTCACGGCCCGTCCCCTCACGGCCCGTCCCCTCAGGGCCGCCGCCGCTCTCGGGCGCCCCCCGGCGGCCAGCGGGGGCTCCTCTCCCTCCCTCCATCTCTCCTTCCTTCCCTCCCTTTCTCCTTCCATCCCTCCCTGCCTCCATCTCTCCTTCCTTCTCTCTCTTTCTCCTTCCTTCCCTCCCTCTCTCCCTGACTCCATCTCTCCTCCCTACCTCCTTCCCACTCTGCCCGCCTCTCTCCCCTCCCTCTATCCCAATTCCTCCTTGCCCGTCCCCGCCCCTCTCCCCCCTCCCTCCCTCCCTCCCTCCGGCCCGTCCCTCCTTTTCCTCCTCCTCCTCTTCCTCCTCCTCCTCCTCCTCCTCCTGCCCCGCCGCCCGGCCCGGCGGCTCCAGGTGAGGCGGGGGGGGCTCGGGGGTCGCAGGGTGGGGAGGAGGGATGGAGGGAGAGGGGAGGGAGGGATGGAGGGAGGGACAGGGACAGGGAGAGGGCCGGGGGCTCATCCTGCTCCCCCCAGACCCCGCTCAGCTCCCACCCGCAGCTCTGGGCAGTGCTCTGACCCCGGTTCTTGGAGCACAAATATATCTGTTCCTATACATGTTATCTGCATATATATATATATGTTATCTGCATATACATGTGTTATCTGCATATACATGTGTTATCTGCAGCAGGCGCCTCCCGGGCAGTAGTTGAACCAGGAGGGCAGGCAGCGCTCTTCCCACTTCAGTAGTGGTGACGCAGGTTTTTATGGCCCTGTAAAACTCGGTTAGTATCTTTGCCTGCCACCTAGGAGGAGAGAAATCGCTCATTATATATCCTAAACGGAAAAAAACCGGCGTTAATGAGGTCCGTTATCACAAGCTGGTGACTCAACAAGTGACACGGATCAAAATCAGCTGAAAACGTTTGGGATTGATCCGCTCCCAAGAACATCCCCTTTTCCTTCTCTGGGTTGGGGCAGAAGGGCCGTTTTGTATATGTGGGGCACATAAATGCTGCTTTATCCTTAATTAACCTCGGTTTGACCTAGTTTTTTTTGTTTGGGAATTGAGTCAGCGAAGGGGACCTTGCCCTCTCTGAGACCTTAGCACCAGTGATCCAGCGTTTCCCTTGGGATTTATTTCCATGAACAAAGGGGAGTTAGCTCTATTTAATGGTGGGTGCAGTTTGTGTTATATTCTCCTTTGATCTCACGCAAAGACTGACTTGTTTTTTCACCTGCTAACCTGTTCCTTTTGCTCTTTTCCCAAGTGATCCCGAAGCACTGAAATTGCTGACCGAGGGCAATACTGACCACTATTGATCTGTTCTGAGTTCCAGGTTTGCACCCTTACCTGGCACCAGGGAAGGAGTCTGGCCACTGCTGGGGTGCAAGAGCTGCCCTAAATGAACGTGTAACCTGAACGCTGCCACAGATGTTGCTGTGAAAGAACAGAAACCTGCTGTCATGACATCCTTTGGGAACGTACCAGGTTGTAGATGCTGAGGCTTTGGGGTCCATGGGAGCAGGAAATTCAGTTGTTGCTGAGTGTAGGTACAGTGGGGAAAAGGGAGAGTCTTGTTTCAGCAGTTACCACTCAGCATAAAGAGTGGTAATTTCCACTTTATATGGCCCTAAGTTTGCTGATAAACAATAAGGGCAATAAAATAATTAATAAGAAAATAAAGGCAATAAAATGCCTTTCAGGAATTCTGCAGTGCAGAGCAAACCTGTGTTCTGTTGTCATACCAGGAGAAAACTATACTGTGAATTAATTTTCATTTACATTGTAATACCACTTCAATATTATTTAATTAGAAGTGAAAATGAATGGCATTAAGCTGAAGGAGGGCAGGGTTAGATGGGATATTGGGAAGGAATTGCTGGCTGGGAGGGTGGGCAGGCCCTGGCACAGGTTGGGCAGAGAAGCTGTGGCTGCCCCTGGATCCCTGGAAGTGTCCAAGGCCAGGTTGGACGGGGCTTGGAGCAACCTGGGACAGTGGGAGGTGTCCCTGCCCGTGGCAGGGGACGGAATGAGAGGATTTTTAATGTGCCTTCCAACTCAAGTCCTTCTGTGATTCCATGATTCTACGGTTTCAGTATTAGTCTGTAAAAAAAATTAATATTGTAAGCTGAATTTTGTTAAGGATTTCTTTAAGAATTATACTAATATATAATTATATATTAATAGATATGTATAAAATCCTGTAAGTTCTTAAAAAAGTCTTACTTAACACAATTTTGATGCAGATGTGTTTATAGGCTGCTTATAATGTAGCTGCACCTGAAGAAACATCCTGTGTCTGTGTGCCATGCTGACCAACACCATGGGGCACCGTTTGGTGGCACAGGCACCCCTGATCTCAAGGAAGCTGAAGCCATTTCTCTGCAGGATGTTGTCGAGTTACAAATCCAAAAACGACGTCAAGGACTCTTACAAAATCCTGGAGCTTGAGGAAGGATGTTCCCTCGATGAGGTCAGGAACTCGTACCGAACCCTTGCCAAGAAGTACCACCCAGACAGCAGCTCCAGCACGGCCGACCCTGCCGCCTTCATAAGGGTGGAGGAGGCCTACAGGGTTGTGCTCAGCGACGTGGCAGCCAAGCAGAAACCCAGCGACGACAGCGAAGAGGAGGAGGACCAGTTCAAACTCAAATCCCTGCAGCACAGGCACTACCTGAGTTTCGAAGGCGTCGGCATCGGAACCCCGAGCCAGAGGGAGAAGCAGTACATGCAGTTCCGAGTGGACCGCGCCACGGAGCAGGTGCTGGAGTACCAGCAGCACAGGCTTGGCAGCAGCTACGCAGGGACTGACCTGATGAGAGCCAAAGATGTGAGGGAGAGCAAGAAGGTGAAAATAACTCAAGCGGTGGAGCGGTTGGTGGAGGATCTCATCCAGGAATCCATGGCCAAAGGAGACTTCGACAACCTCAGGGGCAAAGGAAAACCTCTGCAGAAATTCTCGGACTGTCCCCACATCGACCCCATGACCCACAACCTGAACAGGATCCTCATTGACAACGGGTACCAGCCCGAGTGGATCCTGCTGCAGAAGGAAATCCGGGAAACCATCGAGCAGCTGAGGAAGAGTGTGGTGGCCTCGAGGAGGAAGCTGGGAGAGCCCATGACGCCCTCGGAGCAGAAACAGTGGGGTCAGATCTGTGAGCAGTTCATGGAAGACATCAGGAAACTAAACAAGAGAGTGGACAACTTCAATCTGGTCGTTCCCATTATGAGCAGGCAGATGGTGCATTTCAGCCCAGAGAAGGAAATCGTTCGAGCACAAAAGACTTACAAGGCTCTGATGGGAGAGGCTTCGCATTCAGACACAAAGGAAAGCCAGGGGGAAGGTGGTAAAACGTTTGGGTGGAAGTCCTCTCTGCTTAAGTGGTTAAACATTACAGTGAAATAATTTAATACTAATTCATGTGTCTTGTGAAGATTTTCAATGCACTTTACTAATGAAATGTTGCACTAGAGAAATTTCGGGTACACTGAAAATGTCCAATCTGCACTGTTACACCAGGTAAAATTTGTTTGTCGGGTGGCCACTTGCATTACAAATAATGGATTTATTTTTAAACATTATTAAAGGAAATGTGCCAGTCTGGGCTGTGGTAGAGTTGATTCTTGTCTCTGAGTGGGACTTGCACAGCACCAAGGCCTTTTCTGCCCCTCTCACCTCCCCTGTGGCTGGGGTTAAACCACAGCAGGAACAAACCCATTATTCACTTGCAGGTCATTTTGCTTCTGCTTAAAACCAAAGTAATGCTTCGCTTTAGCACGGAGTGTAATCACTTTTAAAGTCTATTATGTCTTCAAAAGGGGAGATCGAGGCATAAGAAAAACACGTTAAAGTGGAGGCAAAAGTCTTGCCAGGCCCTCTTAGTTTGACCTTTATATTTAAATACTTACAGCTCGTAAGCTGTTGGCAGGTTCAATGCATATTTTTTAAAAGTACATTTACTTCGTTAAGGCTAAATTAAATGAAGGAAGGGTTCTGCATGTCTGGACTTAGACTGTACATGTGCAGAAGTCCCTTTTTGGAACTTGAACGTGGAAGGAGATTTTGGAAATTTATTTATAGGTGAACACACTGGGTCTTTCAAGCCTTTGTGTTACAGCAAGTTAGTCATAAGATTTAGGAAGGAATTGCTGGCTGGGAGGGTGGGCAGACCCTGGCACAGGTTGGGCAGAGAAGCTGTGGCTGCCCCTGGATCCCTGG
>JAWWTY010000001.1:117802534-117822375 GCA_035222235.1 Margarornis squamiger
GATGGATTCGACAACAGTCCCTCCCCCCCCCCGCGCCCCCCCCGCCGGGCGCCCCGCGCCGCTGCCGGCCGTCGACCCCCCCGGCCGCCCGCCCCATCGAGCCGGAGCGGCCCCGGTGACATCAGCCGCCCCCCCCGCCGCCGCCGCGGATTGGCGCAGCCCCCCTCCCGCCCGGTGACATCGTTCCTCCCCGGCGCGGCTATAAAGCGGCCGCGGCCGCCGCCGCAAGGTGCGCGCTGCTGCCGAGCTCGCCCGTCCCGGCGCGCCCTCCCCGCGGCCGCCCCGCGCACGGTAAGTGCCCCCCGCGCCCCCCGGAGCGGCGCCCCCCGAGACTCCGGTCCGGCGGAGAGGCGCCAGGGCAGGGACGGGACCGGACGGGGCGGGATGAGACGGGATGGGACGAGACGGGACAGGAGGTGCCCCGCCGGCGACGGGAGGGAGAGCGGGCAGGGCGGGCGGTCCCACCGGGAGAGCCGCTCCCCGGCCCCGCGGAGCGGGCACGGACCGGCCTCCCCGACGGGGCGGGCGGCGGGGCCCCGGCGAGTTCGGGCGGGCGCTGACGCGGGGCCGCCTGCGGGCTCTCTCCCCTTCCCGCAGGCAGAGCCCGGTGCGCGCCGCCGCCCCGCCCGCCGGGCCATGGACTCGGACGCCAGCCTGGTCTCCAGCCGCCCGTCCTCCCCGGAGCCCGATGACCTCTTCCTCACGGCCAGGAATAAAGGCAGCGGCGGGGGCTTCACGGGCGGCACCGTGTCCAGCTCCACGCAGAGCGACTCCCCGCCGGAGCTGAGCGCGGAGCTGCGCAGCGCCATGAGCGCTGCGGGCGTGGTGGTGGTGGACAAGCTGGGCTTCAAGTCCTCGTCGTCGTCCTCCTCCTCGTCCTCCTCTTCCTCCTCCAAGAAGGACAAGAAGCAGATGACGGAGCCGGAGCTGCAGCAGCTGCGGCTGAAGATCAACAGCCGGGAGCGCAAACGGATGCACGACCTGAACATCGCCATGGACGGGCTGCGGGAGGTGATGCCCTACGCCCATGGCCCGTCGGTGCGCAAGCTCTCCAAGATCGCCACGCTGCTCCTGGCGCGCAACTACATCCTCATGCTCACCAACTCGCTGGAGGAGATGAAGCGCCTGGTCAGCGAGATCTACGGCGGGCACCACGCCGGCTTCCACCCCGCCGCCTGTCCCGGCGGCATGGGCGCTCACTCGGCGCCGCTGCCCGGCCACCCGGCCCACCCGGCCTCGCACCCCGTGCACCACCCCATCCTGCCCCCCGCCGCCGTGTCCAGCGCCTCCCTGCCCGGCTCCGGCCTCTCGGCTGTCAGCTCCATCCGGCCGCCCCACGGGCTCCTCAAGTCGCCCTCGGCCGCCGCCGCCGCTGCCGCCCCGCTGGGCAGCGGCTTCCAGCACTGGGGGGGGATGCCGTGCCCCTGCAGCATGTGCCAGGTGTCGGCCCCGCCGCACCACCACGTCTCCGGCATGGGCACCGCCAGCCTGCCCAGACTGGCCACCGACACCAAATGAGCCCCTCGGCGGGGCCGCCCCGCCGCGCCCGCGCCCCCCGGCACCTCCAGGACCTACAAACGCTGCTCCCCGGGGGCAGCGGGTCCCCCCGCTCCGCTCCCGGGGCCGTCGGAGGGGCGGCGGGAGGGGATGGAGCCCGGCCCGGGTCTGCCCTGCTTCCCGAACGGCGGGGAAACCCACGCAGGCACGAGTAAAGCCCTGCGCATCTTCTTTCTTTTTAATTTCCCGACGTTGTCGATAACTTCGCCGGGAGGGGAGGGTGGTCCCGGGCTCGCCGCGAACGGAGGAACCAAAACTGCAGAGGGGCTTTTGCTCGTTTGTTTGTTTGTTTGTTCCCTCCCCTCTCCCGGTTCCGTTTCTACACGCAGAGCCTTTGGAACCGTTCCTGAGGCACATTCCTCCCCGCAAAGTCCATCTCCGGGGCACCCGGAGCTGGCCGGTGGCAGCGGGGCTCCGGCTGGAAGAGTCGCCGGGAAAGCCAGTTTATTCCCCTCTTTCCCCGCTCCCCCGCCCGCCGTTGTTTTCCTTTTGTCGGCTTTCTGTCCGGTTCGGGATTTGTAAATATACCGATAACGACGCGAGTCCGCTCTGCCTGAGCTTTCCGTCCGTGCACTTGTCCTGTGTCAGCCTCATGAGTGAAAAAGGTGTCGGTCTGCCTTGATTTCGTTGGTTTGGGTTCTTGGGGTTTGTTGGGTTGGTTTTGTTTTCAGCGGATAACACGTTTGTTTTGGTTTCTTTCCGTTCCTGCCACCTTTAACAAACTTTCAACTCTTTAATGCTCTTTCCGTGTAGGAACTTTCACCCTGTCCGTGTTGCAATACTGAGAACTTGGGCTTGTTTCTGAAATAACAACTTTTCTTATCGCTGCCCCTTGCAGAGATTTTATCATCTGTTTATTTTTGTAAAAAAAAAAAAAATAAGAAAAAGAAAAAAAAAGTTGCTAAATAATATTTATTACTTGTTTGGTTGCAAAAAAAAAAAAAAAAAAAAAGTGATCCACTGTTGAGATTTTAAATAAAAAAAAAACCAAACCAAAAAAAAAAAACAAACAAAAAGCATTTAAAAGAAATGTCCTTTTCATCTTTCTCGCTGTTTTGGGGAGACGGAGGCAGGTGGGGAAGGGATGAGAACATTTTAGGCGCATCCTTGTCTTTTCCTCAAGTTTTTTGTTAGTTTACTTGGCCGGCTAATCGAAATCATTGGGGGGTTGGGTTTGGCTTTTTTGTTGGATTTCTTTTTCCTTTCTCAATTGCTCCTCGCAGATTCAGGGCGGCAAGGAAGAAAAACCGACCGGTACCGTGTTCGGAATGTGGAAATCTTTGCCTATCGAACCCAGACCTTTGCAGGGGCTAAATATTAATTAAATATTATTTCGGGGGGAGGAAACTTTAAACTTGGCAGTGGGGAGTTTGCTCTCACTGTACTGGCTCCTCCGCACTTGACCTTCAACCAAACCCCCTCCAAACGAAAAGCCACAGGAAAGAAAATTATTTTCCTCACGAAGTCGATGGTGTCTCTCGCCTGGGTGTATTTTAGCAGGTCTGGGCAGGAATTTGGGCAGGAACTATTTCCCCCACCTCAGGAAAGGGCTTTCCGCACGGAGGGTGCGGAGCAGCCAGTGGCTCCCCCTTTGCTGCGGGGAGGAGAAGGGGAAGGACCCAAGCGAACCCCGAGGTTTTGAGGAGAAGGAGGTCGGCAGCCCCGGGGGGCGCCGGGACGGGCGGAGGTTCCCACGGTGCCGCCGCCCGCCCTGCGGGGCCGCTCCCGCATCGCTTTCGGGGCTGCGGGTGGGCAGGAGACCCCAAACCCCGCATCCTTGCCCCAGCAAATCCCTTCCCACCTCTCTCTCTCTGGTCCGACAAATGCCCAGACAGCTATTTAAAAAAACCGGCTGGCTACCTACGCATAAATGCAGAATTACTTATGTATTATCACGGGGCGTGAAGGAGTTTTGGGCGCACAGACACCCCCGAGGGAACGAGAGAGTCGGGACCCGGAGGACTTTGTGTCCCTGTGTAAGACGAGGCGGTCCCGGGGCCGGGGCTGGTTGAGGTCAGGGCGGGGAGGGAGGCGGTCCCGGCCCCACCGCCCCTCCACGTCCTGCCCTGCCGGGTTCGCTCCCTCCTGCTGCCCCTCGCCCCGCGCCAGCCCCTGCAGGAATGGGAAGCGGGCCCGGGAAAAGTGCCCCCCGCCCCAGGGACTGTGAGAAACAAACCCCGCTTTTCCTACAGCGACACCCAGCCCAACCTCTGCCGACCCCCGGAGATCACCTCCCCTTCCCAGCACCCTCGACTCGGGCCAACAAAACCCCTTTGGCGACAGGAGGGACGAAGCCCCGGGGACCAACGACGAGCATCGCTGATCCCCCAGGTGCTTTCTCCTGCCGCGGGTGGTCCCGGTGCTGCCCCTGGTTTCAGGGACCCCCTCAGAGTGCCGGTTCAGTGCCGGTGTGCGGCTTTGAAGGCGATCCTTGCAGCACAGGCCCCCCCGCTCCTGCCTTCTTCGACGGTGGGGTGGGAGAAGTGGGGGCCTGGCAGCCAGGTGTCTGCCAGCGCCGTGGGACGGTGCCCACGACGGGCGCCCTTCTGCCAAGGCTGCGCTGCCAGCCAGAGGCCGTGCAGGGCCGGGAAGGGGGCGAAGACCACCCCAGTACCCACCGCTCCTCCCCAGAGCCCGCGGCAGCCCGGGGGTGCCGGGACCGGGATGGGGAGCTCCCGCCAGGCCAGATCCCATGTGATGAAGCCCCCTGCCCCGGTTTGGCTCCTGGAGCCCCGTTGCCGGTGTCCTACACCCCCCCACACCCACCCTCCACACATACACATGAGCAGGGAGGCCGCAATAAGCAGAGCAGCTTTCCCAATTAGCAGGGCTCGGCGAGGGAGCGCTGCTGCGGAAGAAGGGCAGGAGCAGGTGAGAATTAGAGGGAGCATCATTAGGAGCTGTTCTTTGTCTCTATTAAAGGCAATAATTAGCACCCTGACAGATGCAAAAGTCGGCAGTGGCCAGAAGCTGGTAAATCCTGCTCGTCTGCCTGGCCGGCTCCCAGCCGGAGGGCCTTTGCCGTCGGTAACAGGTGGTCCCGGGGAGCCCCGACGGGCAGCACCGCCCCGGGACGTGGAGGCTCGGGGGGATCGTGAGGATCCCGCTTTTCTGCGGGGCCATTTCAGCCCCACCGGTGGTAAAAGCAGAGAGGGCAGGGAGCCCCCCGTCCCGCTGCCACTCGGGCTGAGGCTGCGCATCCTCCCCCGGCACAGAGGGAGCTCCGGGGCCGCTGCCAGCCCCTCGGCCGAGCCGCGCCGGGCAGCCAGCTGTGCCCCCTCGGCCCTCCTCCCGAGGGGCTACCTGCAAATGGAATTAGCAGCGCTGCCGGGCCCTCCCGCCGGGCCTGCTCCCCATATGCTCCCCCGCACCTGGGAGCGCCCGCGGGGCTCCCTCGACGGCACCGACGGCGGAGAAGCCGCGGCTCCGCGGGGTTGGGTTACGGCCAGGGGGGGCAGCCCATATGCTCAGCGCACACCGGGGGGCTCTGCCGGGGCTCACCTGCGCCTCGGCCAGGCCAGGAGGCCCAGGGAGCCTCGTTCCACGGGCAGCCCCCAGCCCCTCGTGCCCCCCCCAGCCCCTCCCGCACCCTCGAGCAGTCACTTCAATTCTCAAGGTCCCGCTGAACCCCGTTCCCCTGAATTTAGCCATGTTTTTCCTGCAAGCCACACAGATCCTTCCCTTCAGCCTTCTGCTTTTTCAGGCTGTCTCGAGTCTGTCACGATCTGTCCCGACAGAAGGAGGAAGCCCCTGATCGTATATCGCGGTGTCCGAGCTGGCTCCTCTCTATGGCCTCACTCACCCGCTCTCTTCTTACCTTTCTCCTTGCCTGATCTCCTCTGCACTTTCCCTTCTTTCCCTCCTTCCCCACTTCCCTTTCTCTCTTCCATTTTCCTCCTTCTCTTCCCCACCAACCCCGCCAGGCACAGAATGTGGTGAGAGGGGCAGCCAGGAACTGAGGTGCCAGGACAAGGAGTGATGGGCTCAGACTCAAAGAGGGGAAATTGAGGCTCAACACAGAGCTCAATTCCTCCCTGGGAGGGTGGGCAGGCCCTGGCACAGGTTGGGCAGAGAAGCTGTGGCTGCCCCTGGATCCCTGGAAGTGTCCAAGGCCAGGTTGGACGGGGCTTGGAGCCATCTGGGATAGTGCGAGATGTCCCTGCCCATGGAAGGGGTGGCACTGGATGGACCTTGAGGTCCCAACCCAAACGATGCCATGATTCTCTCAGCACATTTTAGGCAGAAACTGGAAGGCATCAAGGAAGCTCAGGGGAAGGGGAAGGGAAAGGTTGGTGACATCAGGGCACACAATCAGCTCCTCCACCTTTATCCCCTGATGTTCTTGTTTCGTTTCAACAGGAGATTTATTCAGCCCGAAAAATTTTGAGCTAAATAGCCCAAAATCTGCTGCAAACCCCTGATTGAGGCATTTCTCTCCCTCAGGGAGCTACCAGGGCACCAGCTCTGCTCGCTGCCAATTCGGTCCTGTGGGAGGGGATCTGTCAGAACCTCTGTGTGGGGCTGCACATTCCCTTCCTCTTCGTTGGCAATGAATGTTAGGAGTAAGCATCCAAATCCCCCTCAACAGCTTTCTAAAATCAGTCTCTCACAGAAAAATGTGGTTCTTTTTTAGCTGCAAACCTCTCCCAAGTAATACAAACCAGGGCGGGCAGGAGCCATGGCAGGGGGAGGTTCACAAACACAGCTTACACAAGATGGAGGCAGAAAATACTCATCTTTTTCCCCTTGAAAGCCTCGTACTGATATTCTGGAGCCAAACTCCCCTTGGGCATCCCGGCATTGTCCCCATGCCAGACTCGGGGTGCTGGATGTGGCAACTGGGGCGTCATTTGAGAGACAAGAGCTGTGGCCCAGCCCTGGGATGCACAACCCTGGGATGCTGCTTTACCTTGGCTGGAAAACAGGGCTGGTTTTAACACTTGCAGAGGTGAAAGACTAACATCCCATGTACTGTCTGAGCCAACCCCTGGAGGACTGTCCCCAGGGCACTGGTGTGACAGGAGCTAAACTGCCTCTGATGGTGCCAGCACCTCTCACTTGGTGTTGCAAGACAGTTCTTGGAGCAGAGCTCTGATTTTCCTGTGTTGGAGTGGTGTTTCCATCTCTGTGTCAGAGACCTCCAAGCCCGTGACCCAACGTTACCCAGATTATTTCTGAATTCTCGGGTGCACCTGAAGGCTCAAAAGAGTTACCACAGAATCGTTGTGGCTGGAAGAGCCCTCTGGAGATCCCCCAGTCCCAGCCCCTGCCCAGGCAGGGTCACCTGGAGCAGGTGGCACAGGAACACCTCCAGGAGGGTTTGCAGTGTCTCCAGAGAGGAGACTCCATGCCCTCCCTGGGCAGCTGTTCCAGCCTCTGCCACCTCCACGGGAAGAAGTTCTGCCTCACGTTGAGGTGGAAGTTGTTGTGTTCTAGTTTACTGCTCCCTGTCCTGTTTCTGGGCAGCACTGAACAGAGTCTGGGACCATCCTTTCCCCACCAGCATCTCCACAAACACTCAGCACCCAAAACCCAGCTCTGAAAACCTGGTTGCTCATGTTGGGGTTGAGATGGGAAGGGAGGTTTTCCCAAAGCCTGGTTCCAGTCCCTTTCTAAACTTCCAGCCAGGCAGGTGGGGTTTATAAGCAATCCTCAGGCACAGTCTGCCAAGTGCCTGGGCACCAAAACGTTACTCAAAGTGAATTTTCAATGTAATAATGTTCAAAGATTTCTACTAAAAATTAAGTAACTCTAACAGTAACTCTAATGACAGCAAGGGGGCCATGAACCTGTGACAGCTCCACTTCCACAAAAGGGCATAACGTACTCAGATCCCTCCTGGTTTGTTTCAGAACATCCAAACTTTGCTTCATTAGAAAGAATCCAGCCTTAAACAATGGATGAACAAGGAAACTGCAGTATTACATGGATAACTTTTTTGGTAGACAATGGGACACCTCTAAAAACCTCTCTCAAGGGAGTGAGGTCTAAATACTTACAAAAAAAGAGTATTGTAATGTGCCCACTTTTTAAACTTGTGGAGATGTGGGGTTTATATGACCGGGCAATACAAAGCATAAATACCCCACACACCAGGATATAAAGACAAGGTCTCTTCAGTATCCAGAAATGAGGAAAATCTTCCATGAAATTTCATGAAGTCCTCATAAGACTAAGTTATAATAACATTATTATTATAAGTTATGATGAGTAAAAAAGGCAGCTCATTAAGAAAAAGTATATAAAAGTGTCTTGGCAATTCTGTCTGAAAAAGCATTCTCTTGTAAAATTTATTAGAATAAGGAGAATCTTCAGCAGATCATTCATTCAAGACCTATTTCTTGACAAGAAAATAAGCACATGAATGCCAGTCCTAGTCAACACATCAGAGATAAACTGGTTACAAATATGGATCATTAATTGATGCCAGTCATGTTTTATTCATTTTGAAAACTGGCAACTCAGGCTGAGCTTTAACAAGCACTACTAAAATACTCTCATTTTTTAAAAACCTCTCTGAAGTGCCAGACCTGGTGGGATTTTTGGGGGTGTCCTCTGCAGGCCCAGGAGCTGCAGTTCAGTGGTGCTTGTGGGTCCCTCTCCCCTCAGGATATTCCAGGATTCTGCGACTCTACTCACTGCTTCAGCCTTCGAGAGCCCAAACTTACCCCTTGGCTTTTACCCTAAAAGATGGATGTAAATGCAAAAGAGTGTTTCCCTTTTTCATTCATCCCCATTCTTGGGATTAGCTTTAGAAGTTTTGTTCTGCCATTTATCTTCACTTGTTGGAGATGTCTTGACAAACTCCTGAGAATTAATTTCCCATCAGCTTTTTGCCTGCTCTCCTTGAACTGGCAGGTCAGATCTCACCATATGCATTAGAAGGGGTTATCTGGACGGGCCACCCTGCTTCATTGTCCCTTCTCTTCCCTGGCCCTGGCCCAGCAGGGCACCAGTGTCATGCACATGGAGAGAGCACTGGGGGAATCAGCTCCTCTGCCGAGCGGCCCTTCATCCCCTGCCCGTCATCAATCATTGCATCCCGCTGCCAAGCCCAACACAATTGGATCAGGCCCAGTACACGGGGTGTTTCCTGCGAGTCAGGAGCGTGCCTTTTACTTTAATATATTCCCAGTGTTGATCCTATTAGCAGGGAAAATCAATCAATCACTGTCAGCAAACATCACCAGCCTGCAGATTGATCACAGTGTCAGGATTGTTGGAGGATTCTGCAGATGCAGAAGGCATTTGTTAAATGCTATTTTCAGAAAGACATATACATATATGTATAAGACACATTTATACACCTCTTTGTCTGCTTTAAAAAAAAGAAAAAACTGGAAAAACACACAGTTCCTTTTTGTGTGTGTGTGTGTGTGTGTGTGTGGATTTTGCTGTTTTACAAAAGCAGTCCCAGGGTTTGCCACTTTTATAAGAAAAATCCTTTTGAGTAGAAAATGAGCAGAGTTTTGGGAGGGGGGAATCTTGTTTTGTTCCTCCTGAGGGACTTGAGCAAGGTTTGGCTGTCTGTGCCTGAGGGAAGGAGTCTGGAGATGTGTGTCCCAGAGGGATGAGAAGACTCCAGACTCTTTCCAAAGAACAGGGCTGAGGTGGCAAAAGCCATCAGTGTGTTCTGTGGGAGACAAACCCCTCCAAGGTGGGAGTTCAGCCACCCCCCCCAGTGCTCAGCCCTCATCTGGGGCTGTGCTGAACAGCACACCAAGTTCCTCTCCCCACACCCTCTGCTCCTTTTCCCCAGCAGGAACAATTCCACTCTTTCATGCTGCTCAAGGGACGTAGAGGGGAGGTTTCCTCTGTAATGGGCAGCACTGGGAGCTGAGCACTCCACTGTCCCAAACCCACTCCCCAGCCCAAACCTGGGAAAGCCCCATGGCCCCAAGATCCAGGCAGAATCCAGACTTTTCCCTCTCCATCCCCATCTTCTCGGAGACAGTGGGAGGAGCGGCAGCTCCTGGCTCTCTGTGGTCCCCCCAGCACAAAGGGGACACAAAGAGCAGACAGGGACGTTGCCTGGGGCCAGCATCCTAAAAGGCATGGGGGAATCCTTTTCCTAGTCAGAATGTCAGGCACAGGGGGCACAAAAAGCAGGAGGTGGAGGGTGGAAAGGAGCTAAACTAAGTAAAAAATTGGTGGGCTCTTGAGATACCTTCCCTAACCTGCCCAGAGAAGCTGTGGCTGCCCCAGCCCCGGATGTGTTCCAAGCCAGGCTGGACGGGGCTTGGAGCAACCTGGGCTGGTGGAAGGTGTCCCTGCCCCTGGCAGGGGGTGGGACTGTGCAAGCTTTAAGGTCCCTCCCAACCCAGACCAGTCTGTGACTGATTCTACATGAGATGTCAGAGCAGAGGCTGAATAACTGCAGCCCCTTCCCTGTGCTCACTGGGATGGTTTTGGAACTGGTTTTCCCACAGTGTCTGTGTCTCTGCCAGGCACCAGCAGAGGTGCTGTGGGGAGGAATCTGCCCTTTCCGGATCCTCCCTCTCTGCTCCTCACTTTCCAGGATGACCAGTTCAAGCCACCCAAGGCTGGGCTTGCATGAGCCTTACACCAGCATTCCCTCAAATCCAGCCCCTGTTTAAGTGCCTGAAGGTGGCTCAAGGAACCTCCTGTTCCCCACAAAATATCCTGGGAATACCACACAGCAAGGTGCTCCATGTCAAGCTGGTCTCTGTGGTGGAGGGACGGTCTGGTGTGACCAGGGGAACATACAGCAGGAAGCTCCAACATGCCTGATCACTCTTCCCTGTTAACAGCAGCCCCCAGGCCTCTCACAGGGATTAAAGAAGGGAGGGAAAGCGGGTTAAAATAGGGAAGTACCCCCAGGGACTGACTCTGTCCTGGCTCTTGGCTAAGCTGGGGGCAGAGCTGGAAGTGAAGAGCTTTCCCCAAGCATGTGTCACCCACCACCAGCATGCTGGGAATGGGACAACTCCCTCAGGGACAAGGTGGGATTGTTGGGGTGTCCTGTGCAGGGCCAGCAGCTGGACTGGATGATCCCAGTGGGTCCCTTCCAGCAGAGGATACTCTGGGGTTCCATGACTCTGTGAACGGCTTATTGCTCCCTAAGCAAGGCCTGTGAGAGGTCTGGGGCAATCACCCCAAATCACACAGCTCTCCCCACCTGCAGACTTTGCTCATGTAATTGTTGCACAGTTTAGTTAGAAATGGAATTGTAGAAGTGTAGGAAAAGTGTCAAAACGCCTTAAGTGGGAACGGAGCTCTGGTGGGAAGAGGAAGAGGCCACAGTGCCCCAGGCAGCTGTTCACTGCTCAGGGCTTTGGAGGTGATGGGGCAGGAGGAAGGAAGCATCAGCCACCTGGGATGCTCCCAGGAAAGCTGCATCAGATCAGGACTCACCCTTGGGTGCTACTCAAGCACCAAACGAGCTTACAGACCTTGGCAGGAGCAGGACATTACCCCCAAGCATCCAGCCTCAGGGTCACTGTCTCCTGCCCACAGAAATGGGCAAACCTCGTGCGGGAGAGGGGAGATGGGAGAAAGGGAGACACAAATCCCTGGCAGATGTGTCCTGCAGAAGGGAGAAGTCACTCCTGAGGTGGGGGTCTGAAGAGCAGGATTTGCCTGAGACAACACAAGAAACACACAATTCAGATTTCGTTTCTTCTTTCAGGTCTGTGGGGAAAATGCTCCGTAGCTCCATCCACAAACCTGTCCCTAATCCTGCCCAAACCGACCCTTCTGGAAAAAAATGATATTAGCTGCAATCCCCCTGGTCCTACAAAGCCTGGGAGTAAATGAACTTTTAATGCATTGAAAACATATTCATTATAATGTATAAAGAGGCAATTTTCATTTTGTTTGTGTTCTTAAGAGTGTGACAGCGTCTTGTTTGCGACTGCCCCTGGGTATAAGCCAGCATTGTGTGACTTAATTAGATATTCTCCGTGCTAGTGTGAGGGACATATGTCTATTCACTGTAACAAACATCAAGAGTCTGCCACATGCTTTCATGTTCCTGCTACGTCGAAATAAAGGCAGAGCAAGTGCAAGCTCTCCCAAGGACCTGTGGCCCCAAACAGCTTGAACACAACCCGCCGGCATTCACCGATTGGTTACAGTTTATTAACAGCCCATAAAGTCCTCATCTGCTCCCGGGCGCTCGCTGGGGTTGTCACCTGCAAGTGCCGAGAGCGGCCGCGGCTCTGCAGGCGTGGGAAGGCTCCGCTCCTGCCCCCCTTCCCAGCCCTGCCGGGGCTCCTGCTGCAAGCGGCTGAGATGGATGAAGGGGACCCAGGAACCGAACCGAAAAAGCCGGATGGTGGGAGCTGGGACTGCCTCGTCCCGGGAGCTCACAAGGCTCCGGTGACACGCTGAGGTGCCCGGGTTTCCAAATCCCAGCCTGGGCACCACGGGCATCGCTGGGTACGTGTGCTCAGCCCCACCCTCTGGCCCCTGTTTTGCTTCATCAAAAAAGCCAAAGCCTAATTTGGGCAAAATTAAGGGGTTGAAGAAGGTGGGAATGTCTGACAGTGAGTCAGATGAGACAGTGCAGGATTCTTGAGTGCAGGTGGGGATGGAGGTTCAGAGGCAGGGTCTGAGGACAGAGCAGGGTGAATCTGCCACAGGCTGGGCAGAGAAGCTGTGGCTGCCCCTGGATCCCTGGAAGTGTCCAAGGCCAGGTTGGATGAGGCTTGGAGCACCCTGGGCTGGTGGGAGGTGTCCCTGCCCATGGCAGGGGGTGGAACAGGATGATCCTCAAGGTCCCTCAGAGCCCAAACCAGTCTGTGCTTCTGTGCAAATGGTACCCCCTCACATACTGTCCAGGCATCTGAACATCTCAGATACCACTAAATACGTCAGGGGAAATCAGTCTTTGCCTTCACTGTGTGTCTCACACAGGCAGCACAACCACACCAAAGCACCCAGGAGGCACATCCCATTTAGCTCCAAGAGTACAAAAATCCAGCCCTCCGTTCCCCTTCCAGCCTCTCAGCAGCTTCATTTTCTGCAGAGCCGTATGTTGGGAGCATCATCTGAAATCAGGCCAGGCTGAACCATCCCAACCATGCCTTAACATGAGCCCAGAACAAGCCCTTGTCAAATGGGAGCTGGGCAGGAGGGATATTCACACCACACCAGGTGCCTGGCTGGGAAAATTGGGTGGGATGATTAGTGGGATTAATGGTCCCCTGCAGCAGACTCAGAGTCCAGGTACAGCAGCTCAGAGCAGGTAGAAACAAACCCAGGGCTGTTTTCCCCAACACTTTCCCAGTGCTGTTGCCCAGCACTTGGCTGCCCTTCACTGGCACAGAGGGAACAGGTCCCTGATGGCACCGGGGAGCTCTGCCCACCCCATGGGCACAGCTGAGCCCCGCAGGAGCCACCTCAGGCCAGCTAAGGGACAGTTCCCAGCCTGGCTGCTGGCACCAGCTTGGACTTCTGCCATCCCAGCAGCACTGGGCAACAAGAGGCAGAGAAAACCCTGCTGGCACTGATTGTCCTGGGAATGCTGCATTGGATAAACCCTTTCCAAGGTGAATGTTATTCAGCTGAGTTTGTGGCAGGACTTTAATAATAGCTTTATCATTAAAATAGTACTTCTCTTATTTTTAAGAGCTTCAGCACTTTGAATGTCTTTCATGGAGCAGAGATCTGCACACACACCCACCCAGGCGTGCGGCAACCCCTCAGTCCAAAGGAGTTCTGTGAGGCCCTGGGGATGTGTCCCTGTTTCACAGAAACCATGGACAAGCACCACTCCAGGGCCTGGGTTTTGTCACTGGGACTTTCTTTCTCTTCTGCCTCTGGTCAATGGTACAGCCAGAAGGACAAGGGTGAGGATTTACCTGGTGTCTTCAGCCCAGCCAAAAGCTCTTCTCATCCTCCTTCAGCACAGCTTTTCATCAGTGACCTCAAATCAGCAGTGCCCTCAAGGCTGGGGTCTGCTCGAGGCCATGCCAAAGGCAGGTCCAGCCAACGAGGGTTAATCCAACAAGCTTCAAGGTTACTGGTGAACATCAGCCCTTCCTCTCCTTGCCCACCTCAGCTCCCCAGGCAAGGGACCCGGGAGGTGAAGAATCATGGAATAACAGAATGGTTTGGATTGGAAGGACCTCAAAGCCCACCCAGTGTCACCCCCTGCCATGGGCAGGGACACCTTCCACCAGTCCAGGGTGCTCCAAGCCCCGTCCAACCTGGCCTTGGACAATTCCAGGGATCCAGGGGCAGCCACAGCTTCTCTGCCCAACCTGTGCCAGGGCCTGCCTACCCTCACAGGGAAGGATTCCTTCTCCATATCCCATCTAGCCCTGCCCTCTGGCAGTTTGAAGCCATTCCCCTTGTCCTGTCCCTTGAAAATAATCTCCATCTTTCTTGTAGCTCCTTCAAGTCCTGGAAGGCCACGATCCAGTCACCCTGGAACCTCTCAGATCCAGCAGCTCTGGGAAGCTGAGCCCATAGGTAGCCAAGTGAAGGTTTTGACACCGATAATTTTAAAGCCATTTTAGCACTTTGAAATTAGGATTAGCTGAGCAAATGAGATTAGAAACAGCACAAGAAAGCACAAGCAAATCACTGCTGTGTGTCAGCAACGTGAGAGGCTCTTTACTCGTGGTTTTGTCCCCTGCTCACACGTGTGCCCCTGGAATCCCTCACGCTCCAGACACCTCTGTGGAGAGGCCAAAACACGCTCCTTCCAGGTTTGCTCCTTCAGGAAACAAAACTGTTCTGTTTGTCCCCACAAAGGGACAGACTGTGAGTTAATCCCCCCGGCCCCCGGCCCGGGACCATCCGGCGCACCCCGGGCTGAGCATCCCCCCGGAGCAACGGGGGGGAATTCACCCTGATGGGACCGCTGTGGGGGCGGATAAGGGCCCCTCGCTGCTCTGTATGCAGGGCCAGGGCTCGTGGGGCTCCTGCCACGCCGGCCTGGCTTTGTTGGCCGCGCACGGCAACCATCTGGAAGAAGCGAGCGGCGGGAGCATCGCTGCTGCGGGCGGCTCCCGCACGCCTCCTGCGGCAGCGGCTGCACCGGGCGGAGGCCCCGCCACGCTGCTGCTCCCGCACACCGGGGCACGGGGGGCTCGTTCCCACCGGGCCTGCCAGGAGCCCCCGGGGCAGCCCCGAGTGCCGCGGGCAACGCGTGTCCCGCCCGCAGCCCCGCAGCGCGGCTGCCGTGGGGAGCCCGAGCTCCCGGGGACACACGGGGGGCACACACACGGGGGGGGCACACACGGGGGGCACACACGGGGCACACGGGGGGCACACACACGGGGGGCACACGGGGGGCACACGGGGGGCACACGGGGGCACACACGGGGGGCGCACACGGGGGGCGCACACGGGGCACACACGGGGGGCACACGGGGGGGACACACGGGGGGGACACACGGGGGGGACACACGGGGCACACACGGGCTGTTCCCGGAGCACACACGGGGCACAGACGGGCTGTTCCCGGGGCACACACGGGGCACACGGGGGGCACACGGGGCACAGACGGGGCACACATGGGCTGGGCTGTTCCCGGGGCACACCCGGGCTGTTCCCGGGGCACACGGGCGGCTCCCACGGCCACGCAGCACCTGCAGGGAGCTCGCAGTGCGAGCTGCACCTCCCGGAATCCCCCCCGTGCTCCGTGCTGTGCCGTGGGTGCCTCCTCTCCCTCAGGTACACGCACTCACTACACACCCACCCGAGGCATACGGGATCTTAAAAATTCCGAGTTATTTCTATCGAGTGTTATCGGATTGTTTGTGAGTGAGGTCTGTGTGCACAGCTTTGCCTGCAAAGAAACAAGCCAGGCTTGCTGGCTGGGCTGGAGCCTCCGCCTGCCTTCTCCGAGGGCTCTGGTGGCAGCAGGGGTTTGGTGAAGGAACATTTGTCCAGCCCAGGATGTTCAAGCAGCTTTTCCATCACAGCAGCATCTCCATCTTCAAACACACCCTGGCCTTGAGGTTAATCCTCTGTGAGCATTAACAGGTGCGTTAAAACAAGGAGAAGGAGGGCGATTATTAAAAGGGAACTACTACAGTGTCACCTGCAGCAAAACGGGGCTGGTTGTTCCCACTACTCAGTGTGTTCACTCTCCCTGTTCTGCCAACTCTTCCTCTCCAAGCAGGCCCAGGAATCATTTTACTGACTTTTTCCCAGCAAAGGCTGTGGTCCTGCCTTGCTTCTCCGTGTTATTCTTCCAGTGGGATTCTCAGAAGGCTGTAGCTTCTTCCTCACACCCCAAAATAAGCACATGTGGGATGGGAGTACAGGTGAATTTGGGTGTCACTCCACTCAGCAGCAAACCCTAAGCAACTTAGGGAGATAAATCTTGTTTAATAAAGTGCCTTGAGAACTTAAGGTTCTTCATTGATGACTTGCAGACCCTGTCTCTGATGGGAAGCCTACACAGGTACAATTATCAAATTCCACTGTATAATTACAAATAACATAAGCACATGAAAGTGAAATGACCTCCTGTTATTGAAGACTAAGCCTACATTTCCTCAGTGTTGAACAGTATGATGAAATAAGTAAAATTGCTTTCTGAATTCTCATGCCAATTGTATAATTTATTAGTATCCTGCAGTAAAACATACTCAAAGTTCACTGGTGCTTTTTAGCCATGAATTACTCTAATAGTCAACATTAAAAATAAAAATAAAAGAACAGCCTATCATTCAAGTAGAATAACAACTTTGGGAAAGACCATATACATTTTCTTGCTTGAAATTGAGTCTGAACTTGTATTAGCAGAAATATCTTTACTCAAGAACGAGAGTGCACCAAGCTCCTGATCCAGCCAAACCTTGTCTGAACTGTGTTAGCAATGAATTCTTTAATAATGGAGCTCCAACATACTCCTGCAGAATACCAAAAGGAAAGAAGGTAAAACCTAAAAATGCAGTTTAGAGCACTAGCTAAACGTTTGTCTTATTTAACACTGTTGACATTTAAGACACCTGCACACACTGTATTTGCACAGTATTCCTCTAGCTGGCTGTACAGAAAATGCAGTTTTTCTGTCTGTACTTGCAGGCTTGCAGTAAAGCCAGCAGGATGGTTTCTGGGACTGGATACTCCGGTGGCTGTTCCAAACCCTGTCTCTGTGGGCAGCCAGGGACAGGATTTAAATCAGTTCCCTTGCACACAGCCCAAGTTCAACTGCACTTGCAACTACCAGCACATGCCCAAGGTGTTGGTTTCTTATTTGGTGAAAGATCTGTAGCTTAAAAATACATGTTTCTCGATATATTTATGCATTTACTGTGCTGTAATCAGAGTAAAATGTATGTGAAATATAACCTCTAGCAAGAAAATACTTAACCAAAGAATTGAGTGTGAACACACAGAAAGACTGACAAGAGAAAGAAGTTTGTAATTGTTTTGCATACTCCTTTAATCATGTCAAAAGTGATGATCATCTCAAAGGATGATGAGCCTCATGCAGTCCTTTTAACAAAGGAAAGTTAGAGTTCATACCAGAAGCCTGGAAAACATATTTAGTTTGCCCATGAGCTGCATCCAAAGACCTGAGCACAGATGTGGAGATGCAACACTATGCTGGAAAGAGCATTTTCCATAACAATTTCTCCTAGCAAATACACTGCAACAGCAAACTTTTTCCCTCATATACCTGCAGCTATGTGGGCTTTTCACAGGACAGGGGATTTTGGGTTTGGTTAAAAAAACCCAAAAAACCCCAAGAAAAATCAAACCCAACCAAAACACAAAACTTTACTTCAGTGGGAAAATTTTGCAATGTAAAACTGCATTAATGGTTGCAATGTCATCATAAATGAATGCACACCATTAACAATTATCATGGTTGCACTTTGTTTAAACCGGGCAGCGATTTTTTTCTTCTACTGCTGCCAAGAAAATGTGTAAATCAAGACAACTAAAAAAAGCCTTACCTTTAAAAGATTCCAAGAGTGATCATTTCAAATACAATTGAAATATGAGTCTTTGTAAGAGGAGGCACCACCTGAGACAATGGAGATGTCTCCTGCAATTCCTCAATTTCAATCTCATTTTGTATCCATATATGAACTAACAAGTAATTGATGATGTGCAGTTCTTTGGTTGTTGTAGAATACACACAAACATCACCAAAATCTGTAGGAGAAGGTCCTGGAATATATACAAAATAAGTTCTTCAGCAAGGAAAGGTAATGCCAGGAAGCATAACTACTAAAATATTATAATCAAAACATTTTAGTCATTCAAACACAAAATCAGCAGCTACAAAAATCCTGTAGCAGAACAAATTCTCACTAAAGTCTGGAAGTAAATGCCATGCATGTTCTGTGAATGTTTTCAGTAGTACAACTCAAAAGTCAGCAACATTTATTTCTTAATTGTGCTTGTTTTAGCCAGCTATTAAAATAGGAAAAGCAATGTGCTCATTACTAAAGGTACTATTAATAACAAATACTTTCTTATGTAAAGCAGATATTTAAATGGATAGACAACCAGCAATTCACTGACAGTTTGTGTACATAACCTATGGATTTGCTCCCTGATGTGTCACCATTTGCTTTAAAAACTCCTGTCATTTGATGGTCACAGAATTATTTCAGTACACAATTTACTGCTCTCACAGTGAGGTCACCCCAAAGCTTCTCTTCTCCAGGCTGATCAATCCCAATTCTCCCAGCCTTTCTTCATGGGACAGGTGCTCCATCCCTTAGGTCATCTGGGTGGCCATGAACAGCTTCCTTTTACCCCAGGACTCACATAATGCCCTTCTCAGTAAATGGCAATCATCCCTTAAGTAAAATTCTCCTTCTAAGACACCCCCTAGGGGACGTGCTTTAATGACTAAATCACCAGCAAGTCCCTGACAATGACTGGACTCCGTAAGGTTTGTGAAGTACCAGCACAGGGATTCAGGAAGGAATGAGGGAATGAGCAGACAGGGAACTGCCAAGCTGTTCCTCCCTGTACCGTGGGGTCCTGCAGAGGGAGAACTCACCTCAAAGTCAATTAGCTACACCTCCTTGACTCATGGAATCACTGAATGGTGTGGGCTGGAAGGGACCTCAAAGCTCATCCAGTTCCAACCCCCTGCCATGGGCGGCACCACCATCCGCTAGCCCAGGTTGCTCCAAGACAGTCAATCTGGCCTTGGACACTCTCAGAGTGCAGTTTCCTTTGGACTAAGTGAAACCTGGAGCATTTCTCTGTACAGAACACTGGAACTCCCCTGACTTCACCTCACTAGAACAGCACACAGCCTAAGCAAACCCAGCTGGCCATCCCACCTCCCAGCTCTGACCTTCCTAGAGTTATGCTGCTTTGCTAGGCTGGCAATAAAACCAGCCCAACACAAAAACCAGACAGCTTTCTGCTCATTTAAAGTCCTGCAACAGCTTCACAAAGAGCTCTGGACAGAGCTGGGAACAGAAAATAGGGAAGGGAGTGGGAGGCAGCTTGAGACAGTAGTGGCAGTCCTGGCTCTGGATGTCACACAGCTCAGCTGGTCTGCCAGGAGGGGGAAGAGCTCTCCCCACTCCAGGCTGCTGAGTGCCCAGTCCTGGCAACTGGCCTGGCTCCTGTTCCACCCCCACTGAGCCAATGCTGCTCACCAACCTGGCAGAAAAGCACCTGAAACCTCAGGGGTGGGAGATTTCCCCCCTCAGCTCAGCTCATGCCCTTGCTCACAACTTTACTCCAAGAACAACTCTTGCACACCTCACACTATGCCTTGTGTTTCACTGCTGCTCCTTGCAATAAAAGCACACAAATCTCACCACCCAGTTGCCATTAACCGGCCATTCCTCTGAGTCTGTTGAAAATCTTAAATCAAAACTCCGTCTCCACTCATGCAGCAGTTTTGGTTGCAGTGGGTGCCAGGTGACACACATTTCTTGCCAGCTGTGAACCCCTCCAGGGCAGCATGTGCCCTCAACAGTTTAAATTCACTCCAAGTCCTGAAAAGGGCCAAGTTTACCAAGTGTGTGTTTAGCTTTGCCAATGACATCACTTACAGAACCGGTGGGGATGAAGGGACAAAGTGGGTAAAAGAGAGGGGTCACTGGAAAGACATTTTAAATCGCTTCTTAACCTGTTTATATTGCCCTGTAAAGTGACAAGGATGAACTTCAGAGCTGCAATGTGCAGCTCCACAGTGTCTGCACCAATCTGCCACATGAACTCCTTACCCAGCACCAACTTACTAGTGTGGACAAGCCTTTATGTCCCACACACAGAATCCCAGAATCCCAGGATCCCTGAGGCTGGAAAAGCCCTGCCAGCCCCCGGAGCCCACCCTGTGCCCGATGCCCACCTTGTCCCCCAGCCCAGAGCTC
>JAWWTY010000001.1:117866625-117885531 GCA_035222235.1 Margarornis squamiger
CCCGTCCAACCTGGCCTGGGACACTTCCAGGGATCCAGGGGCAGCCACAGCTTCTCTGCCCAACCTGTGCCAGGGCCGGCCCACCCTCACAGACAGGAATTCTTCTCCAATATCCCACCTATCCTGCCCTCTGGCAGTGGGAAGCCATTCCCCTTGTCCTGTCCCTCCATCCCTTGTCCCAAGTCCCTCTCCAGCCCCCCTGGAGCCCCTTTAGGAAGGGGCTTTAAGGTCCACATAAATGAAATCCAACTCTTTCTTGTGTTCCCAGAACAGCACCTGATCCCAGTGAGATCCAGATACACCAGGGCATTTTCCTGGTCATTTTTTAACACCAGCTTTACTTCTAGCCCTTGGAGAACTGAAAGAAGTCAGTTAAGGTTTCCTGTGCAGTGCAGGCAAGTGAGATGACTCCACCTCTTCCAGACCCTCAGGATCTGATGAGTCTTCCAAAGTGTGTGAATTAAAGAACCACCAGCAGCACGGGCAGCAGAAACTGATCCTTTCAGCTACAACCTCAGAGCTTGGCTGCTCTGGAACAACTTGTCCTGTACTAGCACTGACCCATCTCTGCATCCTTCTTCCCCTTTGTTAGCAGTGCTGCAGGCCAGACAGCACAGCCATGGAGCTGAGATCAGGGGAGCACACAGGGAACTTAGGGAATTGTCCCTGGGACCAGAGAGGCAGTTTTACTACAGCAGAAGCTGAAGAGCCACTTATACCAGTGGCCAGCAAGACAAAGAGCTCCCTCAGCTCTCAGTTTCCCTTTCATGGTGTCTTGTGTTATCCCGAATCCTCCATAGGAGTGGGAAGGGAGGGGAACCCAGAGTCAGTGGTAGAGCTGAGTGCTTGAGTCAGAAGTTTCTCAGCTGCCTGTTCCCTTCCCCGAGCCACAGGTGGACAATATTCCCAAGGGCTGCCACAGGAGCACTGTCAGCTCCCACAAACACTGCGAGTTCCCGCTCTCCACCCACCTCCTCGTTGCTGGTGTACTCCACGATCTCAGTGCACAGGTTGCTGCACTTGATGGTGCCCAGGTTCTGCTGGTTGCTCTTCCTGTTGCAGGAGTCCTTGTAGAGCATGTAGGGCGTGCCAGTCTCTGTCTGGGACTCGATGATGGCGTACCAGAGCTGCTGGGCCTTCACCACCCTGCGCACGCGGCCCTGCCGCTCGTAGCTGCAACAGCCCCACGATGCTCAGTCAGCCCAGGCTCCCAAAGGGCAGGGACAGAGCCCTTCCTAACACATCAGGTTCTTGGGCAGCCAAGACCCCCCTCACTGCTGAACTCTGAGCTCTGCAGGAGCACAGGGAGCCCACACAGCAGGGCATCAGCACTGTCCTTGTTTAAAGGAAGCAAATCTTTTGCTACACCATCCACACCAACAAAGCCATGGAGTGCTTTAGGCGGAGACCACTTCAGCATCTCCCTCTAAGAAGTTTAAACAATCATTCACACATCTCTACCTTGAGCAGGTCACAGTGTGAAGGACACATCCCCCATCTTCACACTTATATCAATCTGATCATGAATCCCCTGCCCACAAACCTGTGCCTTGCTCTGGATCCCACGGGACAGGGGCAGCTCCGTGAGAGGATGACATGACTTACAGGTCTATTCACTCTTCTTACCTCTCATACAGTTTCTCAAATTCCTCTCCCCAGACATCATCCAGGCCAGGACACTCATTCGGGCACATTAAGGACCAGTCCTGTGAGAGGGAAAAACTATTCAGAGGAAATCTTTAGACACCCTGTTAATTAAAGCTGTGGCTGCCCCATCCCTGAAGTGTCCAAGGCCAGGCTGGAAAGGGCTCGGAGCAAACTGGAATAGTGGAAGGTGTCCCTGCTCATGGCAGGGGGTGGGATGGGATGAGTTTCAAGGTCCCTCCCAACCCAAACCAGTTCAGGATTCTGTGTGAAATACAAGCAGGCACAGAGGAACAGTTTACTGAGAAAATTTTGGTGCTTTAAGGAATCTCCAGAGTAAAAATTTAGTCTAATAGTCTGAGTACATAAAACAGGTGCTGAAGAGAAGTATCCCACTGGAGTTGTCCAGCTCCATTCTCTACCTGCCCAGCCAAGTTCTCAAATGAGGGGCAGCAGCTCTTTCAGGAAATTCCTGGAAGGAACAAGGAGCAAGGCAGCTCTGCAGCCCTTCTTGAGCTCTGCCCTGTCTCCTGTCCCTCCATTAACAGACCTATTCTGTGCCAATCAGGCTTCTCACCTGGTTGGTTTCAACCCGTTTCATGAAGAGATCAGGGATCCAGAGGGCAAAGAAAAGGTCTCTGGCTCTCTGCTCTTCTTTCCCTGTGTTCTTCTTCAGGTCCAGAAACTCAAAGATGTCCAGATGCCACGGCTCCAGGTAGATGGCAAAAGCCCCAGGTCTCTGATACATGGAACACAGTCAAGATCAGAACAAACTGTCCTTGGCAAGAAAACCTCCTGCTCTGCTCCAGAGTACACACAACACCCCAAACCAGCTGGGAACTGAAGGGGAACACCAGAGTAAAAACACAATGGGGAAAATGCTCTTTTTTAGTTATGTGTCACCCACAACCACTGCACCAGCTCCCTGATGTTACTGGGACAACCCTTCCCAGGTGTGGAACCTCTCCCTTTGACCCAGGGCTCCTTCTGGACTCTGTTTAATGGAAGGCCAGTACCTTGTTTCCACCTTGATCCACGTAACGGGCAGTGTTGTTGTAGACCCTCAGCATCGGAACAAGCCCGTTGGAGTTTCCATTTGTCTGCAGAGGCACAGGAAAAGCATCAATGCTGAAAAGCAACTCCCTGAAGGGACAGGTCTGCATTTCCTGAGTGTCTTTCAGTCTGCAGAACTCTTACATCGATCAATCCCAATTATTTGCAGTGCCTTCCCCACACCTCTTTTTTAAATAGAAAAACTGTATATAACAGCTACCGGTCCCAGAGTTAATAAAATGTCCCTCCTAACTTCCTTTCTCTATTATATCACCTAAAGGCTTGCAGGGGATACACACACTGTGACAAAAACCCCCAAACACACATCCACAGAAGGTGTGGGGCACTTAGAGATACAGGAAGGCAAAGGGCTAATGCACCAGGGGGCATTCCTAGGCTGCTAAAACATAAATAAATTGGAATTGTCTTCTCAAACAGTGGAATAAGATCCTCTTTTTGGAAAGGTTTCTATTAGGAAGCCAAAACACCAAGGGAAACTATTTTTGGGAAGATTTCTATTAGGAAGCCAAAACACCAAGGGAAACCAAACTTTCTGCCTTAGGGCAAGGGAAGGACTACTGAGTGAGACTCAATGCTGGGTTAAACTGAGTCAGCAGGGGCAGCACTGATGTGGTTCCGAGAGCAGCAGCAGCAGCAGCAGCAGCAGCAGCAGCAGCAGCAGCAGCAGCAGCAGCAGCCGCCGTGCCAGGCTGCCCTGCACACCCACCCCAGCAATGTAGCTGCCCGTGGCACGGATGCAGCTCACGGCGAGGCCGATGCCCCCGGCAGACTTGGAGATGAGGGCACACTGCTTCAGGGTGTCGTAGATGCCCTCAATGCTGTCGTCCTTCATGCACAGCAGGAAGCAGCTGGTGGAAACAAAGCGGGACAGGGAAAGTCAGAAGAGTTTCACCAGGCTGCAAAAACACAGGGTAAACATGGAACATTCAGCATGCTCCACAAAAGAAATCCACTGGTGTGAAGTGGAATAAAGGACAGTCTCAGAAAATATCACAAGCAATACTCGTACTGCTGATCTCTCTCTCATCAAACATTTTAATCAGAGAATCGTGGAATACCCTTGAGCTGGGAGGGACCCATAAGGACCATCCAGTGCCATCCCTGGCCCTGCCCAGGAGACCCCAACAATCCCACCCTGTCCCTGTCCCATTGTCCAAACACTCCTGGAGCTCTGGCAGCCTTGGGGCCATGCCCACTGCCCTCTGGGGGAAGAGCCTTTTCCTGATACAGTGATATAAACCTTTATAAAACATAAACCTTTTCCCAATCTATATATGAAAGTCCTACTAGTTATGCTTGCTGCTTTTAGCATGTTGTCTAAAACAATCACCAGGATTCATTCTGTAACCTGCAGCAGATCGTGCCTGGCAGGAACTTTTCAGTACAATACAGCCATGCAAAGGTTTCCATTAGCTCTAGAGTTCACAGAAACCCCTGCACTTTTCCCCAAATACAGCTTAAATTTGACAGCAGCTGCTCAGAACTCCACAACACACTCACAGGAACGCAGCTGCTGGTTTCAGAGGCTGTGAAAGCCTTTCCCTGACCAGCCCTGAGCTCCAACCCTCGCTGTCTGCCAGCTGTGTGCTGAGGGGTGGGGGCAGCACGGGTACCTGGAGAGCTGGGGGCGGTTGGTGCCGGCGTTGAAGAGCGTGGGGGAGGCGTGTGTGAACCAGCGCTCCGACAGCAGGTTGTAGGTCTCGATGGCAGCGTCGATGTCGTCCTTGTGGATGCCCACGGACACCCTCATCAGCATGTGCTGAGGGCGCTCAGCAACTGCAGTGGAGCACAGCAGAGTCAGACACAGATTATGTTGGGTTTGGATGGACCTCAAAGCCCAGCCAGTGCCACCCCTGCCATGGGCAGGGACACCTTCCACCAGCCCAGGGTGCTCCAAGCCCCGTCCAACCTGGCCTGGGACACTTCCAGGGATCCAGGGGCAGCCACAGCTTCCCGCAGTGTGCCAGGGTGTTACAACCTGCCCCACAAGGCCAGGGTAACCCAGGGTCTTGGTAACAGATCCCATGGGGTGGATTAGAGTGAAACGACACTCAAGGATTGGTGTTTCTAAATATATATATATATTTTAGAACAATTTGGTTGCAAAGGAAAACAAGTATGGGAACCTGTCAGGGGCAAAGGTTTTTAAAAGAGCTGCTCAAGGAGGGAAAAAGTAGAATTTGCTCAAAGAAACTTTGCTGTCCTGGAAGCCCAGCCTGGGAGAAGACCCTTTCCCAGAAACAGCTTTATGTGTCCCTCTCTCCCTGCCTGCCAGGGAGGGTGACTCCTGGTACAAGGAAAGAGAGAGTTTTCATGGCCTGGGGCTGCTGCTGGGAACAGAGATGATGAGACACAGGAGAGAATGGTACCTTGATCTGAGAAAAGTCCAGAGAAAAGGCACCAGAGAACAGGAGAATGGGCGCTCTGCATTTTGTCTGCTGGTGTAAACTGGCACCGTATTGATCAGTGGTTTCAACTCTGCGAAACAAGCTTTTCCCAGATCCTTGCCTGTGTCTTGGTGTCTGGGGCACCTGTGTGTGTGTAACTCCTCACATTCGGTGCAGTGGACTGTCCCCCCAGAACAACCACGTGGGGGCTGTTCAGAGGGTCAGGGCCAGGGCCAGGCCAGGCTGGGCCAAGGGGGTGACTGCCCGTGTCGTCAGATGGCCCAGTGAAGAGTGCAGGACCCTGTGGCTGCTGCACCCTGTGGCACCTACACCCTGTGGCTGCTGCACCCTGTGGCACCTACACCCTGTGGCACCTGCACCCTGTGGCACCTACACCCTGTGGCACCTGCACCCTGTGGCACCTACACCCTGTGGCACCTGTACCCTATGGCTGCTGCACCCTGCAGCACCTACACCCTGTGGCACCTGCACCCTGTGGCACCTGCACCCTGTGGCTGCTCTCCTGGCAACAATGACCCCCTGGAGGCCTGGCAGGAGATCCAGTCTGCCAGGGACTGGCCTGCAGGCCACGGAGTCAGTTCTCTCTTCTTCTCTGCCTTTACTCCTTTTCCTTATCTTAATCTCTTTTCTCACTTTTGCTTTACTCCTTTCTCATAGCCTTCTTCTCCTTTTACTCTTTTAATCTCTTTTCTTAACAATTTGGGTAACTTAAAGCCAGTGGGTTGGATGCTGCTAAGTTGTGTGGGTTGGCATGTGCTGGGTCAGTGCTTTGTGGAATGGTCTAATGGTATGTTACCCCTCTTTAAACTTTTGCCAAGATGCCTAAATTACAAGTATCTTTAGGCAAAATGTGTGTAGTGCTTTCTTTTTACACTGCCTCCAGGTGTTAAAGAACTGTAGGCTCTGCAGAAGTTTGGTGGGTGACCTTTTGGAGTCCTGAATGTATTTCTCAAAAGCAATATGCCGGGGTGAGCACGTGGCTCTGGACCTGGGGTCTGACATGCAGAAGTTGTGAGACTGGATCCATATCCCACTGGATTATTTGATTATTGGGAAGGCCCAGGCATTCCTCCTCTTCTCTCTTCTCCGGAGCCTGACACTGCCACGTGGAGCCACTTCCAGAGAATTCTTCAGAGGTAAATATTTATTTTTCTCTTAATATCTTATCTTAATCTCTTTCTTTCTTTATTCTTTTGTTTCTTAATCTCTTGTGGGTAACTCAGAACCGATGGGTTGTACTTTACTATGTTGTGTGGGGTTGGTGTTTGCTGGGTGCTTTGGTGAAATGCTTCTCCTTGGTCACATGTTACTCCTCCTGTGAACCTTTGGCCAAAAAGCCTATTTTCTCACTAACTTAAAAATCTCTTGGGAAAACGGTACCAGCTCTTTATGTGACTTCAAGGTATTAAAGAGCCAAAGTTTGAGTGAGAACTCTGGGAGTCTTAAATCAAAGCAATGCTCCCAGTAGAGCTTGAGGCTTCGCGACAGGGGCGTTCCAGAAGTACCTGCTCCGTCCTGGGGATTTCCCACTCCAGTGGCTGCTGTGCTGCCTCGTGTCTCAGTGCCATTCCAGTGTCGTGTGCTGGTTCCACGTGAGTGCTGAGCCCGCTGCCCCCACGGGGCCTGTGACAGGGCGGGTTCCACCGGGACTGAGGCTCCCTGCCTTGGGGTGGGGCCCTGCTGGCAGCACGGTTTGATACCCTGAGAGGACTGGGGCGTTCAACTCACGGCATTGGGTGCTCATCCTTCTCCTATACGCTGGGCCAAGCGCCTCTGCACATTACTATGCCCTACAATTCCTGTCCCAGCAGGAATGCTTCCTCCAGCGAGGGGGTGGAACATCAGGGGCAAAGGTTTTCGGAAGAGGTGGTCGAGGAGGGAAAGGGTATTGTTTGCTCAAGGAAACTGCTGCCCTGGAAGCCCAGCCTGGCAGAAGATCCTGTCCCAGGAACAGCTCTATGTGTGTCTCTGTGAAGTAAGATAGTGGGCAGTTCCCCCAAAATATCAGGCAATGGCAGGAGTGTAGGCAAATTTGCTTTCAAAGTCGAGAACACAAGACTTAGAACATTATTCTTAATGGCATTTCAAATACTGGGCCTGGAGAAAGACATTCCGCCTGTTCTTCTCAGGGCTTTTATCATCCCTGGTCCCCACTCTGTGGTGGCCCTCGACATGTCTGCAAATCTTACGGGTTTCTTATACCAGGGGGAGCTTCCCTGGAATGCAGGAGGAGAAAACATCTACAACTGTCTTTGGGAAAGATGCCTCTTCTAGGCAGGAAAGTCTTCCTAAGCGAAAACAAGCTCTGATCTCCTCACCATAAATCTTCTGGAAGCACATTCTACCCTTATAGTCTCTCCCCCTGCCTACCAGGGAGAAGCATTGATAGAACAGAAGTTGCAGAGGTTGACAGAAAAGGCACCAGAGAACAGGTGCTCTGCATTTTGTCTGTCTGGTGTAAACTAGCACCCTATTGATCTGTCTTTTTGACTTCAAGAAACAAGCTTTTCCCAGATCCTTGGCTGTGGCTTGGTGTCTGGGGCACTTGTGTGCAAATAATTTCTCATATAACCATTGATATTAAACACTTAAGAAAATGTACAAGAAAAGCAAGAAGCAGAAGGGATGAAGTAGAAAGATACAGTCAGACCGGCCAGATCCCACGGGGAGATGTGGCAGTTGCACATTCCATGTCTCCTGGTTGAAGTGGTGGTCGCAGTCCTGTCACAGTGACGCCTGAATCCGTGGGGGCAGTCCACCAAACTCAGATTGCCTGAGCTATATATGCTCAGGTTCACGCGGGAACCCCTGGTACCTCCCCTGGGCGGGGAATTACACACTGGGTGAGGGTCAGGGACACTTCCTGAGCCTCTGACTAGGTGTGACTGTCTACGGTGCTTCCCCAGGGGTTTTCACAGCTGAGTCATCACATAGGGATCCACATTGGCCTGATTAGAAGGACCATCCCACCTCATAGGATTTGCCTCTTATCATCCACTTCCCTTCTCTGGAAATCCAGTTTGTAGCTTCAGGTATGTAGGTCCTTTTGCACCTGGGAGAGTTGGACAATAGCACCCCCTTATCTTTTCTTATCTCAGGGTCCTTCCCAGTCCAAATGAGGAGGCCTATTCAGGAAGGGGTGGGCTGGGCAGATGAGCAGCTGTTTCTCTGCAGTTCAATACAGTGGACAAGTCTTTTGCTGATCTCGAGGTTTAAGCCATTAACCATTTCAGTCTCTGACTCAGGGCTCCTGTTAGGATCCAGTTAAATAAAAGATGCCTCTGCCCAAATTAAGGCGCAAATGAGACCATATGCCAAAGTCAATAGCATGATTTTATTTAACTGTAAATGTGAGGGAGAGAGAGAGAGGGAACTAAAGAGAGAAGAAGGGGTGAGAAAGTGAGAGACAGATTAAAGCAGATAAAGATATCACCACCACATGGATCCCAACAGCATCCCTCCGGGTGCTTCTTCTGCTCTTCCCAGTGGTGAGGGTTCCAAAGTCGTGCTTCTGGGGTACCACTTTTACACAGTCCAAGTCCTGGATATTCACAGGGAGTCTCAGTTGTCCCCACAACTGGATGGCATGGGTGCAGGCAGTTGCTTTCCTTCCAACAACTTGCACAGTGGAATTTTGTTGGTGTGCCAATTTCAAACCTTCACCTTTTTTTTAGGTCTGTAATTAATGCTTTCCTTTCTGTCAGTTTTCCATGGTGGGAATTTTTGTTCAAGTAGGTTAGCCACATTTGCCTTACCAGGCCTGGTTCCTTTTGTTGCCAGTCTGTGCTTATCACAAATTCCTGTCATGGTGGCTTATCTTAAGAGTATTTTCTTCTATGACAGTGTTTTGAGACAATTCATTCCATTCTTTAAGTCCTGTCAGTCTCACCACCCTCACAGGGAAAGATTTCTCCCAATATCTCATCTAACCCCGCCCTCTGGCAGTGGGAAACCATTCCCCCTTGTCTTGGAACTTCAGGCCCTTGTAAATAGTCTCTCTCCCTCTTTCTGGCAGGCTCCTTTCGGGGACAGTTAGGTCACCCCAAAGCTTCTCTTCTCCAGGCTGAACAATCCCAATTCTCTCAGTCTTTTCTCATGGCAGAGCTGCTCCAGCCCTCAGAGCATCTCTGGTGCCTCCTCTGGACTCCCTCCAACAGCTCCATGTGCTTCCTGTGCTGGGCCCCCAGGGCAGGAGGCAGCTCTGCAGTGGGGTCTCACAGGAGGGGCAGAGTGACAGAATCCCCCCTCCCACACTGTGGGATCAGCACAAGACACTGGAATTTCAGGGTTCCAGTACATGTGGCCAGGTCCTGTCCAGCCTCTCACCCCCCAACTACACCTAGCAAGCCAGGGAGGAAAAAGGCTCAGTGTGACAGCCACTGTCAGCACAGACACACACACAGGTCATGGCAACAAGCTACAAACAACATGCAATGGGACACCTGAGAGCCAGAGTTCTCATGGAACCACAGAGTAATTCCAGTTGGAAGGAACTTGAGGTCTCCCCCCCAAATCTTGCCTGAAAAAGAGCCAGCTAAGAGCACCAGGCCTGTTTATTCAGGACTTGATCCAGTCAGGCTTTGAAAAACCCAAGGAATAACCTGCTTCAATGCTCTAATGGAGGAGGAAAAAACCTCACTCGTACTAACAGTTAAAATCCAATCAAATATCCAACCTAGAATCCAATTATCTTTCAGCTTTATGATAGTACAATTAACCTCTGACCCTTCTGGTGTTTGAGGATTCCCAAGCAAATGGCCTGCAGTAACCATCACTGACAGCACAGAAGCTAAACTTAATTAAATTAACTCAAATATATGAAGAAGTGCTTAGCATGAGGAACAGCTCTTACCTTTGGAGTTGATTTTCAGCAAGTAGGAGCGTTCAAGAGTCTTTAAATAGAGAGGATGGATTTTAGCAGACAGGCAGATTTGAATTTTGAAATAAAATCCTGTTATCTCCCAACATGAGCAACTCCTCATCCCAGACCTCACTACCCCTGCATTCTGCTCCTTCTCTCCTTAGTACCATAATTAGGTGATTAATGACTAAAAAGCCACAAGTCCACTGGAATATTACAACACTGAGGACTCTGGGTTATGGAGTGCAGAGCACAGTCACGAGGTTCCACACTGCTCCTCAACCCACAGGACCTCTCTGGAGTCCCCAGAGCTGTGGAAGAGTGAAACACTCCAACCAACCCTTCAGGGAGCCCTAAACCCAGAGCCACCTCCAAACCCAATCCAGCACAGCACAGCAGGGTGTGAGGGAAGCAGGAGGGGGGGGCTCAGCACACTGGGCTGGTGGCAGGGAGATGTTCCAGCAGCATAGGAGAGGATAAATGTGTGGGATGACACACTGAGAGCAACTGCTCCACAAAACAGTGAGGAAAGAAGAGATCCTTTTTTTTGGTTTATTAAGGATCAGATTGTTTCCTTAAGCAATGGCATTCAACAGCGTTCAGTGTGATCTGCTGTGAACAGAGCCCAGCAGTTTCAACACTCAGCTGCAAGAAAAACTCCACGATTTATCCCAGTGGGAGCTGCTTTGTGCAGGTTTTCCCTCTTCGTCCTTCACAACCCCAGTGATGTCCCACATCCTGCAGTACCCACCTTGCCCCAGCCCAGACAAACCCAAAATCATTCCCATCCTTCCCAACAGACTCTGAGTAATGTGCTCTTTACCTTAAAGCCAAAGTAGTTGTAGGAGAAGTCTCTGTCATAGATGATGGCAGAATTCAGGCGCTGACAGAGAATAACAGACAAAACTGGCATTTACAATCAGCCCTTGGGGCCTCATTAAGGTGTAACAATGTTATCCCTGCCTGGCATTTCTGACCCCAAAGCTCTGGTGAAACAGGCACCGGAGCAGAGGAATGAAGCAGGAACAGCACTTTCCTTGAAACAACAAAAGCACAGGTTTAACAACCTTTTTTCCAGGCAAAATGCTCAGGTTTTAGCTAAATTTACTGAAATCTAATTGGACAACCAAGAAACACAGAACCAAAAGACAAATGTCCTTCCCTGTAGGAACACAGATCTGAGATGACTTGAATCCTGAACCCAAAGCTCCTCTGTCCCCTCTGTTGCTGCCTCCCTTTGCTCCAGCAGAGGGTAGTTTCTCTCTAATCAGTTGTACTGATCATGGCAATGGGGAAATCCAAGGAAATAGTTTGTACTACAGAAACATCCTTATGGGAAGGAAATTACTCCATCCCCTCTTTTAAACTCTCTAGTCATCCCCCCTACACTGTTTTCTGCATTGGCTTTCTTTGCCTAAAACAAACATGGCTTGCTTAAGAAATAAGAAAAATAAACTATCTGAAGTATTTCACCAAATTCTGAAAACTCAGAAGTGGAAAAAACGTGCTACTTACATCTTTGTTGGCCAAAACTATGTCCAGAGTTTCTTTGGAAATCATTGGGGAGTGCTTCCCATTGTGAGGGTTGATGTAGTTGTAGAGATCCTCCATGACATCTGCAATGGAAAGGGAAGTGAAAAGGACATCCCCAGCCTGTACCTGCATCACCTGGCACTGGGATTAGGGCTGCAAAATGCTCATCCTCTGAAATAACCCCCTCCAGCCCACAAACACAGAACTGTTCTACCTGCTCAGTACTAGTGGGTTTACCTTAACAACGCACGGGTCACAAATTTTCTTAAGACCCCATTGTAACACACAACTAACGGGGAGGAAAATGAAAGTAACCTGATCTCAATCCATCACATTTTTCTTCATTCCATTTATACAGCTGCTTTTCACAAACCAAGCAATTCCATTTTCCTTCTGACACACCCAGAACTTGTGGTTTTCACTTCCAGGGCATTTTCACCCAGCCTGGGCCCTCAGGAAGTCCCAAGTAAGAGATTTCCCCATTTCCACCCCCCCAGCTCCCACTGCCCTGTTAGTAACTCTCCCCCCAGAGCAGCCAGAGGCTTTCACCCACCACTGAAGACCTTCTTGGTTTCCTTGTGCAGGTTGGAGACGGCGATGCGGGCGGCCAGGATGGCGTAGTCGGGGTGCTTGGTGGTGAGGGTGGCGGCGGTCTCGGCAGCCAGTGTGTCCAGCTCCACCGTGGTGACGCCGCTGTACAGCCCCTGGATCACCTTCATGGTGATCTGCGCCTGCAAGGGCAACACCCACAGCTCAGGGACCCTCAGCCTGGCGCTTCAGCCAGGGAGACGGGCCCTGCTACTGGCAGTGCCGCTCACTCTGCCCCAAGAGAAAGGCAAAGCACAATATCAAACAGGCTGGGAGAGCTATGGGTGTCCAGCCTGGAGAGGAGAAGGCTCACAATGAGAAGACCTCATTGTGGCCTTCAAGTCCCTGGAGGAGCTGACAAGCAAGATGGAGAAAGACTATTTTCAAGGGCCTGGAGGGACAGGACAAGGGGAATGGCTTCAAACTGCCAGAGGGTTGGATGGGATACTGGGAAGGAATCCTTCCCTGTGAGGATGGGCAGGCCCTGACACGGGTTGGGCAGAGAAGCTGTAGCTGCCCCTGGATCCCTGGAAGTGTCCCAGGCTAGGTTGGACGGGGCTTGGAGCAACCTGGGCTGGTGGAAGGCGTCCCTGCCCATGGCAGGGGGTGGGACTGGATGGGCTTTGAGGTCCCTCCCAACCCAAACCACTCTGGGATTCTGTATAAGGATGGTTTGCAGGCAATAGGATTGACCAGGCCAGAATTTTCCTGGTCACAGCAGTTTCTACTGAAGCTTTTTGCATTGTTACCTTTTGCACCAGTCATGATATTTACAACCTTATGGGAATGTTAGTGCGAGAGGTTGGAAGGGTTAGTACTGGCGTGGGAAGCGTCTGGCACGAGCAGATCCAAGACCCAGCAGACTCTTTCTCAAAGGAGAAATTCAGCCTCATGACTGAAGAATAAGAATTTGGGAGCATTAGAAGTCAGAACTTGGAATGTCACTCCTGCCCTCAGCATAGATCCTGAGATGAGCTCAGTTGGTCAGAGCATGGTGCCAATAACACCAGGGTTGTGGGTTTGATCCCTGTATGGGCCATTCACCTAAGAGCTGGACTCAACCTTGTGGGTCCCTTCCAACTCAGAATACTGTGAAATCAACTCCCAAGTCATAGAGGGCAAGTCAGGACCCTTCGTACTCCAGTGACCAAGTCACCAATGTCCTTCCCCTGCTCTCCATCCCAAAGACTTCTGGGTGCAGAACCAATGGCAACTCTTGGACATGTACAGTTTCAGACAGCAAAACGGATCATGAGAACTTGGAGACAGGAAGAACCTCAGTTGGTGCCTCCAAATGACCAGGCTGGGTCTGAGATCTGCACAAAAGTCTCACAGACATCAGTGGATCCATGAAGGAGTCATCCTGTGCAAAGGCTTTGTAAGGAGAAGCTTCCAACGTGCACTCCAAGCAAGTCCTGCACAGCTTGGAAAACCAGGCAGGGATGCTGCAGTGACAGGAGGTTCTGTTCTGTTGTTTGACCAGGAGAGGATCCAGAGCTACTTCCATAGGGCATCCCTCCAGCTTTGCAGGTTGACACTAAGAGCAACCCACCAAATCCAAAATATAGGAATTAGAGCAACAGAACTTTTTTCTTAAGCACAAGAAGTTCAATGTCTTCAACAAGGTCCGAGGTAAAGGTGATCTAGGACAGGAGAAGGAAGTTTTCTCCTCTACAGTCACTGCACCTGACATGCAAAAACCCTCAGAAATTGGAATAAATGGAATAATAAATTGGAATTGGCAACAGCTCATGGAATTACAAAACATCCTGGGCAGGAAGGGACTCCCCAGGATCATCGAGTCCAACCGCTGCCCAGCACAGGACACCCCACAAGTTCCAGTGCAGGTTTCCACCTTTTTCCCAGGAGAAATTGGGGTCAGGGCAGCTCCAAGCTGGGATGAGGGGCAGGGAAGAGGGCAGGCTGGGACTCACGGGGTCCACGAAGTCAGCGTTGAGGCCATAGCAGAGCTTCTGGATGCGAGACGTGATCTTGTCGAACATGACGCGCTCCTGGCGCCCATCTGGGGACAACAGGCCATGTCACACCAGGCTGGCACCAGTTAGGGACAGTATCCTCCCTCCCAGCCCGCCCTGTGGGGCAATTCCATGTGGGCATCACCAGGGACAGCCTGCTCAGGTGGGGCCCAAAGGAGAAGGGAGGCTCCATTTCCACCCCAAGGAATTCCCATGTAAAACTGCACACACCCAATTCCCAGGGCTAGAGACCCAGCTGAGGGTCACCCCTGTCCCCCTGGGCTGGGGACCCCTCCCCTGGGCCAGCACTCCCTTGGACCAAAGGGGTGGGGCCCAAGGTCAAGCTCCTGCGATGGAGGGTGTGGAAGGGGCTGTGAGAGGTGGGGTGTGGGGGGGAATTATGTGTGTGTTGGGGGGGGTCTCATCCCTCGCTCTTGATGTCACAGGGGAAGCTCCTGCACCCTGACGGGGTCCCATCCCCTCACACCAAGTACCACGAGGGACCCCCAAAGCTGAGAGGGGAACCCTCTGCTCACTCTGGGTGCCATGAGAGGTACCCCCAAAGCTGAGGGGGTTCCATTCTTCAACATCCCATGAGGGAGCCTCCCAAAATGGGGACAGTTCCCCTGCAGGTACCAGGAGGGAAGCTGAGGGAATCCCATCCTTCCTTGTGCCATCAGGGAACCTCTCAAAACAGGGGCAGGGTCCCCACCTGACCACTTGTGTGCCACGAGGGACCCCCAAAAGAGAAGGGGGCTCATCCTTCCACATGTCACAAGGGAACATGACAGAATGGGGGGATACCATTCCCTGTCACCCGGTGCCACAAGAGGGACCCCCAAAGCTGAGGGACCCTCCCAAAGCGGGGGAGATTCCTCTTCAGGTGGCATGAGGAACCCGCAGAGCCCAGGGGAGCCATCCCTCCGGCTCACACCGGGTGCCCCGAGCAGGGCCGTGCCCCCTGCCCGGCACTCGGTACCGTGAGGGACCCCCCGAGCACCGGAGTCCTCACCCCGCTTCACGACGTGCATGGCGGCGGCGTCCCGGCTCCTTCACGGCAGGTCCCTCTCGGCCCCCTCAGAACCCCTCACGGCCCCCTCAGCCCCTCTCGGCCCCCTCAGAACCCCTCAGAGCCCCTTACGGCCCCCTCAGGCCCCCTCAGCCCCTCACGCTCCCGCCGTTCCCGCTCTCGCCGCCGGGGCCCCGCCTCGCTCCGCCTCTCCCCGCTGAGGCCGCCGCCGCCCTCTTTCCTCCGGGCACGGCCTCCTGCCGGGCCCCCTCCCCGCCCCGCCAGGCCCCCGGCGCCGCCCGTCGCGCCCGGCGGACACTGATCCCGGCGCCCATCCCGGTACTGCCCCGCTGTCCCCCCGGGAATCGCTGTCCCACCGGCCAGCGCCGGGAATCCTGCCCGCTTCAAAGATGGCGCCGGCGCCCCCCGCGCGGGAGGCGCGCGGGCCGGGGCGCCGCGGACGGAGGCCGCGAGGGGCCAGAAGGGGCAGACCCGTCCCGCGCGGGAGGAGCGCGGAGCGGTGACACCCCGGTCAGGATCCCAGCGGGGATGGAAATGTGGGATCGAACACGGGCCGGGCTCCCGGTCCCCAGCACCGCGGAACGACTGGACGTGGCACTGCGGTCGTCGGGTGGGGATGAGTCCCGGGTGGGGCTCGGTGGGCGGGCAGGGCCTTCCCAGCCTCAGTGATCCCGGGATTTCGGGGGGTGCGAGGGGATCCCACACGGAGAGGGCCCCACAGCCCTCCCGGGACACCGAGGGGACACCGAGGGGACTGAGGGCAGGGCCTGGGCGGCCTGGGGGACCCCAGTGCGGCACCCAGGGTGGGAGTGGGGCTGTGGAGGGTCCGGGGGACACGGAGGTGCCCCAAGGGCTGGAGCATCCCTGCTGGGACAGGCTGGGAATGTCCACCTGGGGAAGGGAAGGATCCAGGGACACCTGAGAGCCCCTGCCAGGGCCTAAAGGGGCTCCAGGAGAGCTGGGGAGGGACTGGGGACAAGGCATGGAGGGACAGGACAAGGGGAATGGCTTCCCAGTGCCAGAGGGCAGGGATGGATGGGATATTGGGAAGGAATCCTTCCCTGGGAGGGTGGGCAGGCCCTGGCACAGGTTGGGCAGAGAAGCTGTGGCTGCCCCTGGATCCCTGGGAGTGTCCCAGGCCAGGTTGGACGGGGCTTGGAGCACCCTGGGGTGGTGGAAGGTGTCCCTGCCCACGGCAGGGGTGGGAATGGGTGGGCTTTGGGGTCCCTCCCAACCCAAACCAGTCCATGGTTCCACAAGTCCCATCAGGGCTCAGGGACAGCACTGAGGTCTGTGTGAACATCCAACCCCAAACAGCAGCAGTTCCTCTCTAATCCTGCTCTGAATGCCTTGGAAACGCAGCTGTGACATTTGTGAGCCTGAAATGGCACAAGAAGATCTGTGTTTATGTCTTGCAGCGTCTTTCTGTTCCCTACACAGCCCCTGAGGTGCCTCTTCCCCCCAGGATCTCACCTGAGCTGCTCAGACCTGGGGCTGGGAAGGGGAAAGGGAGCCAGGCACAGCCCACAGCAGAGATGTGGCCTTTGCCCCACAAGAGAACAACTCATCATCAACCTGCACATCACCCTGGGGCTCACCCTGAGGGGCTGAGAGAGGCCCCAGGACACAAAGTGGCTGGATATTCAGTTGTTTATTTCTTCTGGATGTGCCGCTGTCCCTTCCCACACGAGGGCATTGAATCCGTTCAGATTCCAATGAAAAATACCAATTGTGGCCTCCTCAGCACCCAGGTTGGCTCAGAAGGTGCCCCATGCACCAGGACAGCAAGAGCCCAGAGAGCTCTGTCCTCAAAGATGGGACACAGGGAATGTTTGGGACTGATCAGGAAATGGGAATAAATTTGGGGTGGTTTCTCTACTTCAATGGAAAAGGCACCACGGAACGAAAAGTATTCCAAAATGGTATTGTGATCTGGTTGAAGCCTGAGCTGTGCTCAGGAACTTTACCCTCCAGTTCTACTCTGTGTTTAGTGACTATTTTCTGACACCAGGAGTAGGTGGAGCAGTTGTTTCACTTGTGAGCCTGTGGGTTCAGCTGCTGCAGGGGAGAGCCAGCCCCGAGCCCTCGCAGGGCTGTGGTGAGACAGGACCGACCACGACCAGCCCAACGCCTCGGGACGTGAGTTTGGGGAGGAAATGAAGCAATTTCACAAACTTCCTGAGGCCCTGCGATACTTCACCTCCACCCAGCTCTGAGCAGCTGTGCTGCAGTGGAGCCTCTGTGCCAACAGGGGCCTGTGCTGCTTTCCACAAGGACACTGAGACACTCTCCCTCTCTGCAAGTCCCTGCCAGGAGGGGGAGCCGGGAGGGTCGGGCTCTGCTCCAGGGAACAGGGACAGGAGCAGAGGGAACGGGCTCAGGCTGGGCCAGGGCAGGGGCAGGGGGGACAGCAGGAGGAATTTGTGCCTGCAAAGGGTGGTCAGGCCTTGGCAGGGGCTGCCCAGGGAGGGTTGGAGTGCCCAGGGCTGGAGGTGCCCAAGGCAGGACTGGCCGTGGCACTCAGAGCTCTGGGGTGGCCACTTCACACTTGAGACTCCAGACACATCCAGGCTGCTGCTCCAGGCCCTTCCCAGCTCCCTTCCCATCCCTGGACCCGCTCCAGCCCCTCAGGGTCTCCCTTGCCATGAGGGACCCAAAACTGGACACAGCCCTCCAGCATCCTCAGCAGTGCCAGCACAGGGGGACAGTCCCTGCCCTGCTCACCACAACATTTTGGAACCCTTTTCCATGCCAGTGTTGTTGAGCTTTTCATCTTTAATTTAAAGCATTCGCATCCTCTTGGTGTAAATTAACTTCTCATTTGTAGCTTCCTGGGACCACCAGGCAGCACCACCAGCACAGGGACTGTGTCTGGGCTGCCAAGCCAGTGGTGAACCTTGTTGCCATTAAAAATGAAAAGAAAACACAGCCCAGTGTGACTGTGTTATGTTTATTAGTGTGAGGAAGAGGGGAAATAGGGAGTTTTATCAGCCACAGTTAAAGGTCTGTGCACAGGAGTTCAACAGTAAGATTTTTAAAATTCAAAACATAAGAATAAGCAGCACTTCATTGCAGAGTTGAAAGATAATTGTGCAATTAACTGTATGAGGTCAATAATGCCAGAGCTGGATGCTTCTGACAGATAGGGATAATCAATTCAGCCTCTGTATGAAAGGCTTGGAGGTAGCAATGGAAAAATAACCCAGTGCAAATGTTTCAGTGTTCTAATGAACACCAGACAAATCATTATTGACTTTTTTTTCACTTATTTTAAGTGCCAGCACACAAGTATCTTCTTTGATTAAATGTAACTTTAGAATTTTGCTTTAAGTCCAGTTTTTGCCCTGAGCTAAGCCAGGACATTCATTTAGGAACCGAGCAGAGTCTTCTCACAGCAGGTGCAGGGTGAGGATCCTGAGGGTGAGATCCCATCCCGGCTGTTGTGGAGGGCAAAGGGATCATCCGAGACCTCCTCGTGGGGCTTGGAATCCAGAGTTGGGTGCACCGAAATTCCTGCAAAACTCTGTCCCTGTGTGTGTGGATGGTCCCAGCACTGGAGGCAGGACAAACCGAGGGGATCAGCAGCCACAAATCCAGGGGGGAGAAGGGTGGAACCACCAGGGGCTGGTCATGGACAGAGAAATCTGTGCCCTGCTTTGGTTTCTCTGTGTAATCAGGAAAAGCCTCATCCCACCATTTCAGCTGGAGGGTCCAGCCTGGAGAAGGGAAGGCTCCAGGGAGACCTGAGAGCCCCTTTCAGTGCCTAAAGGGGCTCCAGGAGAGCTGGAGAGG
>JAWWTY010000001.1:117894929-117907114 GCA_035222235.1 Margarornis squamiger
TCCTGTCCCTCCATGCCTTGTCCCCAGTCCCTCTCCAGCTCTCCTGGAGCCCCTTTAGGCACTGGAAGGGGCTCTCAAGTCGCCCTGGAGCCTTCCTTTCTCCAGGTGAATTCCCCCAGCTCTCCCAGCCTGGCTCCAGAACACCTCTGTGGGGCCTGGACTTGCTCCAGCAGCTCCATGTCCTGGGCCCCCAGGGCTGGAGGCAGCTCTGCAGGTGGGGTCTCACCTGAGGGGGCAGAATCAACCCCTGCCCTGCTGCCCATGCTGTGGGATCAGCCCAGGGCACGGGGGGTTTCTGGGTCCCAGCACATGTGGCTGGGGCATGTGGAGCTTCTTCCCCATCCACCCCAGGTCCTTCTCCCCAGGCCTGCTCCCAATCCATTCTCCAGACCCTGTACTTGTGTTGGGATTGCCCCAAGCCACGTACAGGATCTTGTCCTTGGCCTTGCTGAGCTCTGTGAGGTTGGCACAGTCCCCTCTCCAGCCTGTGCAGGCCCCTCTGGGTGGGTGCCCCATCCCTCCAGCCCCGGACTGCACCACACAGCTCTGTGCCACCAGATGTGCTGGGGGTGCTCTCAATCCATGTCTGTCACTGCCAAAGCCGTGTCACAGCACCCATCCCAGTCCTGATCCCTGAGGAAGCCACTTGTCCCTGTCTCCACACAAAGTGACAGCACCCACAGAGTCCCAGCTGCCCCAGCACAGGGAGGCTGTACAGGCAGGAAAGATTCTCCTCATTCTGGGCCAAAGGTATCTTGTAGCAAAACCCATGCAATAAAACCCTCGGTTACCAGCTCCATGGGAATACATGGAGGACAAGGGGATCCTGAAACCCTGTGGATGGCTGGGATGCAGCCCTGGATCCACTGTGGGAGCCCAGCTCTGGAGAGCACGTCTCTTATGTTGCCCAGAAGCAAAGAGCCCCCAGCACTGCCGGGACTGTCCTTGTCCTGTGCACAGGGAGCCCCTCCTGGGTGATGTGTGAGCGCCGGAGCCGCATCCTGCGGTCCGTGGCAGCCGGAGAATGGAACAATCCGGATGGTGTGAAATCCCCGGCTATTCTGAGCGAGCAGCTGGAGCCCATCCAAGGCAGACACCTGCCACAGATCCCACGTGTGGAGCCACGGAGCTTCCAAGGCCACCGGCGGGTCCCATGGAAGGTCACAGTCATGGCTGGTGATCCACAGCGTTCACTGGGAGAACTGGGCCCTGGGAACAGCAGCAGCCATGGCAGTCGACAGGGATGGGGGGTGTTTGAGCCAGTTCCCAAAACTCAGACACCGATGGGACCCACACACCAGGGCTGGGAGACCTCAGGATGCTGCCAGTGCCTGCAGACAGAACCTAGCTGTGATCACAACCTTCAACTCCTTCCCTCTGAGGAATTCAGGAGTCTTCTGCTCTTCCTGAGTGTTTCTGGCTTATGTTGGTGCTTAACACACCTGCAGAAGGGGAACTTCTGCTGGGAATTTCTGTCTCAACACTCCCTGTCAGGAAGGAGTGGTGGAAATCATCAGATGCACGTGCAGAGCCATTGGTGAGATGCTGCCAGGGCTGAACACCCACTTCCAGAGGTTTATTTCCTCCACAAATCCCCTTTCCAGTAAAACAAGGGACACTTTGGCTGCAGGGGTTGGCACAGCCCGATGCTGAGCTGGGCCAGCGCTGGCTCCCAGCACAGCCAGGAGAAGGAGTGAGCCTGTGGGGCACTTGGCCTGGGAATGGTATCAGCCAGAGCCAGGATCATCACCGAGGAGGTGGGAGAGCCCCGAGGGGCACAGCATGTCCCAGACAGGGATGGCAGGCTCAGCAACACCTCCTTCCTTCACATTCAACCTTGTAACTCCACCGAAGGATCTTCTTTTCCATGAAATCCAACCCAACCCTTCTGGCTGCGACAATCCCACAGGGGTCTGGTCGAGGGTCCGTGAAAAAAATCCTTTAAAAACAAGTGAGCGAGTGGCAAATACAGCAAAACCCGGAGTTTTTTCAATGGAGGTGACCTCAGCAATGTGTGAAGACACATCAACACGTGTGAGTTTTCCTGGCTGGGCTCTGGAGAGGCTCTCCCTCTGTCACACAAGTCCTGCAGTTCTCAATCCAGAGGGGACCGAAGCAATCCCATGGCACTGGCAGCATGTGGAGAACATGATGCTGGCGGCTGGAGAGCCGTGCTCTGCTCCAGGGGGATTTCTTCCCTGCTGCAGACGCTGGGAACCTGATCCCTGGACAGCTGCTCCCACAGGAGGCAGAGGCAGAACAGCAGGAGCAGGCCCTTGGTGACACCACGGCTGCTGTCACCTCCCAAGCTTGCCCTCCCTGCAGCAGAGGGTCCCTGGGCACTGGGGGTGGTTGGCGTGTCCATGTCCCCATTCCTGGTGTGGCTGGTGCTGCTGGTCCTGGGATCCCCTCCTTGGAGCAGGCACCGGCCCCGTGCCAGGTCCCACCTTGTTGGACCCCTGGGTTCTCTCTGGGCTCGTCCTCCAGAGGGGACTGAAGGGCTCAGGGGAATTCAGCCCAGGAGGACACACTTCCCAAATATCCCAATGATCAGAGCTAACCCATTTCATTCACAACCTACACAGCTGTAACTCAGGAATATATTCCTGAAGGATAGAGGGAAGATCCAGTGACTGCTGATACCAGCACCCAGTGGCACATCCCTGGGGGGCAGCAGAGCCCACCCTGCTGTGCCAGGCTCCGGGGACATTCCCACACATGGCACAGACCCACCAGGCCAGGGACAATCCAAGGGACACCTGACAGACCAGGACACTTGGCACACGCACTGGGACCTCCTGCTGTGGCACCCACGGGCTGATGTTGGGAGCTGAACAGCAGCAGCTGGAAACTTGTGCTGGGATTTTCTGCAGCCCCAAATGACCCTTGTCCTGGCAGCTCCCCCAAGGAAACACATGACTGGGGCAGTGTGCATCCATGGGACAGGGTTCCTGGGGTCACGCTGGCTGTGTCAGAAACTGCAGGAGGAGGGGACACTCCTGAGCTCAGAGCTGGGACAAGAGGGAGGAAAGAGCACTGCCAGGATATTTTCATCATCTCGGGTGAGGCTCAGTAAGGCCTCGCCTGCCTCCCACTGATTTCCACAAGGATTATGCTCCTGAACTAGTATGGCACAGTCAAGAGGAAAAGCTGTCCCAGGACACATCCAGGCCTCGATGGGATCCCAGGAAAGGGCCTTCAGAGGAAGCACTTCTGCAGAACAGCAGGAGCCACTGACAGCTCATCCCTCCTGGAAACTTCAGAGCAGAACAGGAAAATATGCAGAGCCTGAGCTTTCCTCCATCCCAGCAGTGCTCCCTGCTCTCTTCCATGGATCCAGGCACACCCACAGCCTACAAAGCCCGACACTGATGGCACTCACCCGCCTGAGGGCAGGAAAGATCTGCTTCCACCCGTATTTCCTACCCCACTCCACGGTCCCACTGATCCCACCAGAGTGCAGGGAATGAGGGAGGGTGAGGAAATGGGATGGACTGATTTGGCAAACAAAAGAAGCAGAGAGCAAAGCATGGAGTAAGGAAAGCCTGGAGTACAGGAAGTCTGGGAGCAGAGGAGGAGCGGGGAAAGGGGCAGGAAGAGGATCTGGAACAAACCCATTTTTCCCCAGCCCTGCAGCCCACGGGGGATTTCTCCAGGGGCTCCTGCTTGGGCACATCCTGGCACACGGCTGAGGGAAGCCCAGGAGCTGCCCTGGGCAGGGTTTGCTCCCCCAGCCCTGGCTCCTCACCCCTCCCTGCCCAGCACCAGGAGCATTCCCTCCTCATCCCGTGCCCAGCGCGTGGCACCAGAGCACAAAGGCTTCTCCTGAGGCACATTCCCAAACTTGCTGTAGGGCTGAGCTCTGGAGCAGCCTCAACACAAACCCAACAGCAGTTTCCTCCCTTCCACCCTGCAAGAGCTGTGAATTACTCATTTCCCTGGATTCCTGACTCTCCCTCCCTTTGCTTTGGCTGCCGCCTCCCTTCCCAGTTGGAGATGGGCCTTGGCATGGGGATTTGGTCCTACACTCCCATTTCCATAAGCTTTATCCACCTGAGGCAGGCACTGGCAGCAGAAACCTCTGTGCACACACAGCCCCCTCCAGCCCCTCTCCCCCTGCAGTGCCCAGGATCCCGCAGCAGCCTCCGGCCCGGAACCGCTCTGACCTTATTTGCGCCGGATCCTCTGAAGCCAATTGCAAAAGAGAAGCAAAGAGTGAGGAGTTGAGGGAGCAGCTCCTGCCAGGATAACCCCAGCAGGACTCTGGAGACAGCGATCCCCAGCCTTTCCCAGGGGGAACAGCTCTGTGGAGATGAGCTCTCCCCAACACTGGCATCTGCTGGATGTGGGGGAGGCCAATGCGACCCAGCAGCCCCAACACTCAGGGTGGTACTTTCCTTCTACCAAGGGAGCCAGGGATTTTTGGGGTTGCGCCCTGGTCCCTGGAGTGACTCCCTGGAAGGCCTTTCTCAGCCTCCCCAGCTGTCCTGCCTGCCTCCCCGGGAGGCTGTGGAGCTCCAGGGGTGTATGGAAAGGCCTCCAGGACTGGGGATATCAAGGAGGAGGAGTGATCCATCAGCTGCGGCGGCGTTTTTAGGGGATGCATCAAAGCAGGATCTGCTGATGATGCAGTTGGATAAAACAATTAACAGCAACAAAACACCTTTGGGCAGCCAACTCTTGGTTTCTGCTGTCTGGAATGAGCAGGGATGGATGAGGTGGGTTGGGGGGTCGCTGCCATTGTGTAGCTGGAGCAAATCCTGGGTAAAAGGTTCCAACTTTAATTAATTATCCTGCCTCAATGGATGGACTTTGCCATGGGAACAGGGAGAGAATATTCCTGCTGTCCCCCAACAGTGACCAGCTGCTAATGGGGACCAAGGTGAGGACCCCAGTTCTTCCTTCCAAATGACCTATCAGCATCATCCCTTTCCCTCCCTGGGATCCCCAAACCAGATCCCATTTCCCTCTGCCACTCTCGGGGCTCCACAGGGTCTTTCGCCTGGGCAGGAATTCTGTGTATTAGAGGCCCCAGGTGGACAGAAATCACGTTTAAGCAGCTGTTTTGGACACAAGACAACAACCTCCAGGCTCCTGGAACGAGCAGTTCCTCCTGCAGAGTCAGGGAGGCCAATGGAAACAGGGACCAGCAGCATTCCCAGCTTTGACCAGTCAAACTGGGACAGCTGTGACTAAGCTCCCATCAGCAGGAATTAATCCAGAGTTTAATTATGCTGCTTCTCATCATCCCCAAACAAACATTACTGAATTAAAGCTGCTCTTTGATTCTCCATCGTGGAGCAGGTGCAGTAATTTCCCCCTCGATATTCCAGACTCCAGAGTCTGCCTGGGGCTCCTCAGCTTTGAGACACACAAGCCAGGGAAGGGGTGGAACATCCAAACCAGAGACTGTGTGAAAAGGTCAGGAGAGATCCCAACACCTGAGGGCACAAGGACCTGCAGGTAAAGGGATAATGGGACAACATGCCAGGATGGATGACTATGTGGTGACTGGGAATGTTGTCCTGCCTGGACAAATAATGTGGAAGGACATTTCCCCTACCCATTTCCTCACTCAGAGAATTCCAGCCTTCTCCCAGCACTGTGCTCCCCAACACTGAGGATTAGGAAACTATTTCTAATTTTGCCAAGGAGAAAGCACAGAACGGAGCTGGAATGGCCAGTCCAGGGTCACAGGCAGCACCTGGAGGGCAGGAGGACAGGACAGGGTTCCCTGATGGTCCATCACAGCCCTCCCACCGAGTGCTGTGACACCCTGAGACCATGAACACACATCCCACTGCTCCCAGCCAGGGGGATGCTGTACCTGCAGGGACACAGCACCTGGGGCTGGCCACATCCATGACCCTGTGGGACAAGAACCTCCAGGACTTCACTCAGATCAAAGCCACTCCAGGAACAGGATCCTCTGCTTGGGGTCCACAACATTGCTGACCTGTCGGGGCCCCCTTGGACCACCCCAGCTTGACCAGGCAGGACCTCTGCACCTGCCCAGTTCTTCACCTCCCTAACGGCAGCACGTGAATCAGGAGAGCTCAGGGATTCAGGGATATGCAGGATGACCAGTCCCTGGGATCCTCCAAGTCTCCAAAGAGCCAACTCAGAGGGACCAAGCTAAAGCCAGTGATGCAGCAACAGAAGCTCCAACTCCCTCCTCAGATGTTCCTTAGCCAAAACATACCCATTCCTCATCCCTACAAAGCTGGAGTCGCTCTGAAACACATTCCTGAGCTGCTGCTTCACCACCTCCTAAAACCATCCCGAACTTCACAAGCACAACCTCACAGTCCCACCTGACGTGTTGTTCCCTTTGCAATTTGCTTGTGAAGACCCCAAATAAGTCCAGGCTTCAAATCAGGCCAGGGTTTGATGATTAGTTGTGGTCCCTCCCCAGAGGTGAAACCTGACTTGTTTAGGGATATCCCAGTGCCTGGGAATTCGCATTTGCTCAGCTACAGTGGAACAACAGCACAGCCCCTTTGGAATACCCCAACTGAGCTCCTGAGTGTGGTGGGGGTGGCCCACGGAACGCTCCTTAGAGGCTCCAACAGCTCAGGAGAGCGGTGGAAGGAACAAACAGGTGGGTAAGTCATGAAATAAAGGCCCAAAAGGAAAGGGCAGGAGGAATGTGGGAGCAAGAGCCCCCGGGCAAGCGGCAGCTCTGAGGCCCAGCAGGCAGGAGGCAGCTAGAAAAGAAACAGCAATATACCCAAAGCTCCCAGTGCGACAGCGAGCTCCAGAGGTGACATCAGGAGGGGGCAGGTCGGGGGTGGAATCCATCTGGAGGAAATAAGAGGTGGTGTGATGGTAATAGACAGGGTGGACATGGCAAGCAGGAGCAGGTGCGGTGGTGGTGGATGAGGAGCAGGAGGTGGAGGAGGTGGTGGCAGGCGATGGGCCGGCGCCGGGCAGGTCGGAGCTGAAGGACTGTCCGGAGGAGAGGCTGTGCATTCGGCGCAGGGACACTCGGCCCGCCCGGAACGGGGCGGCGGGGCCCGGCTCAGGCTGCCCCGGCACGTGACTCTCTACCAACCTCTGCGATCCGTGGGCGTGCTGGGCGTCCACCAGGCGCTGCCGGACCGTGCTGGGCAGGGCAGGAGCTGCAACGAGACACAGGAGCAGCTGAGGGCACGTCCCGCCGGCCGGGAATGCCGTGCCACAGCTGCCACCCACCAGGGATGCGGTGCCACAGCTGCCACCCACCAGGGATGCGGTGCCAGAGCTGCCACCCACTAGGGATGCAGTGCCAGAGCTGCCACCCACCACCCACCAGGAATGCTGTGCCAGAGCTGCCACCCGCAGCACCTGCACCGCCCCACGAGAGCCAGGAGTTACACCGTTTAATGCAGAAGCAGCTTTAAGCCGGGGCTGAACATGCTGGATTAATGCCCAGCCCGTGGAAAACTCCGACATTCCTGATGGAGGTGCCTCTGAACACCTTATCTGAGCATCTTGCTTGAAGCAGGAACTGGCTGTGTGATTCATCCCCCTCCCTGTGATTCACCCACCAGTTAATCCCACCCAGCCTTACAGCAGAGCCCAAACCTGGCTCCCAGAGAGCCAAGAACTGGGCACTTCCAGGGCATGAGCCATCCCACCCTTGTGGACATCACATGGCTGCTGTGTAGGTGGCACCTACATCCCGAAACAGGAGCCTCAGGTGAGCAGGTCAGTGTTGGCAGCTAAAGCTGTCAGGGTGAGCTCCACTCCCAAGAGCTCAGCTCCAGCACCATTGTGTCAGTGCAGCACCAGGAACAAAGCACTGGAATCATGGAATCACACAGAAGGGTCTGGTTTGGGAGGGACTTAAAAGCATGGACAGTCCAATCCCCTGTCATGGGCAGGGACACCTTCCACTAGCCCAAGTTGCTGCTCCAAGCCCCATCCAACCTGGCCTGGGACACTTCCAGGGATGGGGCAGCCACAGCTTCTCTGGGCAGCCTGGTCTAGTGCAAGGTGTCCCTGCCCATGGCAGGGAGTGGAACGGGATGATCTTTAAGATCCCTCCCAACCCAAACCTTTTGGGATTCATGCCTGATTCCTCCATACCTGCAGTGGTGGGTCAGGGCCCAGAGTGGCCTCATCTGCTCCCAGCCTGTTCTGTGACCATCATTCCTCAGCTCCTGCACTCCCTGTGCCCCCCACCTGGAGCTGGAGCTGGACTGGGGCCACCCCAGAGCCAAGGGAGGCCCCTTTTCCCACCCAGAGCCTTGGGCACCATCCCCTCCATTAGGCTGAGCATTTCATGGAAAACTGGGGATCCCAGGGCTGCACCTCCATCCTGAGCCAAGCAGGCTGGTTGTTTCATCCCCTGGCTGTCATTCCATACAAGATGTTCCTCCTTTTGCAGGAGATAAGGTGTTCAGGATTGTCCAGGATTTCTTATGTGCATAAGAAATAAATGTACAAATAGGTTAAAAAGGTGCAGAGACAGGAAAGCTCAGAAATGGAGAAGGAGGAGGAGAGCTCCTTTGGGAATGAAGAACCAGCAATCCCTGCTCTGAAAGCTCCCAACTGGGGCACACGGGACTCCTATGACAGCAACTCATTCTGAAGGATCCACAGGGATGTATTTCAAGGGGAAGAAGGAATAAGAAAGAATAATTCTGAATTCTGGCAACTTGGCTGTTTCCACGTTCCCAGGGTGAATCCCAGTCTCTCGCACTGCTTGGGTTTGTTGCTCTGTGTTTCCTGCACTCCCAGCCACAAACCTGTCACTGCACAGTTTTACACCATCCACTTGCTATTTCAAGACATTGTTTCTTCAGCTCCAGAGCTGCAATTCCAGTTCGGGAATCTCAGTCTGGGGGTCATGGGGACCTGACTGCAGAGTAACTAACTGGGGTAATGGGTTTCTCCTACAGGCTTCTCTTTCTTTTGGGCTACGCTTTTTTCCCTGAGGATTCCCTGTTTTTTTCCTGGTGTTCCACTCCTCATTTACCAACTCGACACCTGCTCCCTCTGTACTCGCCTTTTCCATGACTTATCCTGCAAGGAGCTCCAGAGTAGAGGCAGGGACCTCGCTTCCCAAAGCCACCATTTCCCTCCAGCCACAGGTTTTACCAACATTCCCCAAATAACCTGCCCAGCATTCCAATGAAAACTCCTCATGGCATGCCCTGGCCAAGGCTGGTGCACACCCTCCTCCTCCTCCTCCATTCCACCTCGGCCACACTTCCAAAGGGAAGGCTTCCAGCCAAAGCCAGGGGTCTGTGTGCCATCCCCATGGCACCAGGGAACAGGCTGCCCTAAGAGGTGGCACCACTCCCTTTCTTGAAGGCTTCCAGGGGAGCACAGCACAGATGGGGGAGCCTGGCCAGCAGTTGGGAAGGAGGTGGGATGGGAAAGAGAATGTTGTCACCTCCTCCTGGCCTCACCTGGATCCTTAATCTCCACCTCAGGGGTAGAACCCAGTGAACCCAACCCTCCAGAATTCCTAACTACACCCAGGACACATGAGAGCTGCAGCTGGGATTCTTCTTCATCCCACCAGACTCTTCCTGGGGTTAGTACAGGCTCAGTGAGGAGAGTCAATTCATTAGTGCTCCGTGCCAGAAAGGTGGAAAATTGGTGGATGTATTTTAGTCCAGAAGAAGGCCAGAGGGCAGATGAAACAACTGAAGATATAATTGAAGAGAACCAAACCAGGGTATTTCCAGAGGGACTGATCCTCCGAGGACAGCGAGGAGCGGTCGCTGAACCGGCGCCCGAAAAGCCAGGCTGCGTCTGGGGGGCAGCCAGGGGCAACAGGAGAGAGAGACATGGGATTTACTGGAAGAAGCACCATGGGGCATCACCAATGTGTCTGGGCAGGAGAAACTCGGCACTGCTCTCCTGAAGCAGGGCTGGTACACAGAGAAAGGAAAATCCTACAGGGAAAGGCTCCCTTGCTCACGAATTTGGGTGCCCACTGCTTGTTATCACCCACAGGGAGGTGGGCAAGACAGTGGGCAGGTGGATGGGCAGAGAGGGGGGAAGGGAGCTGGGCAGGGTCACTGCCCTGCCTTGGGAGGATGAAACTGCAAGTGCTCCCTGGAAATGTGTCAGTCAAGGAGTCTCGGGCACGGAGAAGCTGAGACTGAGATTGGGGCTGCAGGCTCAGCCTGGCCCAGCTCATGGAGCTCACGCCCTCAGGAGCTGCTCAGGTGTCCCTTGGGACTGTTGCCAAACATCCCTGCCACCAGTGCCCAGCTTGGGCCTGTGCCAGGGCTCTATCAGAGCTGCCCAGTTCGGATTCTGATGTGGTAACACCACAGACTGGGAACTCACCATTCCCCCTAAGGCTTTGACATCCCCAAGGACACCTGATCCCACCAAGCACCGGCTCCAATCCCCACGTCTGCTGAGCCCCAGGAACACACAGGTACCTCTGGTCCTCCAGCCCTCACCCAAATCCTCCTGCCCTCACCCAAATCCCCCATGCTCTGCCTTCCTCCCTCATTGTACCAAGTCCTACTTCAGCACCAAACTCAGACATGAGGGGGATGTGGCCATGGCACACAAATAGCCAACCTTGAGACTCCTCTGCTCCTCCCTCCACCTTCTACTCACCCAAACTGCCCTGGCTTTAACTCCTGGCACAGGCTGCCCAGAGAAGATGTGGCTGCCCCATCCCTGGAAGTGCCCAAGGCCAGGTTGGACAAGGCTTGGAGCAACCTGGGCTAGTGGAAGGTGTCCCCATGGCAGGGGGTGGGACTGCATGGGCTTTAAGGTCCCTTTCAACACAAACCATCTGTGATTCCATGACTCCATGGAAGTGACAAAGAGGGACAGGATGTCCCCCTTGATGAGCACAAGAGGTGGGAACTGGGGGTTCAGCCTCTGCCCCAGGAAATGTTCAGCAGTCCCTGAGGCTGGCAGGCTGCTGCTCCTACCCGGAATGGTGCAGGATGCAGGTCCATCTGTGCCTGAGTAGGGGGTGGCCTTGAGTCCTTTAAATCCCCCCAAAAATGCTCAGGCCAATGGGACACGGGGACAACCCCTTTTCCTGTCTCACTGCCCTGTCAGCCCATGCCTTTGGGTGGGTTTTTTTGGTAAATGCTTAAATTCAGTGAGTCAACCAGAACAGCACAGAGAGGGTGAATCAATGATTCATAATCTATAAATTACCAGTTCTGCTGGAATTAAAAGGCTCTGAACAACCCCAGCAGTGGGGTCTGGCCTGAGTGGGTGTTCCTGACCCTGAATGACCAACTTTGGTCTTTGGGCATTTAAAACCCAGCTGCTTTAAATTGTGGTTAATGACTCCTAATGGATGTGACTACTGATCCAGGTCTGCCCTGCATCACAGCCCCAGCAGACACAGCCCCCCAACTCACAAGGACCACCCAGACCCCAGACAGAGCCCTCCAGCTCACAGAGACTACCCAGACCCCAGACAGAGCCCCCCAACTCACAGGGACCACCCAGACCCCAGGCCCAGACCCCAGCTCACAGAGACCACCCAGACCCCAGCCCCAGCCCCCCAACTCACAGGGACCACCCAGACCCCAGCCCCAGCCCCCAGCTCACAGAGACCACCCAGACCCCAGCCCCAGCCCCCCAGCCCGGCCCCGTACATTGGATGGACATAGGAGACACGATCTCCTCGTCCAGGTCGTCCACGTCGTCAGTCATGATGAAGTGGGAGGGGTTGGGCCGGGGGGTGCCCACCCAGCCGGGGTCGATGTTGAGGGCCGAGGCCAGGCTGTGGATGCCGGGGTTGTTGACGATCTGGAAGCCGCAGAGCAGCTCGATCTGCTGCCAGCGGTGCAGCCGCTCCCGCAGCGCCGCCGTCACCTCGCTCAGCGCCTGCCTGCGGGGACAGGCAAGGGGCAGTGAGGGGAGACGCCCCTCAAAGCAGCCCAAAGGAAGGAGTCTGAAGCCAGGGACGCACAGGGGAAGGGTGGGGAATGAGGGGAAACAGCCCTTAAACCAGCCCAAATAAGAGAGTCCAGTGGTCCAGTTTTTATCCTAAAATTTGTGATGCTTTTCATTCCACTTTCAGGATCGAGGGAATTAAAAAACACAGGATCCACTGAAATATCCTGGGATAATGACAAGGGAGAATGGCTTCCCAGTGCCAGAGGGCAGGGAGAGATGGGATACTGGGATGGAATTCTTGGCTGGGAGGGTGGGCAGGCCCTGGCACAGGTTGGGCAGAGAAGCTGTGGCTGCCCCTGGAT
>JAWWTY010000001.1:117927128-117940398 GCA_035222235.1 Margarornis squamiger
GGCCAGGTTGGACGGGGCTTGGAGCACCCTGGGCTGGTGGAAGGTGTCCCTGCCCATGGCAGGGGGTGGAATGGAATCTTTAAGGTCCCTTCCAACCCAAACCAGTCTGGGATTCTGTGATCAATATGGACCTTACCCACGTTCCCACCTCCCTTAGAGCCTGGAAGCTCCAAGGGTGATTTTCCTCACACTTTTGGGATGTAGAATAAGGCAGCTGAAGGGACTTTCCTCACAGCAGACAAAGCAGAGCCTTCAAGGAAACATCTCCCTCAAGACACTGAATTATTCCAGTGCTCTTCCATGTGTCCCCATCACCCCTGGGATGTTCCCTGGTGTCCCCATGACCTCTGGGACAGCAGGGTCAGGAGCAGTTCCACAGGAACTCACTGCACTCAGCCACTTTTCCAGTTCACAGAATCCCAGATGAGTTTGGGTTGGAAGGACCTTGAAGCTCAACCAGTGGCACACCCTGCCGTGGGAGGGACACCTTCCAGTATCCCAGTTTGCTCCAAGCCCCATCCAACCTCAGTGATGACGGAAGTTTTAGCAGGAGTTCAAAGGCAGACTTTTTCCCTCTAAGGAAGAAGCTTTCAGGATGCAAAAAACCAGTCCCTTGTACCCAACTCAGATTAAGCAGTCTAGAAAAAATGTAAATCCAAGCAGAGATTGGACTGTTTGATCTCAGAGACATTTAAAGAAAGAACCAACACCCTTGGGTGTTTCTGCCGGAAGGTCAAACCCAAAATGCTCACAAACCATCCAATGACAGTGCTCAGGGAAACAGGCCCTGCCGAATTCCCGGGGCCAAATCAGTCTCCCCTGCTCTGGACATGCCCTGGTCTCTCAGGATGAGGATGACAAGGAAGCCCTCAGTGATCCATGGAGCCTCCTGCCACCACCAGCAGGTGAAGAATTAAGCAGCAAAGTGATATTACTGTACAGCTGTGAGCCTACATTCAATTAAAACCTCCAAATTCCTTCCACAAATGGGCTCCTCTCCTTGGCACACACTCAGCATTTATTTACTACCACCAATTCCCTCCTAATTCAGTGCAATCAGCCTTTGTCATCCTCTCCATGCAACAATTTACTGATTTAGTATCAGCCCATTTCTTTCCAACATCCTCTCCCTTACCCTTTCATCCCTGACTTCCACACAATCATCTCCACCAGGGCCTTTATCACTCCACTCTTCTTCAAGTGCTTTGCTCTTTCTACCCCATTAAAAATTCCCCCACCTCCCCAAATCAGACCACCCCAAGAGTATTTTTTCCAAACCAAGGCTGTTTTTCTCCTGGTGGGGTGGGGAGCACAAGCCACAAACCCATCCCTGGATCTGCCTGTGCTGGCAGTGCCCACCCCTCCTCCTGCTGTGCTGTCCCAACACATGATCCACTCTATCCACGAGGGACCACCACAGTTTTTGGGAATGATTCCATGCTCCCTGTGGCTCTCAAACCTCCCCAGAGCAGATGTGGGCACCCGTTGCTTGGGTGCTCCGGCCTCAAAGGGCCAATTTCACCGGTTTCCTTCTGCAGGGATCTTTGTTGGCTTTCCTCGGGCCCAAGGACTGTGGGACGTTTCTCTTGGGCTGAATAAATAAGATAACAGGAGTTGTTTTGGTACCGCCCTGTCAGGCACCACGGCTCTGCCCATGGTCACCCTGAAAACACCAGTCAGGGCCTTCTCTGGAGGAGCAGCAGAACCCAAAATATCCCATGGGCAGGAACCTTCTTACGAGCTGAAATAACTTGAGATTACTTCACCTATTGTTAAAAAGTAAGCCAAGCTGACTGCTTACATATTCCTGCTCCTTGAGTGGGATAAAACTAGATAATTAAACTGTACCCATGGCCAAAGCCATCCAAAAACGAAGAGAAAGTGACTTCTTACATAGGTAGACAGAGGTAGGACATGGGGAATGGTTTTAAACTAAAAGAAGAGAGATCTAGATTAGATATTGGAGACAAATTCCTCCCTGTGATGGAGGTGAGGCCCTGGCACAGGTTCCCAGAGAAGCTGTGGCTGCCCCATCCCTGGAGTGTCCAGTGCCAGGTTGGACAGGGCTTGGAGCAACCTGGGCTAGTGGAAGGTGTCCCTGCCATGGCAGGGGGTGGGAATGGATGGGCTTGGTGGTCCCACCCAACCCAAACCTCTGCAGGACTCTGATATTCCATGTTTTGGGAATGCTGTGCAGAACCCCCCCCAATGCTGGGGGAGGGCAGGGCTGTGCAGGAGGACCCGCAGGCTCCGCACGGAGGAATCGGTGGGATGGGATAACCCTGTGGCAACTGTGGTTCTCAAGGACACAGGATCAGCCCTCCTGCTCTGCAAAGACACAACAGGATTATCCCACTGCCCAAACCAGCCTTACAGTGATTTTCACAGATTCCCAGAATGGTTTGGATTGGGAGGGGCCTCAAAGCCCATCCAAGTCTCACCCCCTGCCATGGGCAGGGACACCTTCCACTAGCCCAGGTTGCTCCAAGCCCAACCTGGCCTTGGACACTTCCAGGGACGCAGCAGCCACAGCTTTTGTCTTAGGTGTTTTGCCAGACTCCCAGTAAGGGGCGGAAAGGAAAGCAAGTGGATCTGAGCCCCCATCAGTCACGCCGTGAGTCAGCGCTGCCGCAGCCCCAGCCCACGGCGCTGCACAACGGGACGCCACACTCCTCATTAGGGCTTTTTAACTGAAAGAGAAATTGCTAAAAGTCAGGAAAGCACATAATGGACGAGTGAGTCATTCCTGCCTGAAAAATTGGAGACACCAAAGAAACCTCAGAAGAAATCAAAGACAAACCCACAAGGTTTCTGCTGTTCCATCCTGTCATCCCTGAGCCTGGCGAGCCGCTCCTGCGGCACTGCCTATCCAGAGCCAGGGACTGCCAGCCCTCAGCTCCTGGAATTACACAGGGAAACAAATACCAGGAGCAGAACAGCTCAAGAAACAGGCAGAAATTTTGGTAGCTCTCACAAGGTGGCAGAGGTATAGAGAATTCCCCTCTCACAGTCAGTACTTATTGATAAATCACGGAATCCCAGAATGGTTTGGGTTGGAAGGGACCTTCAAGATCATCCAGTCCCACCCCCTGCCTCAAGCAGGGACACCTTCCACTAGCCCAGGTTGCTCCAACCTGGCCTTGGACACTTCCAGGGACCCAGGGGCAGCCACACATGCTCTAGGCAGCCTGTGCCAGGGCCTCCCCACCCTAACAGCCAAGAACTTCCTTCCAGTACCCCACCTAACCCTTCCCTCTGGCAGTGGGAAGCCATTCCCTGTGTCCCGTCCCTCCATCCCTTGTCCCCAGTCCCTCTCCAGCTCTCCTGGAGCCCCTTTAGGCACTGGAAGGGGCTCTCAGGTCTCCCTGGAGCCTTCCCTTCTCCAGGCTGGACACCCCCAGCTCTCCCAGCCTGGCTCCAGGGCAGAGGGGCTCCAGCACTCAGAGCATCTCTGTGCCCTCCTCAGGACTCACTCCAGCAGCTCAAATCCATCCAGTGCTGGAGGCCCAGCACGGATATGACAGAGCTGATCCAAAGTCCAGGCTCACAGCCTGGGTCTGCCTCATCTCAGCCTTAGAGGTTGGCTGAGGGTGCCAAGTGCCCCAGGAGCAGCATGGACATTCAGAAAGGCTCTTTTCCCTGTATTGCCTGACCTCTTCTTTCTCCTCCACACCAGTCCAGGCTTCGAGGACTTCCCATGGTCCCTTCCCAGACATGCTGCTCCATAATCAATGCAGTGAAGTGGCACCTTCCCCACGCTGCTGTACAAGGACAGTTTCTCACAATTTTAGCCTTATTTCTCCCTCATGTGTAACACCAAGAGCTGATGACTTCCATTTTCACAGAAACCCTGGAGAGCAGGAAACAGGGTGACAAGAGCTCTGGCCACGGCTCATGCTCTGCTCTCTGCTGTTCCTACAGTGAGGAGGAATGAGCTGCTGCTCCCAAACCACCCATCCCACGGGATAAGGGCCCTGCTGCAGCCAGCTGGTGACTTCCCCAGCAAAGTCTCTCCCTCCCATTGAAGACACAACTCCAAGAGGGCAAGGCCAGGTGCTGCCCATCCCCACAGCATGCAGGGGCAGAGCCAGCCAGAGAACACCACATGCCAAAACACACCTTCATTATCTGACCTCAACAACTGCCTGCGACCATCGGCTTGACCTCTTCAGGAATAAAACTCCTTCCCAGTCATTCCATTATCCCCCCAGTTCCCCAAGCTCAACCAAAGGAACACCTCATGCACAGCTCCCTTTCCACGCCGCTGCCTCCCTGGAAAAGGCTGTTACTAAAAAAACAATTTCAGATGAAAGTCTTGGAATGAGTCACTGTGAACAATGGTTCTATCGGGTATTTCAGCTTCGCCACCCTGGGAGATGGAAATGCTCCTCTTGGAGGAGACAGTGGGGAGAATCACCCCTCGGGCAAGTAACTCCTCTCCCAAAGTGACTCTTTTCTGGAGGTGACCAGGGAGTGAGGAACTTTCTGGCCCAGATACCGACTAAAACCACCACTGAATCTCTGAGGCTTCTCATCCAGGAGGGGTCCCAGCAGTGCTGGCAAAGCAGGTGACACATTACAGGAGGTGTCACCTCTAGGCCATGAAACCTGGGGGTGTTGTTAAAACCAGGAGGGAATCCCAGAATCACTGAGGCTGGAAAAGCCCTCCCAGCCCATGGGGCCCACCTTGTCCCCCAGCCCAGAGCTCTGAGTGCCACGGCCAGTCCTGCCTTGGGCACCTCCAGAGATGGGGACTCCAAACCTCCCTGGGCAGCCCCTGCCAAGGCCTGACCAGCCTTTCCAGGTAGAAATTCCTCCCCATGTCCAACCTGAGCCTCCCCTGGCACAGCTGGAGGCTGTTTCCTCTTGTCCTGGGAAGGAAGGAACATTTTGCAGTAAAGGCACACTGCGATTCCATCAGCTCAGCAGCTCCTGAAAACTTCACCCTTAGCCTGAAAAACCCCTGTGGAGAGGCCAGCTCCCACACCTGGCTTCCCTGAGGATCAGAGGACACATGGCTACTTGTGCTTTGGGAACAACAGGGAGTGATCCCAAACCACCCCTGCTCCTTCCACGAAGACAGACTTCCCAAAACTGTCAGGGCTCTTTGCAGTAATAAAAAGGCCTTAAAGGGCAAGCTGGGAACTCCTCAGACAAGCTGCTCCTCACCCTTGGCATGCAGGGAAGGGTTCCCAGAGAAGAGCTCTGGTGTGACACAACCCCTCTTGGGGTCAGCATTTCACACTGACGCTGGGTAAGCGAAAAACCCAAGGAAGGAAAACCCCAAACTTTTCCTCAGCCCATCTCCAGCTGCTGCTCCACTGCCTCTGCTAAAAACCACTGTTTCCCACTCCCTGAGCCTGCCAAGTCACCAGCACCCAGGTACCAGCAGTGTAGAACCTGCTGAAAATCCTCCTAGATTTGACCAGATTTGGGGGTTTCCCCCAGAACAGCAGCTCCCCTTTGCCCCAACATTTGTAAGCCAGGATTTAGCTGCTGTCTCCCCACAGGCAGCAGGAGAGGCACTGCAGGGTTTGGACCACACTGTTCCCCAGAGCCCAGCCACGCTGCCACAGAGCTGTGCAGACAGCACACGGTTTTAGGGGAACTTGAGGCAGGAAAGGGACAGTTTTCCAAACCCCAGGTACTGGGAGTCAGATTGCAGCAGCCCAACCATGGAATCCCAGACTAGTTTGGGTTGGGAAGGACCTTAAAGCCCATCTGGTGCCACCCCCTGCCATGGGCAGGGACACCTTCCACCAGCCCAGGGTGCTCCAAGCCCCATCCAACGTGGCCTTGGACACTTCCAGGGATCCAGGGGCAGCCACAGCTTCTCTGCCCAACCTGTGCCAGGGCCTGCCCACCCTCCCAGGGAGGGATTTCTTCCCAAGAATTCCTAATCCAACCTTGTCCTGTCTCTTGTACCACATAACTGCATGTGCCCCTTTTCCTGCCCCCTGGTGAAGTGCCCCCAGCCCCACAGCTGTGGTTCCAGGTGCTCTCTGACCCTGCCCCATGGAATGCCCGGGTCCATGGAATGCCCAGCTCCTGCCCTCCCAGCCAGCCTTCCCCAGAGCTCGGTGATCAATGTCCCCTCGGTGATCAATGTCCCCTCGGTACTCCCCAGTGCCAAGGAGGGAACGCACCACCCTGGGTAGGGAGCCAACCCAAGGACTGGGTTTGATCCTGTCCTTACTTGAGCTGAACAAAAAGATCCTTTCCACACCGACCTGATGGTAAGAAAAGGCCCCCCCGAGCTTCAATGGGAAGGATAAATCACCTCCGACCTGGGAAGGGAGCGGGAGAGGCTGATTTGAGAAGGGCCCAGCTCTGTCCCGGGGCTGGGCACGTTTCCAGGGCACAGCGAGTGCTCAGGGCAGCACAGCGAGGGCAAACAAACACATTCCTCAGGCTCCCTCCCCAGCACTCCATGAATCCACCAGGCAGCGTCAGGACTCAGGTGGGAAGGTGGGAGCCCCGAGTGGGCTGACTCCTGAGCAGCCCCTGGACATGGAGGAGTCCAGCAGAGCTCCATCTCCGGGCTGGGATCACAGCAATGGTTTCCCTCCCCTCACACACTGTGGCAGGGCCCTGGATCCCAAATCACCAGTGGAAGAGCACTGAGGAGCTCAGGGCAGCAGGACCACACCCCTGACCTCCATCCTGCATCTTCATCCCACCCCGAGGGCTGGGAATGCTGGACTGGGAATATCACCTATGAGAGCAGTGCCCTTGGAATAACAGCACTCCCACCAAGGAGCTGCCTTTGAACCTTAGAGCCCCTTAGCCAAGCCCTTGGAGTGAGGAACACACATACCACGGAATAGAAAGTTCAGGTGGATCAAACAGCAGCTTGGAAGGGTTTGGGACCAACACGGGAATCAAGGAAAGTGTCCTCTGGCTGCAATGGAAAACAAACCCCTTTGTTTATGTGGAGGTTCATTCCAGACCAGCACAGCTTCCAACAGAGCTCAGGCTCCTTTGGTGATGTCCTTCCCAATCACAAAAAATGGCCCTGTTTAAAATACAAAAATACATGTAGGAGGGACCAAGACTTTCTACATGAGATAAACCACCAAACCTGAGAAAATAGGAGCTTTCAGCACACAAATTAAAAAGCATTTTCATTACTGCACAAGAAAGAGGAGACCAACAGAATATTATTGTCATAGACAGCTTAGAAATTAAACCCTAAAAAAATCTGCATCTGGGCTTTTCTTGAGACAGACATGCAGAAACCCATCTAATTCCACCCCCATCTCACCTGGCTGGGGCTGGGAAGCTCCCTTTGCAAGTGTTTTACCAACTGCATTCAGGGGGGGAAAACTTGGCTTATTTTGTCAGTTTTATATTTACAGGCTACATCAGCTGATCTGAGAAAAACCCCGAAAGCCACAAGGAGGAAGCTGTTTCTCCCTCCTGGCTCTGCTGCCCAGTACAGAGCCAGGCCAGTGCCCCTGGCTGTGCCGGCAATATTTCCTTCCCAAGAGCACAAGTGTCACCTCTGCAGCATTTCCGCCCCCCGAGCCAGGACACTCAGGACTAAGTTTAGCCATCATTAGGCCACGGATAAACCCCTCCTAAATCCCTCTCATCTCCCAGAGCCAAGGAGCAGAGCCAGCAGCTGAGCTGGAGGCACCAGCAACCCCAACCATCACACCTTTGGCAGCTTTACCCTGACTGGGGCTTCAAAGAGCCCGACATTTCCCCAGACTGGAGTTTTTAAACTCATTACTCAGTGGCAATTCCCTGCAGCTCTTCTGGGACTGGAGGCGTGGCAGCACCGGGATCTGAGCAGCAACACTTGGGTACTTGGACTGAAAAAACCCCGTGAGTGTGTAAAATCCTGGGTTATTTCTGTCCTGCTGGGCTGGAGGGGGCTGTGCTGACTCAGCGCTCAGCACCAGCCACAGGCAGGTTAAAGGATTGTGTTTACCAAAAGGAGAACTCCGGCTCAGGGAATTTCTCTGCCAAAGCCTAACACAAATACACAGGGGAGTCCAGGCTCCTCTGGATCTTTTTTAAATACCTCATTAATTAGGAAAAAACACCCCACTCTATGGGCTCTAACCCTCCAGCAGGAGCATAAGGGGGAAAGGAGACAGGAGTTTTCCTCCTCTCCTGCAAAGGAAGGAACTTCCCTGCAGCTTCCTTGAAAATCCTTGTCCAAACCACTTATGAGCGGTACAGGCTGCCCAGGGCAGGGGGGAAAGTCACATCCTTGGAGGGATTTAACAGCATGTGGCACTTGGGGACATTGTTAGTGGTGAGGGAATGGGTGGACTCGATGGTCCCCGGGGGCTTTTCTAACCCAAATGATTCCATGATCCCCTTCCCTAAAACCAGTCCTTTCTCACTGTCTGCACCAAAGCCTTCACATGTAAGTCTCCCAACACTCACACAAAGACTCTGTTGAACAGTAAAACCTTCTCCCTCTTTCTTTTGGACACAAATTCCCTCATTTCATAACACAGTTGTGTCCTGGTGCAGCATCCAAGAAACCCCATCAGTGCACGTGCAGTACCAACCTGCTTTGTCACAGCTGAGCAAACCCATCTTAGGGATTTGGTCAGAGAAATTTAGCCACAAAGTCATTTAGGTTGGAAAAGACTTCCAAGATCATTGAGTCCAACCTCGCTCCAGCAGCTCCACAGGGGAGGTTCTCACCTGAGAGGGCAGAATCCTTCCCTCCCCTGCTGCCCATGCTGTGGGATGAGCCCAGGACCAGGAATTTCAGGGTCCCAGTGCACACAGCTGGGACATGTTGGTTTGCTGAACTCTCACAGATCCCCACTTTTGGTTACTGAGGTTCAAACCCTGAATTCCTGATCTCCTCCCTCCTCAGCACAGACAGGGCAGGTCCAAGGTGCCCCATCCCACCAGTGACAGATCCCAGGCACAGCCGTGTCCCGGCGTTGCTGTGACCCCACAGCACAGTGGGATGGGCAGAGCTCAGCCTGGGAGAAGGGTTTATTTCCAACCACTCACTGCTGCTCCACCTGGACACGTTTCTGGAGCTGTGGGAGCATTCCAGCCCAGCACATGAGCGGATACACATCAAGGTGCTAAATTTACTTCCAAAGCCTGAGCGGGTCCCAGTGAACCCCCACCCCGACCCAGCACAGCCGTGCCTGGGAATGATGGATGTGCCACAGGCTGGGCCACCACACTGACCTTTGGGAGCCCTGCGAGTCCTGGCTCTGCCAGGTGACTTCCTGCCCAGCAACGAGATCTCTGCACTTTAATCCTGCCTTTGGAACAGGAAGACTGGTGCTTCCACATCCTACAGCACCATGAGGTTAAATATACCAGAGGAACTCCGAGGATCTGGAAGCGACATTCCCAGTGCAGGTGTTTGGCAGACGCTGGAGAAGCCACCTTTGGTCACAGGTCCTCTCTGGGCTCAATCCAGGGAGCAAGAGTTGGGTTTGGTTTAAAAATTACTATTACTGAGTGAACAGCACTTGGAGTTTCTCCCAAAGGAATTGTGAGAATGAACCAATGACGCATTTGCAACGGGAATAAGGATGAGGTGGGTGAAGTGTCCCCTTTTCCTGCATCTCCCGCAACCTCCACCCTGGTCCAGGTGCTGCTGGCAGGACCCAGGAGCAGCACAGCCCAAACCCTGCAGGCACAGCCGGGCTGTGCAGCTCTCCCGGGATTTCCTGGTGCTTCTCCCACACAGAGCCCAAGGGGCTGAATCCATCCCACATTCCCAAGGAAGGGCATCAGGGCCATCACAGCTCTGGGCTTTGGGGCTCCCTGTGCTCAGGGTGCCTGTGCAGAGCCCGGATTGTTCTTCCAAAGCCCCGAGTGGTGCAAACACAGCAAGGAGCCAAAGGAGAGCCCAGGTCGGGGTGAGCCGGCCGGGACAGCAGGATATGTCCTCCCAGCAGAGTCCCAGGGAGCGGGAAAGCATCCCAGCCATTTCACCTTGTTAGGCTGAGAGGCTGAAAATAGCCACGGGATGAAAAACAAACCAGTTGGACAAGTTCTCCAAAGCAAGAGGCTCTGGCCAGCAGGAGCAGCCCCGGGAGCAGCCCCTGGAGCCAGAGTTCTGTCCTGCCTGGAGCTCCCACACCTGGAGCTCCAGAAGGGACACAGACAATGCCACTTGTCACTATGAAAGGGGCATCACACCCAGGACAGCCCGTGGGAAGGGAGGGGTGAGACAGAGAGCAATGCTCCATCCAAGAGCCCTTTGAAGATACCCATCTCGCAGGGATGGCACAGGAATGTCAGACATTCCCATTACAGCTCTGTAATGACAAACTCCAAGGGCTGAGCCTCACACTTTGAAGCACGAAACATTTTTTTCTGCTTTCCCAAGAGGAAAACTAAAAGAGAGATGGGAGCAAAAATAACCAGCAATCCCCCACCTCTCACTTCTCACCCCAACAGCTGAGAGGAAAACTTCCCCAGGAGCCATCCTGCAGAGCAGGAAAGCAGCACCAAGTGCCCCTAAATATCCTTTTCTACCCATTTTTTGTTGTTAGTGGCATAGCAAATTAAATGAGGGACAGGAAAACCTGTTTATCTACAAAACACACAGTGCAAATCTCCAGGAAACGATGGGTCCACGAGAAACCATGAGAGCAGCAGGACCCAAGGCCAGGAGAGCACTTGGGATGAGACAAGGACAGCCCCACCACTGCCCCATCCTTTGCCAGGAGTGCTGCTGTCGCCATTCCCGAGTTAGTTGCCAGGCTTCCCTGTTTCTCACTTCCCAGAGCATGTCCTTTACCCAGAGGGCCTTTACCCAGGACACAGCTTAATTAAACCGACTCTGCCCACGGCGGGTCAGGCTGCAGGGGTGCCACTGCCATCTGCCAGCACGGAGGGAGACCGAGGAGCCTCTTTGCTTTCCCAGCCCTGGGGCAGAGGGTCCCAGCGTCCACTCTGGAACACCCACACCCAAGCCAGCCTGGAGCTCCGGGGGGAACTGGGAACCTAAAAAGCCAGGCTTGTCCTCTGAGCCCCTGGGCATAAGGCTCAGAGCAGAGATGGGGCTGCTCTGGCAGCGTCTGGCACAATCCAACACCCCAAATCCCTCCGGAGGGTCACCAGCTGCTGTTTGTGCCCCAGTCCTGCTTGAAGGTGTTGGGATTGTCCCAGGGCGGGACTGACCTGAGCCCCCCCTCCCCGTGCAGAGTCCTCAGGGTCCACACATCCCACAGCTAAAAGCACAGCATGGACAAGTCCTTCTTTACTGATCCTTTCCATAGGTTTTAAAAGAAAGAGGAAAAAACCCTGCTCCTTATTTTGCAGTTAGAGCAGACACACCATGAACGCCCAGAGACACCAAACCACTGCCTGCCTTCCTGAAATGCTCAGATCTTCCATCAGCCACTTGCCCATAACACTTCATTTCTGTTTTATTTCTTTTCACTTCCCACAAGCCTAATCCCACCACTGACAGGCCAGACCTCAATCCAGCTCCAGAAATGCCATGCAGAGGAGAAAGCTGGAAGGCTCCACGAGGACCTGCACAGCCTGGGACAGGGTGCCTTCCTTCCTCCCAACGCCCAGAGCTCACTCCAGCCCCAGCAGGTGGGAAAAGCCACCACACACAGGACTGAGGGAACAATCCTGCCAGGGGTTGCCTGGCCTGGAGGTATCCACACCTCATGTGGACTCCTGGAGCTCCTCCCTGACCACACGAGGCCTCCAGGCCAGCACAAGATGCCAAACTTGGATTTTTTCCTCCCAACTGCAGAGCAGCCTGAACAAACCCACTGGGGCAGTGCTAACAACAGGAGCTGATTGGAAAAGGATATTTCCAGAATTGGTTCTCTCCCCCAAAAACCTAGTTTTTATCCCCCATTCTTCTATATCAAGTGAAAAAACAACTTTTTTTCCTCTTGGCTTACTCACACATTAATTATGTCCTGGCACTCTTACAGATCTAAACACACGCATTGCCGAGCAGCTTTAATCCTGAATTATTCCTCCCTTCCCTGCAATCCAAAGCCTCCCTTGCCTAGAAAGGGGCAGGCTGTTCCAACCAGCAAGCTGTTTCTTTGGAACTCGGAGAGCAACATTCCTCCTGTTTATTGTGTTTGTATCCTCCCAGAACAGCCAAATTTCAGGCACCAGAGCTCCAAACCTGGAGGAACTGACCTTAAAACTCCGTCCTCCAGGGAAAAACAAAAACACTTGGCTACAAAAACAGTGGCTTTTCCTGAAAAACCTGTGTGTGTTACCAAGCATCCCTGTTTCCAATGGGATTGCTGCTGCTTCCACTTTCTGAGGACTGCTGGGATGAGGGATTCCCAAAGCCCAGAGGAGGTGACCGGGTGGTGGAACTGAGAGGATGCAGAGCTCCTTCGTGGGATAAAGTGCACTTCCAAGGAAGTGTGGGATTTGCCTCTGTGGATCCTGAAAATGTGTCTTACAGCAAAGCTCAGCAATGTATACACATAGGTTTATGTATTAAAAACCCAAAATATGTATGTATTTACCAGAGGGGCAACAACTCAGACTGGTGAGAGACTTCCAAGGAGCACTTGGTGGTTCCCAAAGTCAAACTCCACAGATGTCCGTGACACGCAGTGAGTTAATACTTTTTCCAAAGTGGAAAAAATAGGTTACTTAAAAATAGGACCATAATCCAAACAAACAAACATCCCGGTACTATTTCATGGGGAGAAAACAAACAGGGACAATTCACGGGCAGAAACACATGCGGTTCCCCAGGGATCTCCTTCTGCTCCTCTGATGGTTTCACACTGAGCAGAGCCGGGGACTTTGGCCTGGACTGCCAGGAAAAATGAATGTATCAGCTGGGCACAGTTCTGCCATTGCACCTTTACCAGGATTATCATTATTACTATTACAGAAACCTGAGAGCCCCTTCCAGTGCCTAAGGGGAGAGGGACTTGACACAAGGGCCTGGATGGACAGAAAATTAAAGTGTTCCAGAGAGCCCCACTTGGATCAGCCACAGGAGCCGAGTAGGTGGAACATTCCAAAATTCCAGCAGCTAGTAAAAGCCTGAGGGCAAGAGGGGGAAGCTGCAGGTTCTAAGGCTGTACCTGGTAACTGGGAAGGCAGAGAAGAGGCCAATCCCCCATTATCCATGGAATCCCAGACTGGTTTGGGTTGGGAAGGACCTTAAAGATCATCCAGTCCCACCTCCTTCCATGGGCAGGGACACCTTCCACCAGCCCAGGGTGCTCCAAGCCCTGTCCACTCTGGCCTTGGACACTTCCAGGGATCCAGGGGCAGCCACAGCTTCTCTGCCCAACCTGTGCCAGGGCCTGCCCACTCT
>JAWWTY010000001.1:117949674-117965947 GCA_035222235.1 Margarornis squamiger
CCCCCGGTACGGACCCGCGCTACGGACCCCTGGTACCGACCCCACTGACCCCCCGTACAGACCCCCGGTAACAACCCCACTGACCCCCCGGTACAGACCCCTGGTACTGACCCCCCACACTAACCCCACTGACACTCCTGCAGTGACCCCCAACTGGCCCCCCTTGCACTGACCACCACTGACCCCCTGCCCCTCTGCCCTGTATGTACATGTCACACACACACACATACATTTCACACACACACATGTATATACACATACCTGTCACACACACATCACACACATACATGTCACACACACACGTCATACACACACATATATGTCACACACACATGTCACACACACACACACAGCACTGCACACATGGCACCTGTGCCCACTGTCCCACGTGTGCAGCACCCACGGCCCAGCTGGGGCTGTCCCTGGGGCGGGTGGGTGCCTGCAGTGGGTGCTTGTCGTGGGGCCACCCCCAGGGTCTCAGTGGTCCTCCCCCCGCAGACACTAAATCAGTGCCACAGCCCTGCTCAGAGCAGGGACACCCGTGGGACCCCGAGAGCCTCGGGGGGGCGTCCCCCCGGGAGGGGCTCCGAGGTGGCTGGGTGGGCTGGGACCCGCCGTGCTCCCTCCCCTCTGCTTGGGGGGAGGAGAAGCTGCTGGCCCGGGGGGCCCAGGGACAAGTACAGGGGGTGTGTGGGCCGGGCTGGGACCGCAGGGCACCGGGAGCATCCTGGATAGTCCTGGTGGTGCCGGGGGTGCGGCCAGCAGGGGCAGGTGTGGGCTGTGCCCTGTGTGTGGTCTGGCTATGCCATGGAGAGGTGCTGGTGCTGGTGCTGCCTGCTCAGCACTGGGCCCTCCCTATGGCTCTGCTGGCACTGGGAGCAATGCCAGGCGCTTCTCTCAGCCCAAGGTCACAGATCCTGCCTGGATCCATCCATCATCCATCCATCCATCCATCCATCCACCCACCCACCCATCCATCCTGTCCATAATCCATTGTCTCCTTTCTTCATCCATCTGTCCATGCAAACCCTATATATCCATCCATCCTCTTCATCCATCATCCATCTCATTCATCCTCCATTCATCTGACCATCCAACCCCCATTGTTCCATCTATCTGTTCATCCTGCATCTATCCATCCCATCCATCATTCATTGTGTCCATCCATCCATCCATCCATCCATCCATCCACCCATCCACCCATCCACCCATCCATCCATCCATCCATCCATCCATCCATCCATCCATCCATCCATCCATCCATCTCTCCATCCTTGCCAGGTTCCCCCCAGCACCAGCTGGGAGCAGTGGCTGTGTTGGGACACTGTGGGGATCTGACCCCAGCCCCAGCCGTGCTGAGGGCCAGAGCAGGACCCGGCCTGGGAGGGAAATAAAATGAGGAAATTAGTCACGACAGCTGGAAAATGAGGGAAATCAAAACCCTCCAACTCAGCAGGGAAGTTATTTTAGCCACCACGGCAGGGCAAGGGCAGAGCTGGGGGGGGGGCCCTTGACGGTCCCCCCGTGGCCATGGAGCCCCGGGGGTTCCCTGCTTGGGATTTAGAGCTTTCAGTAACTTTATTAATTCTCTCTTTGTGCTGCTGAACTGGTGGCAGTGCCCGGGGGGCTGTGCTGTGCCAGTTCCCCTGTGGGGCAGGAGGGACCTCAGGGGCCAGGGTGGGCCTGGGCACATCTGCCTGTCCAGGATGGACCTGCCGGCCGGGGAGGGTGGGGGGCACAGGGTGGGGCTTGGGGCGCACGGTGGGGTGTGAGGTGCCCCAAGTGGGGTGTGAGGTGCCCCAAGTGGGGCACAGCTTAGGCTCCATGATAGGGGGTGTGCCAGGAGCTGTGGGGCAGGGGATATCTGAAGGGTGCAGGGTCAGTCTGGGGAGGTGGGGTCTGGTTTGGGGGCCGTGGGATGGCACTGGAAGTGGGAGGGGACCCCATGGGATCGCTGCTCCACTCCCCCGTCGGAAAACCCCAGGGGCTGCCCCGGCTGGGAGTGCTGGCAGGGGGTTTTGCTTCCCTTTTTTTGCTGAAGAAGAGATGAGTCTCTTTTCCTGTCCCAGGGAGAGAGGCAGTGGGGGGGATCGCTGTGCATCACCCACAGCCCCCTTGCCCACCCACACCCTCTCCCCAGCACCCCAAATCTCCTCAGAGTGTGGAGGGTGGCCGGGGTCCCACTGAGTTCGGGGTGCTGAGTCCCTTCCGTGCTCCGACTTCCTCCTCAGGGTCCCCTCCCGTGGGGCTGGGAAGGGGCAGGTGTCCCACCCTGGGCTGTGCCCCTCAGCCCCACGAGGCCTCCTGTACCTCGGCATTCCTGGGGGAGCCAGAAGGGGTTAAAGGTGCTGCCGGCCATGGATTTCCTGGGAGAACAGAGCTGACCTTGTGCTGGAGTGGAACTGGCAGCAGGCAGGGAGGGGGAGCTGCTGCGGGGGCTCTGCCCTGCACCAAGCCCCCTCCTCAGCAGGACATTTGCCCTGTGAGTGTGGGCAGCACGGCTGTGCCTGCAGATCCCCTCCTCGTGCCACTGGCACCTCATACCTGGTGCTGGCAGTGCCAGAGCACTCCTGTGTGAGCAGCCGGGTCCCACCATGGCCCCTCCATGGGCACCATGTGTGCCCACATTTGCTGGGTGCTGGTGACAAACCTGGGGTCACTCCGGGGTTCCACAGCCCCAGCAGTGCTGGGTGATGAAGTGGCCCCTTGCCCACTGTCCCCTTCTCCTCCTCCTCCTTGTTCTCTTCCTCCTCCTCTCCCTTTCCCCACAGCGATGCTATCATGGGCACGAGCATTTCCTCATGTGCCCCATCCCCTTCCTCAGCCCCGCTGACTCAGCCTGGGCCTTTCCCAGGATGGGCATGGGGATGGTGCCCGCTGGGTGCCAGCTCATCCCAGGATGCAAGTGGCCAGTTTGGGGGTGCAGGGTTTGGGTTCAGGGTGGCCAGTGTTTGCCATGTCCCGCTGTGGGATGGTCACAAGGTCACAGACGGTGCTCGGGGCTGCTCCGCTCCCTGAGGGATGGGGAGCTGTGGGCAGGGAGGCACTGCTTTGTCCCTGTCCCGGTGCCCCTAGAGAGTGGCTCCCCAACCCTCCACTTCTGGTCGTGGTGGCTTCCTCATGCCCCCTGGGGGGCTCCTGCCCAGCTGTCCCCACCCTCCCTGCCATGGGGTCCGGGGCTGCTGCGGGGCCCCTCTCGCACCTCAGCTGGGTGACCCTGGCTGGGTCCCAGAACTGCTGCCCCAGCCCAGGGGATCCCCCATGTCCTACCCGCAGCGGGGACCCTCAGCTGAGCCCCACCACGAGTTGTGGGATGGCTGCCCAGCAGGCAAATGGCCGTGGGGACCTTGAGGTGCCCGTGGGTGCTCGGACATCGGTGACCCTGGATTGCTGGGGACTGCCCTGGGCTGAGCCCCCCAGGCCCTGGGGCACCGCGCTGGTGCAGACTGGTGTGAGGAAACCTCCGGGCCGGGTTTGCTCCCAGAGTGGAGGCCGAGGGCCAGGGGTGTGTTCGTGGTGTGTTCACGGCCCCCCCCGGGATCCCGCGCCGGATGAGCGGCTTCCTGTGGGGGGTGGGTGGGTGGGGGGCTGCGGGGACCCTGCTGCTCCCTGTTCCCACGCTGAGGGCCCGGGGATGCCCCTTGGGGGCAGGTTTGCAGGGGGACACTGAGGCCCACGGGGGCGGGTGGCCAGGCAGGGCGGGGGTCACGGCACAGCCTCGTGTGCAGGAAGCCGCGTGGCAGGGCGGGAAGAGGAAGAGCGACTTCCCCATCCGAGGGGGCAGGGGGCTCGGCCCCCTCCTCCCCCAGCCCTGCAGCCCCGGGGGGCTCTCGGGAAGGGGCCCCCCAGCCCGGGGCTCTGGGACACTGCGGCTTCTCCGCCCCAGCACCTCTGCTCCCTCCCGTCCTGGCGGCACACGAGCCAGGGCTCCCCCCCGCATCCCTCCACTGTGCACCAGCTGCCCATGGCTGGGTCCCGGTGGGAAAGGGGCTGCTGGCCCCAGGGGTGGGTACCCTCACGTCCCGGTTCTGTGTGGTGTCCTCATGTCGGCTGGGCTGGGCTCTGCAGTGCCCGGCTGCAGCCGGCAGCAGGAAGGGGAGCAGGATGCGGCCCTTAATGGGAATTGCAGAGGGAACCTGAGGAAGGGAAACGCGCCGGGATCAGGGATAAACACAGCTGCTGGAGCGGACGTCGGCCCTGGGGCCACGGCACAGCCCAGCCTCTGCCCCAGCCCCACTCAGTGTGGGCAGGATCAGGGCTGGCACACATGGTGATGTCCCACACGGTGCCAAGCCCAGACCTGCCCCTGCCCCATCCCACTGTCCTGTTCCAGCCTACGGGCATGGCATGGCATGGCATGGCACAGGATGCTGCCACAGCCTGGCTGGCACAGACACATCACCTTGGGTCAGGGCAGGTGGGTCCCCACGGGGTCTCTGCACACCTCAGGGGCTGCTGGGGGAATGTGCCTGGCCAGGAAGCTCATCCAGGCTGTGGGTTGGAGGGTGAACCAAGGGTGAGCCCAGTGTGACCCCTCTGCACCCTCTGGCCTCAGGGTGTCCAGGTGGGGGAACCACAGTGACCCAGCCCCAGCAATGCCTGACCCTCTCCCCTCCCCACAGGCTGCTGAAGGGGACGTTGGGACACCAGGATGCAGAGTATCAAGTGCGTGGTGGTGGGTGACGGGGCAGTGGGGAAGACCTGCCTGCTCATCTGCTACACCACCAATGCCTTCCCCAAGGAGTACATCCCCACCGTGTTTGACAACTACAGCGCCCAGAACACGGTGGACGGCAGGACTATTAACTTAAACCTGTGGGACACGGCCGGCCAGGAGGAGTACGACCGCCTGCGGACGCTTTCCTACCCCCAGACCAACGTCTTCATCATCTGCTTCTCCATCGCCAGCCCGCCCTCCTATGAGAACGTCAAGCACAAGTGGTACCCCGAGGTGTGCCACCACTGCCCCAGCGTGCCCATCCTGCTCGTTGGCACCAAGAAGGATCTGAGGAACAACCCTGAGACCATGAAGCGGCTCAAGGAGCAGAACCAGGCGCCCATCACCACCCAGCAGGGCATCAGCCTCTCCAAGCAGATCCGCGCTGTCAAGTACCTGGAGTGCTCGGCGCTCAACCAGGAGGGCATCAAGGATGTGTTCACCGAGGCTGTGCGGGCTGTGCTCAACCCTGTCCCAGCCAAGCCCAAGAAGCCCTGTGTCCTCTTGTGACAGGGTGGGCGAGAGACGATCCTGCCCCTGCCCCAGCCCCACTGCCCCCAAAACACCACGTGCCCCCCACCCACCCAGTGCCTCCCTGAGCCTCAGTGGGACTGGGGCCACCAGCCTGAAGCCACCAGCTTTAATAATACAGACCTTGTTTGCACTAACTGGCCTTCTGCCCTGGGGGCACCAGGCTCCCCCAGGCCCGCAGGAACCCCCAGCCCTGTGGGACCCCTGGCCCTGGCTGTCAGCGTTTGCTTTGGGTGACGCCTCTCCGGCCCTGCCACAGCAACACATCCTGAGAAGGGGATGCCTGGGGTGGCCGAACCCACTCCTGCCCTGAGCACCCCACAGGGACCTGCCACCCCCACCCCCTGCACCAGAGGGGGATACAGGGGTGGCCCCCAGCCCCTCTGTGCCAGCCCCAGCATGTGCCCACCCTGGAGCATCTCACTGGCACAGCCCTGGCAAGGCTCTGTCCTGCCGTGGGGTCCTGTTGCCAATGATGGAGGCTCCTGGGGGGGTGTTTGGGGTGACTCCCATGCTGGGGATGTCCAGCCCTGCTGAGAGCGGAGCTGGCACAGCTGGAGCTCCGCAGGGCAGTGGGACTCGCCTGTAACCAGCTGCCCCCCGAGCTGCTTCTCCTCAAATAAAGACCTGCCCATTTCCCCCGTGTCTGGTGCTCTCCTGCGTGAGCCCACCTTCCTCTGGCATGGGAACCTTCCCTGAGAGCACACAGGTACCTCTGCCCCGAGCTGGGCAGGACCCCTCACCCTGCCAGGCCAAGCTGAGGGTGCTCATGGTGCCTGCTGGAGGCCTCTGCCTGGAGGGAACCACAGCTGGGGGAAGCTTGGGGTGTCCCTGCCACAGCCAGCCCTGACCCCTGTGCCCAGCTGAGCCCTCCTGGGAGGCTTGGAGCCATTGTGAGGGACAGGAATGGGACACTGCAGGAGGTGACAAGGGGGCCATTGCACTGAGTGGGAATGGGGACATGGGATGCGGACATTGCAGGGGTGGGCACATGAGCAGTGTCCCTTTCCCAGGAGCCCGGGGCCACCCCAGCTCTGGCACTGCCTCCGGAGCGGCAGGTGGAGGCAGAGCCCCATGTCCCCATGCCCAGAGGTGTCCTGGGGGTCCCCGGGCCCTGTGGCTGACCATGGTGGCAGCGAGGGACTGGTGGCATCCCCGGCTGCTCTCACCCCCTCGCCAGCCCCTCCGGCACGTGCTGGCGGGCGGCCGGATCAGGGAGGGCTGGCAGGGCCCCACTGCCGGGACACGGGCCCCTTGTCCAGCCCCGGGGCCTTCCTGCAGGAAGGGCAGAGACCCGGAGCCCGCCACAAGCCGCCTTTGTTCCCTGCTCCCACTTCCCGGCCGGAGCCGGGGCTGCCGGGGGCTGGCGTGGGCGACAGTGCTGCAGGCAGGGACGGTGCTGCAGGCAGCGTTGGTGCTGCAGGCAGGGACGGTGCTGCGGGCAGGGACGGTGCTGCAGGCAGCGATGGTGCTGCGGGCAGGGACGGTGCTGCAGGCAGCGATGGTGCTGCAGGCAGGGACGGTGCTGCAGGCAGCGATGGTGCTGCGGGCAGGGACGGTGCTGCAGGCAGGGACGGTGCTGCGGGCAGCGTTGGTGCTGCGGGCAGGGACGGTGCTGCAGGCAGGGACGGTGCTGCGGGCAGGGACGGTGCTGCGGGCAGGGGGGCTCCAGCCTCGGCCCCCTCCCACGGCCCTGCCTTGGGCAGCCCCCCGAGGGCCGGACCCCCACCCGGGGAGCTCACAACGAGGGCACAGAGCCCCAGCAAGCCGGGGGGGCTGCACATCAATGGGCTAGGGTGGGTCCTGGCTGCACCAAATCCATGGGGGATCCAACGACCATGGATTCCTCCCACTGTGGGGACCCCCACAGCCATGTCCTGTTCCCCCTGTGGGGTGTCCCCACGGCCATGTCCCGCTCCCTGCGAGGTGCCACCCCGGTGGGTTCCAGTGGAGAAGCGGGTGCTGGGACGAGGCGGGGACCGGGAGCAGCAGCGGGACACAGCCCTGCCCTGGCCCCGGCACAGCGGGATGAGCTCATGGCTGGTCCCCTCCCAGCTGCTCCCACGGCGGCCCCAGCAAGGTCAGGGCCCCACCACGGCCCCACGGAGCCCCTGGACAGGGCAGGGGTAACCAACCAAGGCTCTGGCAGCTTCTCTGCCCCTGGCTCTGCCCAGCCCCAGCCCACAGTGGTGCCACCCCAGCCCTCCTGGCTTCAGACCCCGTCCCCGAGGCTGTGCCGGCCCCTGGCTCCGCAGCATCCACAGGATCTCCAGGATCCACGGCCAAACCAGCGGCCCCCGGGGCTGGGTGGGGAACAGGCCGCCAGCTGCGGGGTGGGCTCAGCCCGGGACTCCCACGCCTCCAGCCCGGATCCTGGATGGCTTCCAGCCTGGCTGAACCTTCCCCAGCTTCATCCAGCACCCAGGGGCCATGTCCCACATCCCAGCACAGCCCAGCCCGGATCCGGAATCCACACCCCAGCAATCCACGTCCTGCACCCCAGCACCCAGGGATCTGTATCCTGAGCCCCAGCACAGGGATCTGTATCGGGCATCCCAGCTTCAGCACCTGGGATCTACATCCCACACCTCAGTCCCAGGGATCTGGTGCTTCAAAACCCAGGATCCACAACCCACATCCCACATCCCAGCCCCAGCGATGTGCATCCTACACCCCAGCTTCAACACCTGGGATACACATTCCACATTCCACATCCCAGTCCCAGGGTCTGTGTCCCTCACCCCATTTCAGTCCCCAGCCTGGACCAGGGTCCTGGGCTGGGCTGGGACCTGCTGGCTGTGCCAGGGCCGTGCCAGTGGAAGTGGTGTGAATGTGGAGTTTGCCAAGAGCTCACAAAAATACTCAGTGCTTTATTTCCACCCCAAAGCCACGGCGCTGCAGGGGCAGCGTGTCACACGCATGCAGGGACAAGGATGGGGCCCATGAATGGGGACACCAATGATGGACACATGGCAGGACCCGCCCGGAGCCAGCCCAATCCCAGCTCAGCCACGGCCCTGCAGCTCCTGCTGCAGGAGGCTCTGCCCAGCCCTGGGAGTGCAGGGATGAGCACTGGGACATCCTGGGGGACTCGGTGGGGAAGGGCAGGCAGGCACCCACACTGGTCCTTCCTGGCTGAGCATGGGGTGGAATGAGCCCTAGCAAGTACAGAGCTCTCCCAACACAAGTCAGCTTCAAGTGTCCCTTCCAGCAGCACTGCGAGGAGGAACCTGGGGATGCTGCCAGCCCCCAGCTCCCACCCAGCCACGCCCACGGTGCCCTTGCAGCCAGAGCCCACACACAGGGACACTGCTGGACCCCGGCAGTTCCCAGCTCCAGTCCCCTGGCACAGGGGAATCCATGCGGATATCAGAGCGAGCACCTCCAGCACCAGCCTCCCCGCCCTTCCTCCCTGAACTGGGCTGGAACTGGGGCACAGCCCCCCTGGGAGCAGCCTGTGGTGCTGGGAGAGGCTGCTGGGAAAGGCAGGAAGGAGTGTGGATGGTCCCACACCTGCTCTGCCCCAGCTGATCCCGCCCTGCTCTGTGCAGCGCATGCACAAGCCAGCACCTTCCTGCTCCCTCCTGGTAACTCAGGCACGGGTGGGCTGGGATCCTGCTCCAGTCCAATGGGAGAACGGTGCTCAGAGCCAGCCCAAAAGGCCACCAGCCCTTTATGAGGGCTTGCCCCAGGACCCCCGGCCTGAAGGAGGAACCATGAGAACACTAAGCCAAGCAGGACAGGGCCAGCCTCCCATGCCGCAATGCTGGGAGCAGAATTCTGCTCTGCCTGGAGCATTCTCCAAAGAAAGAGGCAGCAGGTCCCTGTCCCTGCTCTGTCCTGGCCTCCCACAGCTGCCAGGGAGCCAGGGCAGGGAGTCCCTGGGAAGAGCCCCCAGCTCCCCTGTACGAGGGCTGCAGGCACAGCCAGGGACGCTCGGGGGGCCCAGGATCCTGGGAGGATCCTTGCAGCAGCTCCACAGCAAACACCCCAGCCCCAGCAGGAGAGGGAAGGGGCTCTCTGCCTCCCCTCGGAGGAGCAGCCCCCTGGCACCAGGGCTGGCTAGAAGTGCTTGTCCTCCAGCAGCGAGCTCACCACCAGCTCCTTGTTGCCAAAGTCCCAGAAGGCAGTCATGTGGAAGGCCATGTTGGAGAGGACAACCAGGTACTCCAGGAAGGCAAAGACAGTGTACACTGGAGGAGGGAACACAGCAGGTGAGGGGGACACACAGTTGGATCTGCCCCTGTAGCTGGGCGGGTCTCAGGGGCAGGGAGGTATGGGCTGGGGGCTCAACTCCCACAGGAGCAGAAGGGCAGCCAGAAACCAGCTCTCCCAGAGGACCCCCCCTAAGCTGGGATTTGGAAGGTGAGGCATCACATTAGGAGGGCATTGGAGATCAGGAAGAAGTGTGAGGAACTAGGAGGACTAAGCGCCATGGTCTAGTTGACATGGTGGTGGTTGGTCATAGGTTGGACTTAATGATCCCAGAAGTCTTTTCCAACATAATTGATTCTGTGAGTCTGTGAATTTCTGGACATCAGGAAAAATCTCTTCCCTGAAAGGGAAGAAATTAAACAATGGAAAGGGCTGCCCGGGGAGGTGGTAGAGTCCCCATCCCACGACTGGACACGGCACTCAGTGCTTTGGGCTAGGTGACAAGGTGGGGATTGGGCACAGGGTGGAACTCCATGGGCTGGGAGGGCTTTTCCAACCTCAGTGATCCTGTGATGCTGTGATTCCCGCAGCCCCCTCCTTGCAGGCAGCCCCCCTGCCTGTCCCCTCACCTCCAGGGCCGCAGTACCAGTTGTGGTGGAAATACACACACACGGCGAACGCGAACGTGATGAAGGTGAAGAAGAAGAGCAGCTGCTTCCACTTGTACGACTTGCGCTCCTGGAAGAGGCCAAGAGCTGCGTCAGTGCCCCAGCCCTGCAGACGATGGAGATGCCAGCACAGCCATCCCCATCCCATCCCATGCCCATCCCCAGGGAACCTGTCCTGGCCCTGCACACCCCCGGGGGTCTCTGGCCCCCGGCTCCTCGGGCAGAGCTCCCCAGGCGAGGCCCATGAGCAGCCCCATGGCTTTGGCAGGGCTGTGTCCTGGGGCACATAGGGGGATCACGGAGCCATGGGGGTCCCAGCAAATGTGGGGGATCCCCGGGGCAGGAGCCCCCGGCTGGAGTGCACGAGGGGCTCTCTGAGGATGGGCCCCAACGGCTCTACCAGATGGCAGATCCTGCAGGTGGCCCTGACTCCCCCGGGCATGGGGAATTCACGGGGTGCTGCACCCACTCACTTACAACTGCACCAGGGAGGAGGAAACCACATGAAGGGGAGGCAGCTGGGGCGGCAGAGGTGCTGCCCGACCTGCCCTGGCGCTGGAGAGGCCCCATCCTGCCCCCCAGCACCACCTCCGACAGGCAGGAACAGAACACAGGGAGGCTGCCAGCACCCCCCACACCCCCAGCTTGCTGATTCTGTGACAGCAGAGTTCACCCCTCCACAAAGCGGGCAGCCCAGGGGCCAGGCCTATTCCCCACGATGGGCTCCCTGAACCCATCACCCTGTCCCCATGCTGCCAAGCTGTGGGGCTGTGGGGGCAGTGGTCCTCAGAAGCCATGGCAGGTGCGGGTTCTGACTCCCTTCCTCTCTTTCTCCCATCACACTGAGGGTCATGGATAAGGAAACCTACAGCCCTAGGGTGCACAGGAAGCCCTGAGGCAGAGGAACCACGGCTGGGCCCCCAGGAAGAGGCAGGGAAGCCCTGGGGCAGGGGGGCTGCAAGGGGGGCTCAGCCCCACACAGGAGGTTGGGGATGCCACAGACAGCCTGGGCTGAAGTGGGTGGGAGGGGAATTTCCCCCTCGTCTGACGCTTCACGTGAGACAGAAATTCCATTTTGAGGGAGTGCTGAGAGTAAGGAAACTTTAAATTGCCCCATCACTATTTCCATTACCCCTGGAACGTTTGCTGGGGATTCAGCCCGGGAGGAAAACCCAGAGAGGAAGGACGGCTGCCTGCCCCATGTGGGGACACGGCGGTGACGCCACCTCCACCCTGAGGGGCCCAGGCAGGTCCTCCGTGCTCAGACTGAGGAGGGTCCCCATTCCCAGCGCTCCGGGCACCCTGTGGAGGTGGTGCCCAGCCGTGAGGGTGTGGGGTGGGACGAGCAGCGGTGCCAACCCTGGGGTGAGACAGCCGGAGCAGCCGGGGCGTCACGTCAGGTTTCACTCCGGAAACGCGGGTCACAAACAGCCCTGTTTGCTCCCCGGTCCCACGGCAGCACAAACGGCTGCGCTGAGAACTCCCAGCACGGGCCCCACCCGAGGCAGCTCCACTGCACCCCACAGCCCTCCCCAGCGCTCCCAGGGACCTGGCAGCCAAAGGCTGGGGGGTACCAGGCAGCCGAACCTCCTGGGATCATGGAATGGTTTGGGTTGGGAGGGACTTCAAAGATTGTCTAGTTCCAAGCCCTGCCATGGCAGGGACACCTTCCACTAGACCAGGTTGCTCCAAGCCTTGTTCAACCCGGCCTTGGACACTTCCAGGGATGGGGCAGCCACAGCTTCTCTGGGCAACTTGTGCCAGGGCCTCCCCACCCTCAAAGGGAAGAATTTCTTCCCAATATCCCATCTAATTCTGTCCTCCTTCAGCTTAAGGCCATTCCCCCTCATCCTGTCACTCCAGGCCCTTGGAAATAGTCTCTCTCCACCGTTTCTGTCAGTTCCCTTCTGGTACTAGAAGGCCACAGTTAGGTCAAGCCAGAGCCTTCCCTTCTCCAGGCTGAATGATCCCAGTTCTCTCAGCCTTTTCTCATAGAAGAGGGGCCCCATCCCTCTAATCTTGGTGGCCTTCTCAGAACTGCCACCTGGGGACATCCCAGGGAGCACCACGAGGGAACATAAGTGGGGGATCCCCATGAAGTGGGGCCCTGGTGCTGCTGGAGCTGTGAGTGGCATGGTGGGTCCAGCCTTGAGCAGTGAGCAGTGAGTTGGCAGCTTTTCTCCATCCAGCAGCTCCTGGAGATCCCACCACACTGCCCAAGTGCAGGCAGGCCTGTTCCTGCCTCCTCCTCCTCCTGCAGCAGGGAGGAGGTAACACTCCATCTCCCTCATTCCCCATGGTCCCCCTGCTGTGCCAGTGTCCTGCTCGTGCTCCCGCAGGGACCTTTTCCGAGGTGCCACATTTCAAGCCAGCAGCTGATGAGAAATCTCTGCTTGGCATTGCAGTAATCAGTATCCACATGTGTCATCTCCTGGCCTCCTCATGCCCCTGGGGACCCTGCTGGTGTGACCCCTCAGGGCACTGGGCTGAGCCCTGGTATTAGGGATTAACACATAATTATCCACAGGATAATCCTCGGCCCAGACTGGGAGAGGGGGAGCACAGAGGGCACCCAGAGGGGCAGGGTCAAGGTGCTGTGGTGAGCCTGGGGTGGTCACGTCTATGGGGACACCTTGGGGTCCTGCAGCAACACCAGGGGCAGGAGCCCCCAGGTCAGTGCCCTGGAGAGGAGCTGGCAGCTCCAAGCAGCCTGGCAGGAGCCCAACACTTCCACGCTCCAGATGCCTGCGAGGAAAAAGGGGGGTAAGAAAAACCCGAGGACGGGGTGCTCCAAGCTGAGCTGGTGCCAGGCTGCCCCTGTGCTCTGGCTGGCACAGCTGCATTGCCAACCCTGGCTTCACAACTTCCTCCTGGCACAACAGACCAGAGCACCTGTGTCCCCTGTGAGCCCCCCTGGCTTCACTCCCTCCACTCCAGCCCTCCATAGCTGGATGCATACCTGGTCCAGAAAACCACAGGGAAATTCTGTTTAGTGCCCAGCTAGGAGCTGAGGCACCTTCCCTGGGCACCAAGGGGAGTCAGGAGCAGGAGATCTGACAATGGGGAAGAGGGGAGAGTGGCTGCACCCACCCAGCCCAGGGAGACAGCCTGGGGTGCTACCCTGAGCCCCTGGGAAGCACTGGGCGTCTCCTTCAAGGGCTGAGGGGTGGCTGCTGGGAGCAACCATCTTCCAGTGCCTCTGGAGAGGAAGTAGAGGGACCCTCTTGAGTTCACCCCCCAGTTTTTGATGGGGACAGGGGTGACAAAGTGACATTAATTCAAAAGGCAGCAGCTCACTCTCCAGGGAGCTCCCAAGCACTGGAAGGTTTCTGGGTCCCTGCAGGAAGCCCAAGGCCAAAGCGTGCTGTCACAGAGCTCAGATATTTATAGAGGGCTTGCCTGAGCCGCCGCCGTGGGCACTCTGCGGAGCTGGGGTGAAACCACGCGCGGTCCCCGAGGTGCCTGTGGTCCCTGCTCACACGGCAGTGGCTCGGCTGTCCCGCCCCGGAGCACACGCAGGGGTTTGCACCCAAGAGGCACCTCTGCCCCTGCACAGCTGCAGGAGGGGTTTCCAGAAGCTGCAGCCTGGGGCCGGGCTCAGCCTGTGTGCCCTGCGGAGCAGGATGGCCAGAGACTGGGATGCTGCAGGACTGAGCCCTGGGGAGGGGACACAGCAGGACCCAGCTCCACTGGCCACACACTGGGCTGGGTTGGGAGAGACCTTAAAGCTAATCCAGTCCCATCCCCTTGCCATGGGCAGGGACACCTTCCACTAGCCCACGTTGCTCCAAGCCCCGTCCAATCTGGCCTTGGACACTTCCAGGGATCCAGGGGCAGCCACAGCTTCTCTGCCCAACCTGGGCCAGGGCCTGCCTACCCTCCTCACAGGGAATAATTCCTTCCCAATATCCCATCTAACCCTGCCCTCTGGCAGTGGAAAGTCATTCCCCCTTGTCCTGTCCCTCCATCCCTTGTCCCCAGTCCCTCTCCAGCTCTCTAGGGGCCCCTTTAAACACTGGAAGGAGCTTTCAGGTCTCCCTGGAGCCTTCTCTTCTCCAGCTGAACAGCCCCAGCTCTCCCAGCCTGGCTCCAGAGCAGAGGGGCTCCAGCCCTTGGAGCATCTCTGTGGCCTCCTCTGATGGGCCTGAGCCAGCCAGCCCAGTGGCCACCACAAACACACTGGTGTCTCTGCTGGTGCCACCAGGCCTGGGCTGGGGAGGAAATGTGTTTGCAAACCAGAAGTGAAACTGCTCTGCTCTGCTGTCCCACTCCGGGTGGCAGGGCCCGGAGGAAGGAGGGTTTTAAGGGTGATCAGCTGGCCCAGAACAGCAGAGGTGCTGGGCAGGACCAGCAGAGCTGCAGGGCAGGGCGGGCACTGCCACACTATGGCCAACCCCAAGGACAGGGGCTGTGATCAGCCACAGCTGGAGGCTCCTGGAATCCGTTTCCCTTCTCCCCAGGAGCTCCCTCCTCTGCTTTGCCCCTTTCCCTCATCCTCTCTCTGGCTTTCTCTTTTCTCTCCTCCTGCAGAGTTTTATTTTCTCTCTCTCACCATTTACCACCTGGTAACTGGAGGCTGCTGGCACTTCCCTATTACGAGCCAGTTCCTCCCCACCTTCCTGCCCACGCAGAACAGCAATTGCAACACGAGCCCTGATGGACAAGATGCTTTTGCAAGACCAATTCCTGTCTCTCACATGCTGAAACTCTGGCACTCCTGGGGAGCTTCACCCCCTCTGACAGCATTAAAGGCAGTGCCAGACTCAGGGCTGGGAAGGACACAGACCCCCCCACTCCACTCCCTCCTCCTGACAGACCCAGCCTCCCAGCTCTCCACATGGAGTTTGTCTTGGAGACTGTCCCAGGTTTGGCCTTGGAGAACCTGAGCCCCATGGGTACCCTTGGTGGCTTCCTCTGCTGAAGGATGGGACCTGTAGGACCGGAGCTGTCCCCTCACCTGTCCCCTCCTGCCCCTCCCGGGCTAGGGGTAGCAAAGGTGAACAAAAAGTCCCCACAAGGGACACAAACAGAGGCAGAATCTGTCCCCAGGGTGATGTGACCCAGAGGGAAAGATCACTTGTGCCCTGGCCTAAAACAGCCCCGTGAGCCTCAGCACAGGGAGCTCAGCTGGTGCTGCCCAACCTGTCCCTGCTCCCCTGAGCCCAGCAGTTCTGCCAGCACTTGGATCAGTGAGGAGGATGTGGCAGTGGCACCTCCCGTGGCCCTGCTGTCCCTCCCTACTGAGTCAAGCCAGCCATGGGTGTCACAGGAGCTGGGCCAAGTCCACTGAGGGCCACCAGCCATGAGCAGAGGGCTTGGAGCCTGAGGAACCCAGACAGCGAGTTGGACAAGCCCCAGAAGACCACGGTGGGGCTGGAGGATCCACAGGAGGGATTCCCTTCAGGAGCCCAACTCATACCTCACGGGACACTGACAGGGGACAGGGCAGAGTGACATTAAGTGCCCTTGTCCAAAGGTGATGCCTGGCAGGGTGATGAGCCCTGGACCTGCCTCACCCAGACACATCCCATCTGGGAGCTGTGTCACCCCGCAGCACCGTCCCCTTCCTCCTCCTCGCAGCTCAGCCTTCACACCACACCCCGGCCAACAGCTCCATCCTGTGGCTCCACGGAGCTGGCACAGGGACACCTCGCTGCCGGTGGCCTCAGGTCAGGGCTGGCCCCGGAGGGCTCCCCTCTCCTTGGGGAGACACCCCGCTTTGGGGGGACCACACGGTGCCAAGGGCGGCTCCCCCCCGCAGCACGGCTGTTCCCGGATGGAGCAGGGAGCCGGGCAGAGGCACCGCCGGCTGGTGGCACTGGGACAGGGGGTGGCATGTTCAGTCAAGGTGCCACCGTGTCCCACTGCCATTCCACACAGGGACCAGCAGATTCCTCTGCTCCTCCGGTACGGAATCACAGAATCATCGAGAGTGGAAAATCTCTCTGAGATCAAGCCCAACCCTTCCCCAGCACGGCCAAGGCCACCACTGACCCACGTCCCCAAGTGTCACATTCACAGGGCTGTTAAATGCCTCCAGGGATGTGACTCCACCACTGCCCTGGGCAGCTGTGCCAGGGATGGACAGCCCCATCCAGGAAGGAATCTTCCCAATATCCAACCCACCCCTGCCCTGGCCCAGCCTGAGCCCGTTCCCTCTGCTCCTGTCCCTGTTCCCTGGCAGAAGATCCCAACCCTGCCC
>JAWWTY010000001.1:117976170-118004587 GCA_035222235.1 Margarornis squamiger
GTCCCCCAGCCCAGAGCTCTGAGTGCCACGGCCAGTCCTGCCTTGGGCACCTCCAGCCCTGGGCACTCCAACCCTCCTTGGGCAGCCCCTGCCAAGGCCTGACTACCCTTTGCAGGCACAAATTCCTCCTGCTGTCCCCCCTGCCCTGGCCCAGCCTGAGCCCGTTCCCTCTGCTCCTGTCCCTGTTCCCTGGAAGCAGACCCTGACCTTCACCCCAGCTTCCCCTCCTGGCAGGGACTTGCAGAGCCAGAAGGTCCCCCCTGAGCCTCTTTTTCTCCAGGCTGAGCCCCCCCAGCATCCTCAGCCCCTCCTGCTGCTCCAGCCCCTTCCCCAGGTCCAAGCGCTGTGAGAGGGGAAGGCTTGGTCTAAAGCATAACAAAAGACACTGTGGGAGAGGAAAATCATTCCATAACTCGTTCTTGTCTCAGGAAATGACATTTCAGGTTTCTTCTGAAATAAGATTTGGTTTTTAACAGTCTCAGGACACTGCGAGAGAAGTGGCTTAAAGAAGGGGAACCACAGACACAGGGAGAGTTGTGAGTTGGCAGATAAATCTGCGAGTCACAATATTTAGCAGCTGGAAATTGGGAGGGATTTTTATCTGTCCTGAAAGTGACTCTTCCTTAGGGGTGAGATGGCCGAAAATATTCCATAGGAGTGGAGAAGTGTGTTTTTGGGAGCAGGTCCTGGAGGAGAGTAAGCTGGGGGGGCTCAGCCTGGAGAAAAGAAGGCTCAGGGGAGACATTCTCACAGGATAAGAGGAAACCAACTGTGCCAGGGGAGGCTCAGGTCAGAGATGGGGAGGAATTTGTGCCTGGAAAGGCTGGTCAGGCCTTGGCAGGGGCTGCCCAGGGAGGGTTGGAGTGCCCAGGGCTGGAGGTGCCCAAGGCAGGACTGGCTGTGGCACTCAGAGCTCTGGGCTGGGGGACAAGGTGGGCATGGGGCACAGGGTGGGCTCCGGGGGCTGGCAGGGCTTTTCCAGCCCCAGTGATTCCTTGGGAGAGGTGAGGAGGGCTCAGGTGTGGGTGCAGTGTTGCCCTGGGGCTGGCAGTGATCTCTGAGGAGCAGCTCTTGGCTTGGGGGCCTCTGAGAGTTTGTCAGAGCAGCTTTTTCAGACTTTTACTGAATTTTCCTGAAATTCCCCTTCCCATGCCTCAGGGGGTCTGTAAGGACTTGCCTCTGGGAATGGGTCAACTCTTAACACCCCATAGTGTGGTGTGGGGCTTCGGGGAGTAGTTGGAGTTTACAGAAATCATCCTGTAGTTACTGGTTTGTGAAAGAGTCACAGAATCGCCTGAGCAGGAGGGGACCCCCAAGGATCATCCCAGTCCAGGTCCTGGCCCTGCACAGGACACCCCAGCAGTCCCACCACACAGTGTAGGATACTGGGTTGTTCTGGGATGCGGGGAGGCTGTGTCTGCTCCCGCTCTGGATTTGGCTGTTCCCCGAAGGTGCTGTTGGTTTTAAGGAAACAAACACTTGTAATTCCAAGGCTGAGCAGAGGGATTTGGTGCTCTCCCTGCAGGAGGCTGTGCTAGGTCACCCAGTTTCTGTGTGCTTCCCTTGCTGGGAGGAGATAAAGGGAGCTGGGATTGGGGAGCTGCTAAACCTGGGCAGAGGGAGGGGGGCAGGTTTGACTTTAGCTGGAATTGTTGGTGTTGGGACAGCACTGCCTTGAGAGGATCTTTGGGAATATTCCTGGGATGGGCTGTGTGGGAATTGCTGAACCTCCTAGTTTTGAACTGCTGTGTGTCAGTTACGGTTGCCAGAGGTTAAGTGGGATTTGGGGGGAATACTGGTGGGTTTGGGGCTGAGTACTGATGGGTTTGGGAGGAATGCTGCTGTTTTCTTTGGTGAATGTGGGACTTTTTGTTTGTAATGCTGGCTTTCGTTTTGGCTATTATGGCAAATCTTTTTTTTCTAATAGGGCTTTTATGGTGAATGGATATTTTTGTGGTTAATGTGGCTCTTTTTGGTAATATGGCATTTTGAGGGGGGCTAATGGGGCATTTTTTTGCCTAATACCAACATTTTTAAGGGCAATACTGGCATTCTCAGAGGTGGAGCTGCAGGCATTGGCCCCACTGTGGGAAAACACCACACAATTCCCTGCCCAGATTGTGCCTGAGGAACTGTCAGGATTGTGCTGGATTTATTGACAAACTCAGGGACTTGTAGCAGAGTTCTTGTTTGTGATCAGGGAAGCGATTGGAGAGGGGCAGCCAGGAATGTGCTGTAACTGAACTGAAAAGAGAGTTGGGCTCTGCAGAAAGAGGGCGGAACTCCCTGGAAGGGAGTCCTCCTTGTGGGAAGTACAGGACTGGGGGGGGAGCAGAGGGAAGGTGTGTTACTGTAATCCCAGGGCAGTGCATTCCTACCTGTCATGTTTGGAGCAGTTACCAAATAGGGTTGAACAGGAAAATCAGTCCCGGAAATCCCCGAGAACATTGCAGGATCACCACAGCACAGGGCACAGTGTGGAAGGCAGAGCTGAGGTGACACCTCAGTGTTAGTGACACTGATGGATTGGTGACATCTTCTTACCTGTGCTGTCACTGGAATGCTGGTGTCCTTGTCCCCCTGGATTGTGGCAAGGTTTGAAATTGCTCAGCGTGCCCTAAACACGCTGCTATGGGTTTCATGGCTTAAGGATTCTGGTGGGATTGCTTCTCTCAGCTATGAGCGGGATGAAAAAGAAGTTTGCAGGATAAACTTTCAGTAAAACCTGAATTCTTCTTTCCAGGTCTTCAGAGAAAACCTGAACCATCCTGACAATGTTCAATAAATCCTTTGGAACTCCGTTTGGAGGGAGCACCGGCTTTGGCACAACTTCAACTTTTGGGCAAAGTAAGTAAAACACCTCAGGTGGTTTGAAGGTGCTCTTTAGTAAGGTGTTTTTCCCTGCAGTGCAGCTCAGAGAATCCCATAGAGGTGGTGATCCCTTGTTGGGTGGAATTGGGGAGCTGCTGGGCTCTCCAACTCACTTGGAAGAGGTTCAGGAGCCCCAGCTTTTAATTTAGGGAGACACCAGTATTCCATGGCTGCTTTTGAAACTGCCTTTCCTAGAAAGAGGGGGAACTCAAACGAGGGTTGTCCTGCTGGGCGTTTTTGGGATTGAAACAATGAGGACTGGGTTGTTGGGGAGGCTTGGAAGGAAGAGCCATGTATCCTGAGGGGTGTTTTGAGCAGCCCCTCCCTCAGCTCCCAGTGCAGGTGTGGGCAGGGCGGCTCACGTGGCTCTGTTTCCAGATGCCGGCTTTGGTACGACCAGCGGAGGGGCCTTCGGGACGTCGGCCTTCGGCTCCAACAACAACACAGGAGGCCTTTTTGGGAGCACACAGACAAAGCCAGGTACTGCACTGGGGGGGAGCCATCAACAAAATATAATCAATCAAACACTCTCAAATGCAAACCCCATCAAACCCACCAAGCAGATGAGGATGGGGATGATTTACAGTCTGTTTCTGTCTGCAGGAGGATTGTTTGGGTCAACTACATTCAACCAACCAGCCACATCCTCCACCAGCACTGGCTTTGGGTTTGGGACATCCACGGGGACATCCAACAGCCTCTTTGGCACCACCAGCACTGGTGGAGGCCTCTTCTCGTCCCAGAACAATGCCTTTGCACAGAACAAACCAGCTGGCTTTGGAAGTGAGTGACACTGCCCCTCTTCTGTTTTGGGAGGGCACAGGGAGCTGGATATTCCTGTGGAGTGGGGACAAGGGGCAAGGGAGGGTGAGGTGGGGGGTACAGAGACATCCTGATGTCCACAGCAGCCAAGGGTGAGCCTGACATGCTCCTGAATCTGTGATGCCATAAAAAACAGCCTATTAATAACTGTTTAGAGACAGAGTTTTAGTGTATAAACAGCAAGGTATTTATTTGCAACGTTGGGGAACCCCCGGTTAGCACTGGACAAAGAGTTCCCAAGTTTTTAGTGAAAAGCAAGATTAGTTATACAATTTTTGTGGAGGATTACAACATCTTTTCATGCATATTCATAATATTGCAACATTTGATTGTAATATTCATAGTAGGTGGAGAGTAGGTGGAGCCTGGGCGTGGTCATCTCTTTTGGGGTGTTTCATGGTGGGAGATCCTGTTGCCTTCATCTTTCGGGGGTCGTATTTTTACTCCTCTTCATCATGACTTAGGCCCTTGTTCTGTTCTTATCTCTTTTGGTGTCCTTGTTTTGTTCTTTAGCGTATCCTCCCTATCTACTTTTACGTCCATGTGCACATTTTCAGGGACATACTGACCTTAATTCTGTTTCTAACTAAGCATAACTCATAGACAGTTCTCAGCGTTAGTGTTTTAAGCCAATTTTTAACCCTCGGAGCTCTTGCTTGGCTTCATCTGGAGCTGTGATTCCAGCTGGAAATTTTAAAATAAGTTGCAAAAGGTCTTTGGGTGGTATTTTCTGTTCTGAAACATCTCCCAGTACTGTTTGATTGCAGGTTTTTATCCTGCTGTGGCGGAGCAGTTGCAGCATGAAGTTCTTTTAAACTGCTGCAATTCCACAAAGCAAAAGCAACTGCTTGCAGCCCCTTCTGAGAAGACAAATGCAACTTCACTGATTCCCTTTATTATAGAGTGATTGTGTAATTTTCTTCCTGCTTGTCAGGAGTGGAAGGAAAGTGGCTGCTGTGGGTTTTGTGGTGTTTCCTGGGGTGCTCAATTAGGGACACTTCTGCAGCAGAAAATTGCATTGGCAGCACCATCAGTTTCCAGCTCTGCTGTCGTGTTCTTTTCTCCAGCTGTTTTTTCAGTTCTCAAACTATTTTCTAATTTGAGTAAACTATTAGGTTTAAGTTTTAAGATTCAGGTTTGTTTCAGTTGAGAAGTTTTAATTTGTTTGTGTTTTCCTCAGACTTTGGTACGAGCACCAGCAGTGGGGGGCTCTTTGGGACCACCAACACCACATCCAACCCCTTTGGGACCACATCTGGCTCCCTCTTCGGCCCCACCAGCTTCACTGCTGCTCCAACTGGCACGACTATTAAATTCAATGTAAGTTCTGGTTTTTCTTCTGAATCCAGCCTGTTTGCTGCGGGAAGTATCACGTTTTGCAGTTATTTATGTGCTGTCTTGGTCATCGAGGTGAAAAAGTGAGGAGTTTAAATGCAAGTGTTCTGAAAGGGTTTGAAAACATCCCTTTAGAGGAACTGTTGTAAGGGAAATAGGAAGTGTAATTGATTTCGTACACTAGGCTTTTTTTTATCCTGAGTTTAACAAACTTCTCAAACACTGTGGAATTCCAGACTTGCTGGGTTTAGTGCTGTGTTAATGCTGAAGGGGTAAAGCAGCTCTTAAAGCTGAGACTTTACAGGAAATGCCACGAACTCCCAGGTGATCTGTGACATATAAATGTTAAAGACATTTTGGAATGGGTCAGAATCAGTGCAGTTCTCCCTGAGCCAGCCTGGCTTTGGGAATGACACCTGGAATGTGAGGAATGGTGTCCCTGTCTCCTTTGGGCGAGGTCCCTTTAAGGCAGGATTCAGTAACTGCTGGTAAGTTCTGTGGCAGTTGGACCTGGAAGGTGGCTCAGCAGAGAGGCCTTCCTGGAACTGGGGTAACTGGTGGCTGCTGGGAACAGGGATTCTTTTCCCCAAATACGTGTTTGTGCAGATCTTGTCCCTCTTTGTTTCTGGACTGAGGTGCTGTAAGGCTGAGGCTCTGCTGCCTGGGGCAGAGCTGTGGTGCTGGCTGGGCTGGCTGGGCAGTTCCAGTGCTGTTGATATGTACCTTCATAGCACTGTTAAAAAGGGAGGACAGGGAAATCCATGCAGAGCTCCAGAATTTGTGTCACTAGTGGAGATAAACTACTTTTACAGTGAAACGGAAAGCAGAATTGCTGAGAGTTGTGTTGAGGTAAATTCCACTGTTGATCTTCACTGAACACGCCTGGGTGAGGCCTCAGCTGTGCAGATACACATGGAATCATAAAACACAGTCACAGGATGGATTGGGTTGGGAGGGACCTTAATGCCCATCTAGTGCCACCCCTGGCCGTGGGCGGAGGCACTCCACTAGCCCTGGTTGTCCCAAGCCCTGTCCAGCCTGGCCACAGCTTCTCTGGGCAACCTGTGCCAGGGCCTCCCCATCCTCACAGGGAAGGATTCCTTCCCAATATCCCATCTATCCCTGCCCTCCTTCACCCCAAGGCCATTCCCCTTGTCCTGTCTCTTCAGGCCCTTGTCCCAAGTCCCTCTCCAGCTCTCCTGGAGCCCCTTTAGGCACTGGAAGGGGTTCTGAGGTCTCCCCAGAGCCTTCTCTTCTCCAGGTGAGCAGCCCCAGCTCTCCCAGCCTGTCTCCAGTGCACAGGGCCTCCAGCCCTAGGAGCATCTCCATGGCCTCCCCTGGACTTACTGCAGCAGCTTCGTGTCTTTATCCTGGGGGTCTCAGAGCTGGAGGCAGCACTGCACCTGGGGTCTCACCTCAGCAGAGCAGACAAGTCACACAGAGCCTCAGGTGTGTGCCGAGCGTAGGATCTGTCAGGATGTGCAGGGGATTGTGACTGTGTTACCTCCCACGTGTCTGGATTTTAACCCGGCCCCCTCCCCTCTTCCCCGGCAGCCCCCGAACGGTACCGACACCATGGTGAAGTCGGGCGTCAGCACCAACATCAACACCAAGCACCAGTGCATCACTGCCATGAAGGAGTACGAGAGCAAGTCCCTCGAGGTGAGTCCGGGGGGTCACACATCCTGCTCTTGTTTGACTCTTGGTTACCTTGGGTTAGAACTTGGGCTTTTTTTTGGACCATCATCTTCTGTGCTCATTAATGTGAGAGTATTAATGAACCGTCAGTTTCTGCACCACACACAGGAGAGGTGTCCTCAGGTAGAAGAATTAAGGCAACCGCACGTTAATTGTAGTTGGTTTTAAATGCTTAATGCAGGTTTGGAAGAGCTGAAATTCCATCTCATCAGAAGGACACGGGATCCTGCTGGGAACAGTCCTGCCCTGCTGAGATAACAGCAGGATCCCAGACAAAACTCAGTTGTTTGTTATAAACTAGTGTTCCTAAGGATTTCACCTGAAGCCTCCCCATTCGGGTTGGTTTACTTGATCCTTCAAAACGGATCATCTATGGAAAGATTTGAAAAAGCTCTGGGAAGTCAAATTGAAGCCCAAATGTGGATCTGAGTTCAGGTCCTGTTTTTGGTGTCCTTGTTTTTAAAAATGTAGGTGTTGCAGCTTTTGTTGAATCTTCATGTTAGCGTAGGTTGAGGTCTGTGTGAGTGTGCTGAGGGCCCTTGTCCTGTGTAAAAAGAGCTGGATTTTCCTCCAGGAACTCCGTTTGGAAGACTACCAGGCGAATCGGAAAGGGCCCTCAAACCCTGTGGGAGCAGGAGCAGCCACTGGCTTGTTTGGCTCTTCCACTGCCACATCCAGCACAGCCACGGGACTCTTTGGCTCTTCCACTACCAATACAGGCTTTTCTTATGGACAGAATAAAACTGCTTTTGGAACCAGTAAGTACTGCCCAGCCCCGGATTCCTGTGACTGGATATGCAAATGCTCTGTTAAACTGTGTGAAGTTCTGAGGTGCCAAAGGATGAAATGGGTGGGAGCTCAAACTGCACTGGTTGTATTGTCAGCATTCTCTGATGGGGCTCTTTGGCATAGGAATCTCTATTTTCTTACTTGCTTTGAGAAAACTTAAAAAACCAACTGAATTTTTATGAGTTTTTGATGCAAACTGAAAGGTAAATAGATCATAGAATGTTTGGGTTGGGGGGGACCTTGAAGATCATCCAGTGCCACCCCTGCCATGGGCAGGGATACCTTCCACCAGCCCAGGTTGCCCCAAGCTCTGTCCAGCCTGGCCTTGGACACTCCCAGGGATGGGCCAGTCACAGCTTCTCTGTGAACCTGTGCCAGGGCCTGCCCACCCTCACAGGGAAGGATTTCTTCCTAAAAAGATACTTGTGTTTGTGGAATTCGACTGTAAACAGATCAAAATTCTCCAGCCTATAGGAGAGGAAGTGGTTATCAGGTGAGCTGTGACAGCACCCAGGAAGGGCTGGGGCTGTGCCAGGGCAGTTTAGGGGGGATCTCAGCAAAAGACTCTTCCCCCAGAGGGTGGTGGGCACTGCCCAGGCTGCCCAGGGCAGTGGGCATGGCCCCAAGGCTGCCAGAGCTCCAGGAGCCTTTGGACACCGGGACAGGGGGATTGTTGGGGTGTCCTGGGCAGGGCCAGGAGTTGGACTGAACGATCCTTGGGGGTCCCTCCCAGCTCAGGGTGTGCTGTGATCTTTTTTCCTGTTTGATTGTTTGAGTGTGGGCACAGCTTGGGTATGGATGAGCACCGAAGATGTCCTAAGCCCTGTGTTGTGTTGCAGGTACGACAGGCTTTGGGACCGGGACCACGGGGGGCCTCTTTGGGCAGCCGTCCCAGACCACGAGTCTGTTCAACAAGCCCTTTGGCCAGGCCACGACCACCCAGAACACTGGCTTCTCCTTTGGGGGCACCAGCACCCTGGGCCAGCCCAACACCAGCACCATGGTAAGGGAACTTTGAACCTGGGTGTGACACTGCAGCTCCTCCAGCTGCAGGTGGCAGCCTGCAGCACAGGGGCTTCCCTCATGTTCCAGCCCAGCTTGGTAAAGCCAGGATGCCGAGCTCGGAACGCTGCAGCCGAACCAGCAGCCTCCTGCCAGTCAAGTGTCGTTCAGGATAGTGGGCAGTAGTCAGCCTTTCACCCATATTGTGCCCACTCCCTTCTTCAGGCACACTGCTGTCTAGCAACTCAAGTGTTTCCATTCATGGTCACACAGATAATACAATTCTATGATGAACCTTCTGTGGGAATTCACTAACAGTTCTGGACTTTTTGGTGACTACTGAGCAGCAGCCACAGGCTCTCATGGCACAAAGATGCTGCATAGCTGTAACTTGTTGCAAAACTAGGGACTTTAGCTCCAACTATCCTATATTCTTGTGAATTTGTTGTGGCTTTTCCCAGAAAGCTCTGAGAAATGTTTCTTTTCCATCTCACTCAGCGATGAGGAAATTCCAATATCTTCTAAAGCTTGGAGCATAAATTCTTCGGAGTTTTTTTTAATTTAATTTTCTTTTTGTAACCAAGTTCTTGAGGAGGGCTAAAGCTTCTGGAATGTTCTTCCTCCCTCCACTTCCCTCCAGCATGAGGGCTAATGTACCATCATTTTACTGACTGGTTTTGCATGTTAAATCTGTTACTGTCAGTGCTGGACTTGGAAAAGCCTTGGAGCCTGACCTTAACCTGGTTCCTGTTCGTAGGGTCTCTTTGGGGTCACCCAGCCCTCGCAGCCCGGAGGCCTTTTCGGGACAGCTGCCAATACGAATGCTGGGACTGGATTTGGAACGGGAACTGGCCTTTTTGGACAAGCCAACACAGGATTTGGTGTTGGTGGTTCGGTACGTCTGCACCTTCCTCATAAAAAAGCAACTAGAGTCCTGTGCAGGGGCGTGGGCCTCCAGGAGAGGAGTGTTAGCTTGAGATGCAAAAACAGGGTGGTTGGATGTAAACTGAAGGATAAACTTGTAATCGAGTCCTTTTTTTAACAAGTGGTGTGTGGAGGGATGAAACCAGCAGCAGAGCCTGAGGCACTCAGTGCCTGTGTGGCACCACGGCGACCTTAGCGTGGGGTTGGAAATCCAGGCTGGAAGTTGTGGTGATGCCTGAACCAAAAATGAACTTGATTTGTGATATTCAGTCATTTTGGTTTTGATGAAGTGAAAACCACACAATCACTGAAGTTGGAAAAGACCCTTAAGCCCCTCAAATCCAACCCTAAGAGCTGGTTTTGGGAGGTGCATGTGGCTTGTGATACCCCCCTGTTCATGGGAGGCTGTGCGGGCTCAGTTGTGCTTGGCTTGAGTTCTTGGCTTCATTGCTCACAGCCAAATAGCCATACAATTCCTGCAGTATCAGCCTGCCTGGTTTCTAAGTTTCTGTTGTTTCCCTTTCAGACCCTGTTTGGGAACAAGCCTGCTGGATTCGGAACCACCACGACCAGCGCTCCGTCGTTTGGAACCACCACGGGCGGTGGGCTCTTTGGTAATAAACCACCCCACACAAACCCTGCCACTTGGGGGACAGAGAAAAAATGGGGGATTTCAATCACTTAAAACTCTGCTACTTGTACCACCACCTGGCTGTGAGCAGGGATCAAGAGTGTTAAAATTCTCAGGTCCTGGTGCAGGGAAATGTGGTTGGTGCTGGTTTGTACCTTGGCTCTTGTGGTACTCCCTGACTCAGAAGGTAGATGGTTAAGTGCCACTGTTCTGGTGAGCCCTTAAGAGAAGGTCTGTGTGGCCAGCAGGGACAATGGTTTCCTGGGATCATCACAAAGAGCATTGGAGCAGCTCAGGGAGTGATCCTGCCTCTCTGCTCAGCCCCATTGAGGCACGTCTGGAGTGTTGGGTGCAGTGCTGGGCTCCACACTTCAGGAAAGACAAGGAGCTGCTGGAGAGGGTCCAGGAGGGCCACAAAGATGATGAGGGATCTGGAGCATCTCTGTGATGAGCAGAGACTGCGGGAGCTGGGCCTGGTTAGTCTGGAGAAGGGAAGACTGAGAGGGGATCCCATCAATCCACACCAATATCTCCGAGGGGTGTCAGAGGGTGGTCCCAGACTGTTCAGTGATGCCAGTGACAGGACGAGGAGCAATGACCATAAAGCAAAGCACAACAAGTTCCACCTCAACATGAGGCAGAACTTCTTTCCATGAAGGTGGCAGAGGCTGGAACAGCTGCCCAGGGAGGGCAAGTTTACCTGGTGGCTGTTGTTGTCCTTGGTGGTGTGAAGGATCAAAATCCTGAGGAACTGGGTGTTGTGTTCCTGCTGGCCTCTGACACCACTGGTGGAGAGCTGGTGTTGGGGGGGCAGGAGGAAGAAATGTGCAGGGAGAGGTGCAGTGAGCAGCAGCTGCTTTTACAGGACTCTGCCTCTTTTCTCTGGGATTTCAGAGTGACAAAACTGTGTCCCTAAAAGTGAACAGGAGGGGAGGGTTAGATCCTGATACCCCTTTTTTGTGGTGGTGTTTTGGGCTTTTTTTTTTTAATTGTATGGCAATAGAGCTTGCATGGCAGGCTGGCACTGCAGAATACACAGGGAAGAACTGGAGGGAATGGGATAATCTTCAAGGCCCTTCCCAACCCAAGCTGCTCCAGGAAGTTCTCAGTGCTCTGGAACTGTCAGGGCAGTACCTTGGCAAGCACAATTTGAGTGTGGTGACCAGGCCTAGGCAAACATCTCAGGGTGTGTGAAGGGTGCGTCAGAAATCCTTGTTCTGCTGTTCTCCAAGATCTTCACGGTCTCATCAGTGTCTGACACTGAGTCAGAACAACCCTTTGCAGTGTGTTTTCAATTTGCCTGCTTTACAGTTTATGGGATTATTGGATTGGATTCCAAGGTGCTGGTCCACACCTGCAGTTTCCCAGTTTAACCCTGCCTTTGTGTACTAACCAACCATGGGATGGGGTCAGCATCTTCAGCAGAACTGGGCTGTCTCATGTTCAGACTGAAACAAAGCAGGGTTAGGTTAGGAAGGAATTCCTGGCTGTAAGGGTGGGCAGGCCCTGGCACAGGTTGGACAGGGCTTGGAGCAGCCTGGGCTAGTGGAAGGTGTCCCTGCCCATGGCAACAGGTGGAACAACATGGACATTCAAATCCCTTCCAACCCAAAGCATTCCATCATTCCATGATTCTGTGTTAGATTTGAGGTGTACTTAGTTGCAGTGAAAGCTGTCCTTGAGCAGTGCTTCAGAATTCCCACCTGCTTTGTGGTGAGAGTCAGAGAAGTGGGCATGTCATATAAACAGTATCAAATGGAGTTTTTTCCTTCCAGGCAGTTGAAGGAAGTACATTTTACTCTGTTGCCAGATCAGCACCATCACATCAGCTCTGGCTCTCAGTAAAACTTCAGAGTTTGTAAGAAGAGCTTAAAGAGGCAAACTAGCAGTTTCTTGTGCATTTTAGTGTTACATTTATAACCTTAGTATGTTTATTACCATTGATATCCCTCTCTGCTGCTTGTCAGTTTAACCTGCGCTGCTGGAAAGAGCGTGAGATTTGATGTGAACTGTGGCAGGGCTCTTTGCCCCTGTGATGCTTATTTCTTTAAATGCATGGAGTTAGTTACATCTCTAATCAGCTGCTGGTTCTGTTCTTGAAGGTTTCGGTGCCAACACTGCTGGAAATAGTTTGTTTGGAAATAAGCCTGCAACAGGGACTCTGGGAACTGGACTTGGAACAGGGTTTGGAACAGGTAAGAGTTTCCCAGCTCACCTCTCATCAGCTTAAGCCCAATTCTTGGACTGCAGTGCTGACCCACCCTGAGAGTTGCCTGTAACTGAGGTGGGAAAGGCTGTGCAGGCTTTGACTTCAAGCCAGGAATCCCAGTCTCTGAACAGATCCAAGCAGAGCTTGCTAACTCAGTGCGAAGTGGCCTATTAGAAACTGGGCAGCACTGGTGGAACTGGTGAGGTCTTCCGTATTCAGAACCTCTGGTCTGATCAGGAGTCTTGAGTGTCTGTAGCATCCACGGATGTGGGGAGCGTTTCCTGCAGTTTAATAAGGAACTGATTCTTTGCTGTGCTTGTAAGTTTGTCACAGTCTTGCAGTTAATGACAGTCACCTCTCCTGTCACAGCTCTTGGGGCAGGACAGACATCCTTGTTTGGAAACACCCAGCCAAAACTGGGGGGAACCCTGGGAACAGGAGCGTTTGGAGCACCAGGATTCAACACCTCCACAGCTACTCTGGGTTTTGGAGCCCCTCAGCCTGCTGTAGGTGAGTGTCCCTGAACCCCAGTCCAACTGCTGCTCCTGCCTGGTGTCCTGAAGCCCACCCAAAGGCTTTGGAGTGACAAAACTCTTTGAGGCCGCTTCTGTCCTCAGCAGCAGTGGAGAGACCGTGTTAATGACATTTTTTTCTTTTTTTTACTTATTATATATATTTTTAGGTAATTTAAAGTTGCTTACCGTTCCCAACAATTGAATCTGTTTTAGAGCTTTGTTTTCAAGATTACTGACATTTCTGATTGTTGAATTTGGGGCAGTAAGAGTAGATGTTTGCAAAAAATAGGGAAATGCAGCATTGCCTTCTTCAGTAATTCCAGGTAGGAGGGATCTAGATGGTCTTTATTGGGCTGTTTGGGACATAAATAAGAACATGTTGTTTCCAGCTCTCGACTTACTGCAGACCCTGACAGTGAACTGTTGTTCCTGGGAGTTGTTTTGTTGTTCTTTAGGAATGCACCCATTCATTCTGGTTTTAGAATTATAATTAAGCTGCTTTTGGTGGCTTGAACTCTTCATAGTGTGAGCGCTTAGAGCATTTTAGTGGGAATTAAAATTAGAGGTTAGAAGATAAAGAGACAAAACTAAGAGTGCCTTGTAGAGAGGACCAGTAAGTTTGGTTCCTGTAGCAGGAATGTCAAAATTCTGCATAAAATATTTCCCCTGCCCAGCCTTTCAGAAGACAACTGGACTAGTTGAGTATTTCGTCAGGCCAGGCTCTTCCACTGCTGTGTGGGCTCCATGCCCTCAGCTTTTCACCCAAGGAAGCTTAGGGAATGTGGTTGCAGACTCGGGTGGAGGAAGAGGAGGTGCTCTGGCAGATGCTGTCCCTGCCTGCCCTTGTACAGTTGGCAGAGCTGTTGAAGCTGCAGTGCTGTTGTCTTGCAGCCCTGACAGACCCCAACGCCTCGGCGGCCCAGCAGGCTGTCCTGCAGCAGCACCTCAACAGCCTCACCTACTCCCCCTTTGGAGACTCGCCGCTCTTCAGAAACCCCATGTCTGACCCAAAGAAGAAAGAGGAGGTAAGTGCACATCACACTGGACTCATTTTGTGGGTGAGAGTTGAAATTACTCTGGTTTCTGTTCACTGTCTTCACTGAAATGCTCAGTGAGCAGCCACATAAGTTGCCATCTGTGTTCTCTCACTGGTGCAGTGGCTTTTGACCCTCTCCAGGACACAAACCGCTTTATTTTATTCCACTGGAAGGTTCCCTTCCCGTGGCAGGGGTTGGAACTGGGTGATATTTATGATTCCTTCCAACCCAAACCATTCTGTGACTCCAGAGTGTCCTGCTTTTGCCTGCATCAGGGCCTTGGCTTTAGGGTTCTTGTGGTGCTCACTGCTGCTGGTTGGGGGTGAAGATGGATAATTGCTAATGCTTGGAATAATTGTAGAGCTGTGCTTGAGCTTTACTTAGGACCTCTCTGAGAGTCTCTGACAAACCTTTCTCTGCTGGTTTGTTTAAAAGACAACAAAACAAACACTTGTCAGGCTTTTGAAGTGTTAGGGGAAGTTGTAAGTGGCTGCTTCCCCTGGGCTAATTCCATGGGCTGGAGAAGAGTCCTGCCTGGTAGCTAGAGCCCAGCAGAGACGGGGGGACACATGGATCCAGGCTGGTGGAAGGGGCTGTTCCTGGAGGCCTCCTACCTGAGTTTGCTTATTGCTTCCCCTTTGACTTCTCATCCCCTTTGGATTTCCAGGCCCTGGACCTGGAGCACCTTAAAGCCGTCCCCAAACCCTTCCAGCCCATGCTCTGGAAATTCCAACTCTCAATGTTTTTGTTTCAGAGGCTGAAGCCAACGAACCCAGCAGCTCAGAAAGCCCTGACAACACCCACCCACTACAAACTGACCCCTCGGCCAGCAACCAGAGTGCGGCCCAAGGCCCTGCAGTCGGTGGGATCCGCCAAGTCCCAGCTCTTCGACGGGCTGGATGACGATGAGCCATCCCTGTCCAACGGGGCCTTCATGCCAAAGTGAGTGTGTCTTGTGTATGACTGAGAATCTTCTCATCAGACCAAATAAACCCCTGTGTGGTTTCCTAAATCCCATGATTTTGTGCCCTGGTTCTAGTAGAAATAGCAAGAGCAAGTTTTCTGTAAGACTTGAATAGAACTGTTTCTGTAGAAGAGGGAAAAAGTTCAGCTTAAACTGTTAAGGCCCAATGAGCTGTAAAATGAGGTCAGTCCATGATGGGAGCAAAACTCCTGTAAAATCAATTAGGAATTCTTACCAGGAAAACTTGCACGGGGTAATACTCCCTGCTCCTGAACTAGGAGTGTCTCCATGTTTGCTGATGCCCTCAGCACATTTCTGCTGGGTTTATCCCAGCCCTGGTTCTAGTTCAGATCCACATGTTTCTGTGAGAAATAAATCATGGATGGGCCCAAGTGAAGCTTTTAGGTTCAGTCTTCAGAAGCATCAGGGACAATCAAAGAGAAAAGGGCTTTGGAAGGCTTTGGAGTTTAGTAAAAGCAAAGAGAAAAAAACTAAAGTGACCCTGCAGTAAAATGCACATGTGGGCCAAACCTTCTGTGCCTCTGGAAAAGCTGATTTGGAAAACAGGGAACCCAGTGATTTGCTGAATTTGGGCTTTGAGACTTTTACTGACATGTGCTTTTTACACCTACCCATAAACCAAAACCTTGAATGGAATTCCAAAAAGAGTGTTGGTAGCTCTTAGGGAGCCTTGATCTGTGCTGAGTGTGGGAGCAGGTCCTAGAGCTGGTTCCTCATCTCTGGAGCATCCAAATTAAGCATGAAATACATATTTATGCAGTGGATCGATCCAAATTTCCCTGTATTGCTGTGTTTTCAGGAAGAGCATCAAGAAACTGGTTTTGAAGAACCTCAACAGCAGCAATCTGTTCTCTCCCGTGAGCCGTGAGAACGAGGACCTGGCGTCCCCATCCGAGTACCCAGAGAACGGGGACAGGTGTGTTGAGTCACCTGCAGGGGTTTGTCCTCAGGAGAAGTCAGACTGGTTCTGCCTGTCTCTGTTGTTGCTGTAGAACAAGGAGTTCTTTTCAGGCATGTCACTTTAGCTGCCACTGGAAGTAATTGACCTCTTGGGAGATTCATTTCCTCCTGAACTAACTATATGTTCTTGCTGTGTGGCACTGCCAGGTCATGCCACCCAAAATCAGGGTCAGAGGAGTGGCTTGTTTTTCTGGATGAGTCTCTCTTCATTCCCTGTAGAGAACAGCCAGGACGTTCCTTGAGGGAAGTGCTAAACCTGACCCTGAGGGAAGAAGAACCTCTCCTGGTTAGTCCTCAGTGATGTGGAAATTGCAGGGAAGCTCCACTGACCCTGATGTCTCATAATTCTATTTTCTGCACATGTATTTTGTGCAGATTAAAAGGAGGAACCTCTAAGGCTGCATCTTCCCCCGTCAAAGCCAGAATTCCAGTCTCCTCTAAAAACCTGTGGCAATAGTTCAGCTGAACTCTGGTTTTGCTTTGGGCTCTTTTTATCAGGGGCTGGGGAAAAAAACTCTTGAGCAGCTCAACTTGTTCATTTTATTGAAAGCTCCCGGAAGTTAGAACTGATGTGGGAGCGGCCCTGCCCTGGGCAGTTCCTTGGGGACAGAGGGGTTTGGAGCTGTGGGGTTGCTCTTACACCCTCTTTGAAGCCTCTGCCCCAGACCAAGTGCCCTGTTCCACCCAGACTCTGCTTCCAGGGCACGTGTCTCAGTCCCCAGCCGCTGTGGGGCCCTTCTCCCAGTCTCACTGGTGTCTTTGTCATGGTGGGAGCCCCAGGTGACAGAATGGCAGAGGTTTTCAAACAAGGGCAGAGGGAAGAGGAGTAATCACTGCCTGCAATTCATGTGGGTTTTTTTGTATGGAAAGACAGCAGAAGTTTAAGCATAAGATACCATGAGTTGGAAGGGAACCCACAGGGATCATCCAAGTCCAGCTCCTGACCCTGCACACGACCCTCAGCGCTAAATAAGTCCATGTTACCCTTAATTTCCCAGGTTCTTCCTGTCGATGCCTCCTGAGGAGAACCACAGGCAGGATGGGGAGCGGGAGGAGGAGGAGGAGCCCCACGAGGTGACCAGGTTTTACACAAATCCCATCGCCAAGCCCATCCCACAGACCCTGGAGAGCAGCGGGCACAAGGCCCAGCCTGCCGTGGACGACACCATCGTGGCGCTGAACATGCGCGCGGCGCTGCGCAACGGGCTGGAGGGCAGCAGTGAAGACGCCTCCTTCCAGGAAGATTCCCTGCAGGACGAGCGGGAAGAGGAGGCCGAGGCTGTGCATCACCTGCATCCTGCAGGTGGGGCAGTCTGGGGGCAGGGCACGTGTTCTGGCAGTATTTTGTGCAAGTTCTCTGCTCTTTTACACCCTCAGCGTTTTCCCCCTCCTCCTTTCTCCAGAACACAAATCTTGCTCTCTACTCTCCTGCCTAGTGCAGAAATTTTACCAGCTGAGTCAATGAGCATTTAAATTGTATCCCTCAATTTTATATCACACGTGTTGGAGTTTTTTAAACTCATGGGAAGGTGTAGGGGAAAACATTTGTTCATCCTTCAGGGTGATATGTGGCATGTACTGAAACTGGCAGGTGATGTGCGCAAAAGAGATGTCTTCAGACATTTTGTAGATGCAAAAAACTTTTCAAAGGCAAAATAATAGATGAAGGCTTGGAGCCAGTTAAATGTAAAAGAAGCTTCAGCTTGGTCAGCAGGTGCTTGAGCCCCTGGATTGTTAAAACTGGGAGAGTGTTTCCTTCAATTGTTGCTGCGTTTGCATCTTTCTTTTCCCTGTTCCTTGCACTCCTGCTGTCTGACAGGTGTCTGGGCTTGGAAAACCTGCCAGAGCACTTGGCTTAAATGTGCTCTGAAGGGTTAGAATGAAGGTGTTCTAGTATCTCTTGGTTTTTGGAGTACTGACTCTCTGTTCCTCTGAGGCTTCCAGTTGTTCAGGCTGGCAAAAGAAACGCCAGTGTTCTGACTTGCTGCCAGACCTGACTTGCTGCCAGACCTGTTCTCAGGGCATGTTCTGTTGCAGGGATTGTTCTGACACGAGCTGGCTACTACACCATTCCTTCCATGGAGGAGCTGGCCAGGTTCACCAATGACAGGAATGAATGTATAGTGACAGACTTCACCATAGGCCGCAAAGGTGAGTCCCCCCCAGCTTGCCCAGGGGCTCCACCTTCACCCAGGGAGTTCTGAAGCTGCAGAACCTGAGCTCCACACCCAGTCTGACTGTACCCAGTGCTCTTGCTTTGGCAGCAGTTTGCATCAAAATATTGTCGGATTTTAGGGTAGAATAAATCATAGAATCACAGACTGGTTTGGGTTGGGAGGGACCTTAAAGCCTATATTATTCCATGAGCAGGGACACCTTCCACTAGCCCAGGTTGCTCCAAGCCTCATCCAACCTCCCCTTAGACATTTCCAGGGATCCAGGGACAGCCACAGCTTCTCTGCCCAACCTGTGCCAGGGCCTGCCCGCCCTCACAGGGAAGAATTCCTTCCCAGTATCCCATCTAGCCCTGCCCTCTGGCAGTGGGAAGCCATTCCCACTGTGTCCTGTGTGGGACATGACCCTGTGTCCTGTCCCAAGTCCTTCTTCAGCTCTCCTGGAGCCCCTTTAGACACTGGAAGGGGCTCTCAGGTCCCCCTGGAGTGTTCTCCAGGTGAACCCCCCAGCTCTGGCAGCCTGTCCACAATGGTTTTGAGGTCGATAATGCTCGTTCGGGATTTCCTCACTGGAAAGGAGTTGTCACTTTGACTTAGCCCTGGAGACAGGATAGGGGCAGTACTGCAGGAACGGGGGTTCTCTGGCATGTGACTCTTCACAGACAAATTGTGAAGCTTTGGTTTGTTTTGCAGGTTATGGATCGATTTACTTTGAAGGAGAAGTAAATCTAACAAACTTAAATCTGGATGAGATCGTTCATATCCGGAGAAAAGAAGTTATTGTTTACCCTGATGACGAGAGAAAACCGCCCGTTGGGGAAGGTTTAAACAGGTAGGTGTTAAATAAGGATAAGTTTTAAAATCCTGGCAGTCTGCTGTGTTTGCAGGTGGTGATCAAGAGATCTCAGCCCAAGTTGTGCATTCAATTTGTAGTGTTAGAGTTGTGAGAGACTTGCAAATTTCTGAACCAGAAGTTGGGTTTAGAAGTTGGCCTGAGCTGACCTGCCCGGGTCTGAGGTGTGCCCGCCTGTCTAGCTCTCACCTGCCTAGGTGACAGCTCTGAGCTGTCCCACTCTGAGCTCACCTGTGGAGGTCTCCCCTGTCCCAGTCCCAGCTCCCACCTGCCCCTGAGCAGCTTTGCCTCAAGCCCTTGTGTCGCTCATGGCGCTCTCGGCCTTTCCCAGGCGCGCCGAGGTGACCCTGGACGGGGTGTGGCCCACGGACAAGACGTCGCGGTGCCTGATCAAGAGCCCGGAACGCCTGGCGGAGATGAACTACGAGGGCAGGCTGGAGGCCGTGTCCCGGAAACAGGGCGCCCGCTTCAAGGAATACCGCCCGGAGACCGGCTCCTGGGTGTTCAAGGTGAGCGGGCTCAGGGGGAGGGGACCCGCAGGGAAGCAGAGTAGGCTGAAGCTGGAACCTCCGGAGAATTCATAGTTCAAATTTGCTAAACTGAGCACTGTCCCAAGTGCCTTAGCTGTGGGGAGAAGTGTCCTCCCCAAACTGACTCCCCGTCCCTGGAGGTATCCAGGACCAGGTTGGACAGGGTTTGGAGCAACCTGGGCTAGTGGAAGGTGTCCCTGCCCATGGAAGGAGATGAGCTTTAAGATCCTTCCCAACCCACACCAGCCTGGGGTTCTGTGATGGAAACTGTGGCCTCAGACCTGCTTGCACGTGGTTTAGGTTTATACAGAGGCCAAATTTGTTGCAGGTGTCACAACTGTGTGTGTTGGGGCAGTTACACCTGCTCGTTGTCCAGCCTTCCAGAAATGGGTGCCTGAAACTCCCTTCCAAACTGTAACACGTACACGTTTGTCCTTCTTCTTAACACAGGTAGCACACTTCTCCAAGTATGGCTTGCAAGATTCAGATGAGGAAGAGGAGGATCATCCTTCCAAAGTGGACACCAAGAAGTTAAAGACCACCCCTGTGCCACCCCCAGGGCACCTGCCGCCCCAGCAGATGACCCTGAATGGCAAACCAACACCCCCAGCTCAGGTAGAAGGAGGACAGTGACTAAAGGGGGTTGGTGACGTGGAATTTGGAGAGTAGCTGGTGCCTGGGAAGGGGTGGTTGGAGTAACCCAGGATCTGGAGGGTGAAACATTACACAAACTCTTCGGAACTCTGGCTGCGTTGTCTGCATGTTGTTTTGCATTGAGATACTTGACATTTCATACTGAGAATGGGTGTGGGGAGACTTTCAACCCTTGTTTCTTGTTCAGATTCTAGTGTGAGTTTGGCAGATTTGCACCGCTTCTGGAAGCACCCTTGTTTTTGTGGCTATTAAATACACACTCTGTAATGCCAACGCCTGCTGCCTGCCTGGAGAGTGATGCTGTGCATTCAGTTGCCTCTGCCATCATTAGTGTGCAAGACTCTCTGCCTTCTATTTGAAGAATGTGCTCTATTTTTATTAAAAAACCTCTTTCTTTAAGGCTGGTTATATGCTGGATTTGTAAACGTCTTTGTGTTGGATGTGACTGCTCCTAAAGCTTTGTGAGACATCCTCAGTGCTGGGCCCATCTTACACAGGGCAGGCAGAGTCTGATCCAGTTCACTGGGAACACGAGCCCAGGTTTGCACAGGTGGCCAGTGACACCTGGGCTGTCCCAGCCATAGTGTGGGCACAGGCCCAGGGCAGGGAATTGTCCCCTTATGCTGGCACTACTGAGGCCCCTCCAGGGCTGTGTCCAGTTCTAAGTTCTCATGACAGGAGAGACCCTGAGGGGCTGGAGCATGTCCAGGGAAGGGGCTGGAGCAGCAGGAGAGGCTGAGAGAGCTGGGGGGGCTCAGCATAGAGAAAAGGAGGCTCAAGGGGACTTTCTCATCCTCTGCAGCTTCTGATGGGGGAGCCAAGGAGGGTCGGGCTCTGCTCCCAGGGAACAGTGACAGGAGAAGAGGGAACGGCCTCAGGCTGGGACAGGGGAGGTTCAGGCTGGATATTGGAAAAATTCCTTCACTGAAAGGGCTGCCCAGCCCTGGCACAGCTGCCCATGGCAGGGATAGAGTCCCCATCCATGGAGGGATTTATGGATGTCGCCCTTGGGGACATGGTTTAGTGGTGGCCTTGGCAGTGCTGGGGAACAGCTGGGCTTAGAAGCTTTTCCAACCTCAATGATACTGTGTTTCTAACATGGAATTTTTTCCTGATATCCTGTGTGAACCTCTGCTGGCCACTTGTGTGTAGGAGAACACAGATCTCCAGGCAGGTTCGAGGGGCCCTGGGGATCCTGGTCACTGTTGAACAGTGCCAGTGGCTCTGCTCCCGAGGCAGGACCTCCTGCTGCCAGGACAGACTGGGGGAGCTGCCACCTCTGCTCTGGGTTCTGCAGTGAACCCCAGAGCAGTGTCCAGGTGCTGTTCTAACCCTCCTGCTGGGGCCTGTGCTAATTAACACCTTGGTCATCCTGCTGCTGGGTCAATCCTTTATTATTTGCACTTTGAGCTGCACTCCTGGCTGTCCTACAGCCTCACTTCAGCTCCCCTTCCTGCCTCGTGTTCACATTGATGGCACCAGAGGTGAGGCTGTAAACACTCAGAAATACTCCTTATATCTCTGATATATTCAAACCAGTCTTACACATTCCAGTGTACTTAAAAACCTCTCTGGGTTAATTAACCTCTCTGACTTGCATACCATTATCTCAGGTTTTAATTTCTGAAAATGGGAAAAACATTGTTTTGTTTCCCAAACCCCTGAGAAACAACACAACATGGCTTGAAAGTTGCCAAACCCTTAGTGTAAAACACATCTGAAAATAGCATTATTTGGGCTCTAGGAAGCATTTAGGATCTAGGCTAGAGGGCTTTTTTTCTTTCCTCACTATCTTGAATATTAATTTATTAATGTTGCAAGGGAATGGCTACACCAGGGAGCTGCTGCATTAAAGCCCAATGAAGGGAGCAGTGAAACTTGGGTGTTTGTAACAATATTTTGACTTGTAAATCTGTTCCATGTGCTGGGCAGTGCTCACATTTCATGCCTGCCACTCCTCTATTTACAGACCCTCCAGTCTGAATTTATCTGCCTCAGCTGAGACCCTCTATTCCATTTCCTGCCTGATTCTGCTGAGCTAAGCACAGCCATGTGAATATGCTCCCTAACTCCTGAGCAGGATTCCCGGGCACTCCCTTGGTTTCTCCACTCCTGTATTTGCATCAGTTCAGTGCTCTCTACTGTGTTTTTTCTGGGAAGTAAGGAAGCTGGAAGCATGAGGCTTTCCCAGGACATGTAGCTGAGCCATAGGATGATTAAACTGGAGCCAAACCAGTATCTGCAGCTCAGGTTGCAGTCAGTAAGCTGGGCAGAGGTACAGGCTGTAACAGTGGTCAGAGCCATGGAATCATGGAATGGTTTGGGTTGAAGAGACCTTAAATCTCATCCAGTGCCACCCCCTGCCATGGCAGGGACACCTTCCACCAGCCCAGGTTGCTCCGAGCCTCGTCCAGCCTGGCCTTGGACACTTACAGTGATGGGGCAGCCACAGCTTCTCTGCCCAACCTGTGCCAGGGCCTGCCCACCCTCACAGTAACCATTTGAGTTCTTTGTGAAATGTACCACGTCCATGATTTGACGTGGTACTGCGTGGGATGTGCTCTGGGGGAGAAGGGGAGGAAGGCAGGACACACAGACCTCTCTCTTCCTTGGGAAGGTGAGAACTGGAAAGCTGAAGAACAGTTTTCAAAACTGAATGGCAGAACTGGGTAGACTCCAGGAGGGCACCTCTAAGCCGGGACTGCTGCTTTCCAATCACTGGCACACCCTGAAGGTTCTGTGTGTGCAGCCCTGACCTTGGTGTGGAACCTTGGCACAGCCAGGGAACGCTCGGCTGCGTTCGCAGGTGATTTCCTGGAACTCTGAGATGCTCTGTCCTGGCAAAGGTGTGATCCGTGGTTGTGTGACGTGGCCTCTGTATCCGCAGCCCCCGGTGCTGGAGCAGCTGGGCAGGGTGGTGGAGCTGGACAGTGACATGGCAGACATCACCCAGGAGCAGCCCCAGGAGCCCTTCGGGGAGGACAGCCTGGCCGAGGAGCAGGAGGCCGTGCCCGCGTCCACTCACATCGCATCCACTCGGGGCATCAATCCCTACGTCCTGCAGGTCAGTGTTCTGCCAGCCCCTCGTCCCTCCAGGAGCTGGGAAATCCAGCACTTCTCAAGGGGTGCATTTGCCTCTCAAGAGTGTTTGTGTAGCAGCTTGTAATGAACATGGAGTTGGGATTGAATTGACACATCAGGTCTCTGTTCCTGTGGAAAACCTTGGAGACATGGAAAGCTCAGTGCTGAAATAACGCTCACGTTAAAGCCAGAACTCAGATTTTGGAACTCTGGAGTGTGGGTAATGGGACAAGCTGAACTAATAGCAGACTGACTGCCTTGGGCCCACCTTGTGGAGAACAAGATGTTGGGATAACTGGTCTTGATTTGGGATTTGGTGTTGGTGCTTGTATTTCATAGAATCACAGGTTTAATTTGGGAGGGACCTTAAAACCCAGCCAGTGCCACCCCCTGCCATAGGCAGGGACACCTTCCGCTAGCCCAGGTTGTTCCAAACCCCATCCAACCTGGCCTTGGATACTGTGAGGGATGGGGCAGCCCCAGGGAAGAATTCCTTTCCAATATCCCATCTAACCTTTCCCTCTGGCAGTGGGAAGCCACTGCCCCTTGTCCTGGCCTCTGAAATGTCATGGAAGAACAGTACTGTGAACACCTTGGCTTTTACCTGTAATAACAAATAGTCCTGTAGTTCTTCCTTAAGCTGAAAAACACGTGGACAGAGCTAAGAAATCAGGATTATTTGGGGATGTCACCCCCATCCCTAACAAGTCCTGTGCACTGATTTAACTAGTAGTTGTAAAACCTTATCCATCAGGTGACATCCTGAGTTGTGCCTCCAGTGTTCCTTGGAATATTTGCAGGCATGAGTGTGTTGTTTGGTCATGTGCTGTGTGTGGGAGTTACTTTGAGTGGGAAGAGCTGTTTTGATGAGCTCAGGGAACTGCTGCTGTGAGAGGGATTGCTGATGTGCTGCCTTGGCTTCCCACATCCTCAGATCATGAAAGCTTCCTTGCTTGCTGATGATGATGATGACCTGGATTTGATCCTGGATTATCCAGGGAAGCAGCCTGTCAAAGTGGACACTTCCCAAGAGATCTGCTCTCCGAGGCTCCCCATTTCAAAATCACAAGGACAGAAAAGACACTCAGGTATGGTGAGAAACCACCATGTGTGAAGAAAGAGCTGAATTTTAACATGGCAAAATCCCAGGATCTGCAGCAGTTCCTGCCACTCCTTCCTCTTGTGCTCATTCCCTGCTCCAGCATGAGCCCTGCCCCGAGGGCGGTGTGGGGAGTACCTGCTCCAGTGCCTCTTCCTCTGACACACTTGCACTGTCCTTTTCACTTTTTGTTTTCAGGGGTCTTTTTTCCCCTGTCTGTGTGGGTTTTAAGTTCTCACAGAGGCACCAACAACTTTGCAGCTTAGTTTGGAGGTGCCACGAGCTCCCTGGATTGGCTCAGGGGCCACCAGCTGTGCCCAGCATGGGGCAGCCCCTGCCAGAGCCCCCCACTGCCTAAACCTTGTCCCTCATACCCAGTGCATCCTCTAAGTGGTGCTTTCCATAGAGATATTGAGGAATCCCTCTGTAAAAAGCATGAGATGCTTCCCAATTGAGGAAACCCATTAATTCAGATGTGTTAATTAATTCAAAGCCCATTTGATTTAACGGGACAGACCTGAGTTGTGTCTGTGGGTTCATTGTCAGCCCTGCTAATCAGTGTATGCCCTCCCTTCTGTTCTGATGTCTTAATTCTGACATGAAATCAGTGACTCCTTTGGGAACTGCTGGTGTTGGGCGAGGCTGTCCCTCTCCCATTCCTTGGAACACCCCGTGTGTCCTTTGGCTTGGGGGGCCTGTGGGTCTCTGCACTGCAGGCAGTCACACTTAGCCCTGCGTGCCCATTGCCTCCTATCCAAACACTTCCACTGGCTGCTCCAGGAGTCCTGGAATGCTTCAGAAAGGCCAGAACTGTCCCCCTGACATGTGACTGCCCCTCCTCTGAGATGTTCTTCCTGCTTCTCCCTGCCAGTTGCTGGGCTGCTGCAATCCAAGCTTGCCAGTGTCCTTTTCCAACCCCCAAGTGCTGCTGTGCCAGATGCCAAGGGCCCCAGGACTTTGGATAGTCCCCCTCGTGCTGCCCTGTGGTTGGCGGCATCTCCGTTGGCGTCCGTGTTCTCCGTGCCCCCAGCGGTGCCTGAGGTGCAGGTGAAGACAGTGGGTGTCCGCAGGCAGCGGGGGCTTGTCCCTCTGGAACGCTCCATCACCTATGGCAAAGGGAAGCTCCTGATGGACATGGGACTCTTCATGGGGCGCTCCTTCCGTGTTGGTTGGGGACCCAACTGGACGCTGGTCAATTGTGGAGATCAGTTGAGTGGGTCAAGTGAAACGGAAGATCTTCAGTGTGAGGCTGTGGAATACGGATTCCTGCCAACGCCCGTGGCTCCCAAATCGTGAGTAGTGCTTTGCTTCAGGATGGATCTGACATACTCCTTGTGTTTGACAGAATCCTGGTGGCAGGTCAGTGTTCTTTCTGACATGCAGGAGTGGTGCAAGTGATGCAATGGTTTTTGCCATGGAGATCCCCTTCATGTCTCTTCTCCACAAAAATCGGTCTGTCTAATCTGGGAATATCATAGTGAGGAGTCATTTTTTTACCAAATAAACAGCACTGTCACCCAGGCAAAGGTTAAAGAGAAAGTTCAAAGTTGTCCCTGTTGGTTCTCCCTGAGTACATCTGCCCTAAGGAAGCTGCTTAGCTTCTGAATTCCAGGCTGCCTTCAGTTCTGCCTGTACATCCAGCAGTACCCAGACCTTTCTGGGTCTCCATACCTGGACGAGACTGGAATATAGATACGTGTCTCATCACTTAAGTGTTCCAAAAAGCTTGTCTGGATGTTCTCCAGCATATCGGAAGTGCTGAGGGAACAAGCTGTGGTAAAGGTGTGCTCTTTGCCTTTGGAGAGCTCATTGAGGTTTATTTGCTGACTCAGAGAAGGTTTGAGTTGGGAGGGACCTTAAAGACCATCTTGCTCCAACCCCCTGCCATGGGCAGAGACACCTTCCAGTAGATGAGGTTGTTCAGGATTCCAAAGCCTGGTTCCAAGCCCCAGACTCTGTCACCAGGGTCTCCATACCTGGCTGTTGAGTTTGGATCATGTTTTACTGTCATCGTGTTAATTAAGAGAAGATGCAGGATGAGCTGCCCCAATTGTATGGAGAATATTCAAAACATTTTCTACGTGTTTTATCTTTTTTTTTCCTCTCCAGACTCACAGAATCCCCTTTCAAGGTTCATGTGGAAAAGCTGAGCTTGGAACAACGGAAGATGGACAGGGATAAGGAGCTGTATCTCACCCCTCTGGAGATAAAGCTGAAGCACAGCACTGTTCATATGGATGAGCCCTGTCCTCTCCTGGCCCCCAATCCTGGAGTCGCTGCTATCCATGACTATGCTGACTGGGCCAGGAAGGCATCTGAGGATCCCGCTGTGGCAGAAAGTGAGTAGAGAATGATTCTTTTCACTGAATCATTGGGGTTGGAAAAGCCCTCCTAGCCCATGGAGCCCACCCTGTGCCCAATGCCCACCGTGTCCCCCAGCCCAGAGCACTGAGTGCCATCTCTGGTAGTTCCTTGGACATCTCCAGGAGTGGGGACTCCAACCCTCCCTGGGCAGCCCCTTGAAAGCACAGTGGGGCTGGTGAACCCTCCAGAGTTTCCCTCACACAAACCTTCTCATACATTGTGTTCTCCCTCCTGATGGGTGGTGTGTGTCCCCCCCAGCCGTGGTGAAGCACTGGTGCCTGGCCTGGACGCTGTGTGAGGCGGTGTGGGGCAGGCTGCAGGAGCTGGAGGCGCGGCTGGAGGAGCCCAGCGAGTACGTGCTGGCGCTGGAGCGGCGCCGCGCCTTCTCGCGCTGGCTGGCGCAGACCGCGGCCGCGCGCATCGACACCGAGCTGGCCGCGGCCCGGCACAGCAGCCACGTGGAGGCCGTGTTCAGCTGCCTCACGGGCAAGAGGATCGGCGAGGCCTGCAGGCTGGCACAGCAGGCAGGTGAGCATCCCACAGCCCAGTGTTTGCGCAGGGGACGGGGGAGATGCACGGAGAGGGTTGGAACGTGGAGAGCTGAGAGTCACTGGGTACTCTGCATGGGGAGTGTTCCCTTGGCAGTGATCACAGGGTCGTGGAAGGGGTTGCGTTGGGAGGGACCTCAAAGACCATCCCATTCTACTCCCTGCCATAGGCAGGGACACCTTCCATGAGCCCAGGTCACTCCAAGCCCCATCCGGTCTGGCCCAGAAGATGAGGTGGGGACTGCTGCTGGAGTCCTTGCTCCCTTTCACTGGCTCTGTCAGCTCCACACTGGTTAGGAAGTGCTGCTGGGTTGCATTTAGAATTGGGATTTTCCACAGTCACCCCTTTGAACTTTTTAATTAACGTTCTTTTTAATTGAGCTGCTGTTCAGCCACTTCACATTTGGTCTAAAAACGTGTACTTTTCATTGCCTTATGGCAGGTTTCATCCTGGTGTGTTATGTCAGCTCACATCTACAACTTCATTTGTCTCCTTTGGGGACTCCATCCTTCCTGTTCTTTGTCTCCTCCCCCTGCCCTGGTTCTCCCAGGTGTTTATGGAGTGGTTTATTTCATAAGAAATATTGGGGTTGTGCACTCCCCATCCCTGGAAGTGTTCAAGGCCAGGTTGGGCAGGGCCTGGAGCAGCCTGGTCTGGTGGAAGGTGTCTCTACCCATGAACAGGGGGTGAAACTGAATGAGCTGTACAATCCCTTCCAGCTCAAACCATTCTGTGACTGTAAATTGTGCCCAAATCCCAACTGTGCAGCTGCGGGCTGGTCAAAGCTCCTCAAAACTCAAAAAGAGGTCCCTGTGGCAGCAGCAGGGAGGAGGATGTACATGATGCTGGTCTGTCCTGCAGGTGACCACCGGCTGGCCCTGCTGCTGTCGCAGCTGGCGGGCAGCCAGCCCGTGCGGGACCTGCTCACCATGCAGCTGGTGGACTGGCACCGCCTGCACACCGACCGCTTCATCCAGGAGGAGCGGCTGCGCATCTTCGCCCTGCTCGCCGGGAAACCGGTGAGTGGGGCCTGCCCTCCCGCAGTCCCACTGCCACGGGGCCAGCCCCCACGGAATGGGGGCCATGGGGAGGTCACAGGGCTGCTCCAGCACTGCCACCTCCTGCCGTGGCACACCTGGGCTGTTCCGAGCAGTGTGTGATGTGTGACTGGGCTGTTTCCCCAGGGGTGGCTGTGGCACAGCTGGAGCACTCCGAGCAGTGTGTGATGTGTGACTGGGCTGTTTCCCCAGGGGTGGCTGTGGCACACCTGGGCTGTTCCGAGCAGTGTGTGATGTGTGACTGGGCTGTTTCCCCAGGGGTGGCTGTGGCACAGCT
>JAWWTY010000001.1:118023360-118034698 GCA_035222235.1 Margarornis squamiger
CCCTGAGCCTCCTTTTCTCCAGGCTGAGCCCCCCCAGCTCCCTCAGCCCCTCCTGCTGCCCCAGCCCCTTCCCAGCTTCATTCCCTTCTCTGGACACCTTCCCTTCTCCAGCCCCTCAGTGTCCTTGTCATGAGGGGCCCAGAACTAAACAAGGGTGGCTGGTGGGAGGAATTCCACCTCCAGCTGTGTGGGACACATCCATGGGAGGTGCAGTCTTGGACTCCATCACATCTGGGTGTTATTACCACGCCCTACCACCCCACAGTAATCCCTGTAAATGTCCAGCTGTCCATCTGCAGCACCCCTCAAGTACCATAGTCTGTCCCAGGCTGGACACCCTTTCCCACCTTTTTCTTCCAAAAGCCTGTGGCATTGAGCATATTCTGCTGTTCCCAACACTGGATTTCTCCTGTCTTGTAGCTTCCACTCATTCCTGGGGAAATTATCCCAGTGTTAGAAAACTTCTTAATAAATTCTGTGTTTCAGGATGTACCTAGAGCAGCCATCCTACCAATCCCATGCTCCAGCTTCCATGGGATGCTCTGATGGCATCTCTTCTGGGGTGGTCAGCAGCCAGAGGTGATGGGCTGGGGGTTTGGTGATGCTGGAGGTAAAGCTGGTGGGGACTCCAGCGAAGGGAATGCTGGTGGGGTGTCAGAGGAGATGGGACCCCATCCCCTGCAGTCTCAGGGAGACCTGGCATGGACAGGACCCTGTGGCTCTTGAGCTGCAACTTGGCACACCCTCGGAAACGTGTGCCTGGAGCCAAGATCCAGGTGATATCCAAGCACTGCCCACTGAACCTGCTCCTCAGTTCCTTTGGGGAGGCTCCATGGCTGCCTGCACAGGGGCTTCTCCCTCTCTCTGGAAGCTGTGCTTTCCCCATGAAGTCTGGAACTTTCCCTGCATTTGGCTCAGTTTCCCATGGTGGATTTTGGGCTCTGTCCCACTGTCAAGGTCATCCGAAATCCCTCCTGCTCTGGGCCGAGCCCAGCCCTCAGCAGCTCTTGGCCCCATGTTTCTCCCCATCACTGGAGCTGTGGGTTCTGCCTGGGAATGCTCTCAGAGCCCTGACTTGGAGCTGTAAGAGCTCTGACTTTTTTCTTTGCCTTCTTTTGTCTATGTGTTTGATGCTACTTAATTTATGGCAGCAAAGCCTAACGGAGATCCTTAACTCCACAGCCGCAATGCAGCAGCAAAACAAGGAGCTCTTTCCCCCCTTCCAGGCCCTTTTCCATCTATTTTCCTATTTTAAAAATTACAATTTTTAATGTATCACTTCAAAGTCCTCCCAACTTTTCATAGACACTTAGAAACATCAGCTGGCAAATACTGAGAGATGCTCCCAGACCTCCCCGTCTGCCCAGACCTCATTTGCGCTCCATAAAAAATGAGGCTTTTATGCTGGGGGAAGATGCTAATTCCCTGGAGTCCTTGCATTGCCTAGGATTTTTTTTCCAACGAGCACTGAAGGCAAACTCAGTAACAAGAATAAAATATTGCTGAGCATCTCTTTGGGTTTAATATTCATCTGGCAGCTCTGGCAGCTCCTGCTCCCTCTTGCTTCCCTACAAGCCTTGTCCCCACACACAGCAACACCTTGTAGGTGTGGAGACGTGGAACTGCTCATTAATTATGCCCCTGTTTAGATGCCTGGCAGGAATTAAGTGCTGGAAGGCTTGGAATGGCTTTTATGAGGCCAAGGGAGTTCGCTGGGTGCAGGGAGGAGCAGCAGCAATGGGCAGGGTCCTCTCTGGGGGCTGCTCCTGGACTCTGTGGATATCTCGGCAAACCTGGCTGCTGTGTGAAAAAATAACAGACATTAAAGGTGTCTGAATTGCTTAAACATTTGAGAGAGATAGTCAAAGTCTCCCCAAGCTCCAGGGCACCCCAAAGTGATTCCAGCCATCTGAGGAGGTGGAGGAGAGACCTGACTGAGTCCCCCCTCACCCAAAGCTGCTCCAGCGAAGGGAGGGGAGGGGGGTGGCAGAGAAATGTGCCAGTTTTGAATCCAGGACTGCACAAAACAGGACAGGATGGAACCTGGAGACACAAACTCATCCATCCCCTCCCAACCCAAACCTTCTGTGACTCCATGATTTACTGGCTGAGTCACAGAGGAGCACGACTTGGAAATAATCCAGTCCTGATTTGGCAGAGTGTTTATGAGTACACACACACACCTCATTACACACAGAGCAGGGTTAAGGTTAGTCAGGCTGAAAGCTAATTATGACATTAATCAAATTAGAAAGAAAAAGCCAAAGTCTCTAGGGAAGATTCCTGACTGCAGGGGGAGGTGTCAGGTAAAATAACCCAACCAAAGATGTAGTGGAAATATTTGAATATTAAAAAAAAATGCACCGAAGCCAAAGCAAATACTCTGATTAAGTGATGAAAGTGGTGAAACTGCGGTAGAGGAAGGGAGGTGTCCAGGGAACGGTGGTTGAGGAGAAGCCGGACATTGCAGCATCAGCCACAGATTCAGAAGCACTTTCAGACCCTCTGGGGACAGAGCGTGAGCAGCTGCTGTGGGTCCTGACTTTGGACCAACTGTCCAGCTTCTCTTAGGATTTGAACTGGATGAGAGGGACCTGGCCCAAAATTTGGAAACTGGGATGTGCCAGTGTTTCAGCAGCCCTGGGTAACTGGGGTTCCCACCATGGCCACCCTTGCCAAGACCAGAAGGACAGTGAGGTCACTCAGTGTGGCTACATGGCAAGTATGGTCTGTTAAACAATCCCCAAAGTCAGGAATTTGGGGAAGGCCTCTGTACAGAACCACACAGTAGGTGTTCCACCAGCACAGGAGGCCTGGGAGCTGGACCTGCCACTGGCAGCACACGGAGCACCCCACCAGGATATTAAGACCACCAATGCCCACTGTGAGCCAGGAGAGGGACAAAAGTAGTCAGGGGTTTGAAAAAAGTGGCCAAAAGGAAAGGCTGAAGGATCTGGTGATGTTCAGCACCGAGAAAACTGAGCAGTGGGAATGAGGTCTGAACGGAGACCGAGGGAAAGGGCAGTGCAGGGGGCTGGCACAGAATGGCCGGGAGGTGACAGAGTGGTGGTGGCAGGGTGGCAGTGCAGGGAGGTGGCAGTGCAGGGAGGTGGCAGTGCAGAGACGTGGCAGTGCTGCCTTCTGGCCAGGAGATGCCTCCTGTGCTCCACATCAGTGCCATGCCCGCTGTCACAGCCGTGTCCCCAAGGGGGCCCGGCTGCTGCTGCTTCCCCTCGGCACAGGATGAAGCATCGCCAGCAGGGCAGGGAGGGGATCCTGCCCCTCTGCTCAGCCCTGGAGAAGCACATTTGCAGTGTTGTGTCCAGTTCTGGGCTTCTCAGGACAGGGGGACACGGAGCTCCTGGAACGGGTCCAGTGGAGGCTGTGGAGATGCTGGAGGGATGGAGCATCTCTGTGAGCAGGAAAGGCTGAGGGAGCTGGGGCTGCTCAGCCTCCAGAGGGGACACTGAGAGGGGCCCTGCCCATGGCCATCAGTGCCTGCAGGGAGGGGGCAGAGCAGGGACCAGGCTCTGCTCGGGGGGCCCAGCCCTGGCACAAGAGGCACGGGCAGGAACTGATGCCCAGCGAGTCCCACCTGGGCAGGAGGGAGAACTTCTTGGCTGGGCAGTGACCCAGCCCTGAGCAGAGCCCAGAGAGGGGCTGGAGTCTCCTCCCTGGGGATATTCCAGACCCTCTGGACACATCCCTGTGCCCTGTGCCCTGAGTAGGGAGGTTGGACCAGATGATCCACTGGGGTCCCTTCCAGCCTGACCCATCCTGGGATCCTGCAGTGCCTGGTGGTTTATGCCCTAGGGGACGCTGAGCAGGTCCATCCCAGAGCAGGGCTATCCTGGTGGGGAGGTAATTCTGGTTTTAGGAGGCACAGGCTGAGGGGGGACAGCTGAGACATTGGGCAGCTCCTGGTGCTGCCCTGAGAGCCTCTTTCCCTCAGCCTGTGGGATTTGCATGGCACACAGCATGGTCCAGGGGCAGCTCCCAAACCCCCAGCCCTGCCCCAAGCCCCCACTGCCACGGGCCACGAGCGCCCCAGAGCAGAGGCGGGCAGAGCACTGCTGGCTCACAGCACGGCTTGGTCCCTCTCACTGCCAAGGGGACACAGTCCTGACTTACAGTGAAGCCGGGCACGGTGTTCTGTGATGGAGCATCACTGTGCTGGCGTGAACAGCACACTCCAGGCCCCAGGGCCCCAGAGCACACGTGCCTTGGCTTTGCCCTGGCCCCGGGCACAGATTTGGGCTGTGTGACGGTGACAGGAGGTCGCCACGTCCCCCGTCCCCGACGTCTCGGCCCGGCTGGCTCACTTCCCTCCCTGGACTTTCCAACGAGCCAAAGTTAAAAGCAACTGAACTTTGTTTATTATGTTTTTTTCCATCAGGTTCCCTTCCTGGGAGAGTCCAATTAGCGCTAACGAGCCGGCTGGTAATTACGGCGCGGGCCCAGGAGCATTGAGTGCCGGTGGCCGGGCGGCCGCGGCTCCCCCGCCGCATCCCGGGCGCCAATTACCGGGTTTGTCACCGGGGATGCTCCCTGGGGACCGTCCATCACCGTCGCGGCCGGGGGCGCTGCCGTCGGTGCCTGTCCCCGCATCCCTCGGGGTGTGTGCTGCGCCCAGAGACCCGGCTGCAGGTCCCCAGCCCCTCATTCCAGGCAAACCGCGCTCCCGGTAATTAACTCCCGTCCGGCGCCCCCAGCCCTGCACGGCGGTGCTGGGACATCTCTGTCCCCTTGGCTGTCTGTCCCCTTTGCAGCGGGAGGGGTGTTTGTGCCTTGCTGTCCCCTGGTGCTCGCTGTGGCCGGGCAGGGGCTCTCCCGGGGCGTTCCAGGGGGACCCCCAAGGCCCCTCCTGCTGCCAGGGGATTTGTCCTGTCCCCACGGGAGTGGACTGTGCAGCACCCCTGGGTCTGTGAGGCAGCTCCTGATGTGAAGAGCAGGAGCCAGGTCCAAACTTTCCTGTAAAAGTCAGAGGGACCTTCTGCCAAACCCAGCCTGGGCCTGGGGCAGTTTTAGGGGCTGAAAATGCCACAGTAAAATGTGAAAACTTGTTTCAGTAGCAGCTCCAGCCCCCATCCCTGAATCTGGAGTTTGGGTGGTGCTAAATGGGAGTGTTTGTGTTGCAGGTCCCCAGAAGGTTGTACACAACAGCTGTGCAAGGAAATGCTGCTGGACAGCAATAGTTTATCTAGAATTAAATAAACATTAATTCTGAGAATGGCCTGAGGCCGGGGCATGGGCTGTGGGGGAAGGGATGGTGCAGGTTCTGGGCTGGTGCAGGCAGGGGAGACAGGCAGAGGAAGGGTGAGAGCTGGAGCCTGTGCCCTACCTGGGGCCCAAGCAGCCAGTGCTGGACTTGCCAAAACACTGGAATCTGTTCCTGCTCACCCAGCTCTTCCTGATGGGTCTGTGTACAGCCACTGTGCTCAAGGGGTTTGTCCCAGCTCAGGTTGCTGCAGCCCAACCAGTGTCCCCAGCCAAGTGGCTTGGAGCAACCTGGGCTAGTGGAAGGTGTCCCTGCCCATGGCAGAAGGTGGGACTGGATGAGTTTCAAGTTTCCCCCCAGTCCAAGCCATTGTGTGATTCCATGATTCCAGGATCATGTGGTGCTGTGGCAGTTCAGGGGTGCTGGCATTGCAGCCCTGGTTTTGCAACTCTGCAACCAGCTCTGGAGGGAACAGGGACCCCTCCACACGTGGCCAGGGCTGCGATCACAGCCCAAACCCACCAGCCTTTGCAGGGACCCCATGGCCCCCTCTGCCCATCTCTGAACAGCCCCATCAGAGGGCACCCACCCATCCCTGCCAGCACCCTCAGGGTTAAACTGTTGTTTGCTTTGAACACTTCACCCAAAAGAGAGATTCAAAATTAGCAAGTGAGCCCTGACTCAGAGCTGGAATAGTCCTGAGGCTCACCTGGAATCTCCTGAGCCTCGTTACTCAGTTTTCCCTGTTGGGCTCAGGCTACTCTGCAGGTAAACAAGGGAAAGTGCCTCTTTCCTTGGGGCTCCTCTGTGGAGAATCCTGCTGGTGGATGAACTCTGATCCAGGAGCTGCCCTGAACCACCACTGCCCCCTTCCCACCACTGCCCTGAGCCACTACTGCCCTGTGTCACTGCTACCCCATGCACCGGCATAACAGGGCTCTTGTCCACCCTCACACAGTGCTGGGGCAAATGTTGTCCCCCAAACTTGCCAAAAACCAGGACCCCCAACTAGTCGGGACTTGCCCCAGCGCTGGTTTATCACTGGTGTTACGCCTGCAGGGAAGAGAGCCCTCACTTCACAGAGCCCAGTCCTGCTCTGGATAAGGTGGTGGGAGTTTTCCCAGTGAAACCACAGGATGTGAGGGACACAGCCTGACCACCACCAGTGGGATGCCTCAGCCACGCCTTTCTAAGTACATGGAGAAACAGCTGGTTCACCCAATGGATGTGCTGGTGTCCAGAGGGACCTCAGCAGAATGGAGAACTGGGCCAACAGGAACCTCAAGAGTTCATCCAGGAGAAGAAAAAAGTCCTGCCAGGACTGGGGAACCAGCCAAGCCCCTGCTCAGGGTAGGACCACCCAGCTGAAAAAAACACCTCAGCAGAGGACACCAGGCTGACCATAAGCAAAGGTGCCCCACAGTGCATCAGGAGTAGGATTGCCAGCAGGTCAAGGGAGATGATCCTTCCCCTCTGCTCAGCACTGGAGAGGCCACATCTGGAGCTCTGGGTCCAGTGCTGGGCCCCCCAGTACAAGACAGACATGGGCATACTGGGCATTACATGGACAGATAGTGACAGGACAGGGGGGAACGGCTTCAAACTGAAAGAGGAGAGGTTTTGGTTAGATCTTGGGAAGAAATCCCTGCGAGGGTGGGCAGGCCCTGGCACAGGTTGGGCAGAGAAGCTGTGGCTGCCCCTGGATCCCTGGAAGAGTCCAAGGCCAGGTTGGACAGGGTTTGGAGCAACCTGGGCTGGTGGAAGGTGTCCCTGCCCATGGCAGGGGGTGGGACTGGGTAAGATTTAAGGTCTCTTCCAACCCAAACCATGCTGGGATTCTGTGGCATCTCCCTCAGCACCTGATGGCACTGCTACACTCAGCTTGGTACTCAAACCAAACTGCCATCCATCTGGGGACCAGCCATCAGAGTGGGTACAGACTGAAAGTACTGGATAACATCTATGTAATGAAAAGATAATCTGGAGAAGATTCACTGCAAAATCCCAAAGTCTGGATGATTTTCAAATTACTTCCTTGCTCATTCTGGTCACATCTTGAACCAAGTTCCTTATTTCATAACCAGCAGAAAATTAACTGGCAAGACATAAAGAAAAAGTATTGGGAGTCTAACAAATGAGCAGCATCTGTGAGCCAAGGAACTGATGGAAAATAACAATTAATCTAATGGAGCAGTGAGTCAGAGAATAATGCACGCTGGTAACTCCAGAAAGCTGCATTATGGCAAACAAATTGCTTGGAATTTGCCCATGTATAAAATAAATGGTTTCTCTGCAAAGCCTAATTCTTCCAGAGCCCTCAGCTCTCCTTGAGACCAGCTCTCATTCCACACATTCAGTGCTTCGTGAGAGAGCAGAAGGCAAATATCTTTCAAATTCATAGTCACCCTCATTTTTAAGTGTCAGTCATAAATCTTTTGCACCTTTTTTTTTCTTTTCCCTAAAATGAAATGCTAGAACTTTTCATTTTGGTGCTAGTAAAATTTATAGCAGGTACCTGTGCCAAATTCTAATTCATGCTTCAAGCAGGAAAGCTCCTCCAGCATTGCCTGGCAGACAGGAATTTCTTCTGGGATCAGGAAGATTTAGGACAGGGCTATGAAGCCAGCCTCTTCCCTATTGCTCCTTTTGGAAATCCAGCCTTGTAGTCAGGCTGGTCAAAGCAAAAACTCAACCAACCTGCATGGTTTGCCACTGAAACAGAAACCTTATTCCTTTAATGATCCCCCACAGGAATTCCAGCCCCACTTTGGAAATCACAATCACTCCAAAGGTGACCATGTCCCCAGGTGACCCTGACAGGTCTTTTCAGGGATTGTTGTTGAAGAGACTCACAGGGGCAAGATCTGCTTTTATGGTTTGTGAAGGCACCTGCACAGCCCTGCCTGACAGTGAGCCCTTTGATGGCTCTATCACAAATGTCCTTTGTCCATTGACACAGGACACAGCTAAGCAATCAGGGCTTGGTGCCCCACACCTCAATCAACTCCCACTTCCTCAGGGCATCCTTCCTGTCCACACTGCAAGGGCCTATGACCACAAACAGAACCACAACCACATCAGCAAGCTCTGCTTTCAGGTGTGGTGAGTACAAACTGTCATTGCCACAAGGCTAGAAAGCACAAATACACACCCACAACCTGCTCCAATCCCTCGGGATGTCAGTGACAGCCATGGCAGGCACCCTTACACTGCATCACACCTTGTACCTGAGGAAACACCCAGAAAGTCCCACCAATAGGAACTGCCAGAAGGAAGAAAATTTTCTGGTTGAGTTACTGTGGTGGGATTCAGAACCCCTGGAGTCACAGGTTTCCTCTCTGGCATTTTTATCTAAGAAAGGAAATGTAAAAGCAAACCAAATTAAAATTACCACCTGTGTTCTTTCCATATGGTTCGTCTTATTAATTTGGGAAACAAATTGTTCACGCAATACCAGGGCTTTCTCAAACATCTCTTCTTTGGGGAACATCCGACACAACAGATCCACAGCCTTTGGACTGATCCCAGGACAGGTAAGACAAAAGTTTAATACCAAACCCTCTTGAAGATCTGCCTGACATTTCCCTGGATGCAGCTGCACAATCTCAGGATTAAGCTGCCAGCTAAGGAGTCGTCCAGTTCAACCTGTGAAAGTGCTCCAAGAGGCACTGCAGAAGCTGCAGAGATCTGCAGGAAACCCTGATACATAATATTTTCAATTTCACCACATAAATAGAAACAAACAATCCAAACATCATTAGTTGCACAATTGGTTGGGCAGGAGAGAGGAAAGAGAGGAGAGAAAAAGAGGGTGGAACACTTTGTCCATTTAGAGGACATTTGTGCTGAGACATCTGCACCATCACAGACAGTGCTAAAGCACCAGTAGGTCTGGGGAAAACAAGCCTAAATTGCAGTCCCTAAGCTCCAAAAATTCAGAGCAAGCGTTGTTATGGCATCAGTGCAGAACGGCAGGCTTTCCCCCCAGCTGCAAGTAAACAAACACCTTCACCCTCAGGGCTCCCTGTCCCCAGCGAGAGGAAAAAGAGCACAAGTCTTGTAAAATTCCTTACCCAACCCATTCGAGTTGGGAACTCAGGTGTGAAGGAGGCTGTGAGAGCAAAGCTCTGGGGCACTTCAGGGACTGAGGCACCTCACAGACTGCAGAGTCTCTGAGGAGCAAGGAAAGCAAGAGGCAAACATGGAAAATTTGGGATTAGTCATGTCACACACCAGCTGCTTAGCAGCCAAAGGGCACAGACAGGAGACAATCAAAGGATCAGAGCTTCCAGGGGCTGCAGTAGCACAAACAGCCAGAGGAAACAACAGCAAACCCCAACACTTTGTCCTTCACAGGCCTGACTGGCAAAGCAGAGATCCACACACCTAGAGCTGCTCTGCACTGCAGGAGTCACCCTCCAAAATAGCCAGTCAACCTCCAGCTTGATTGTCATGATTGTAAAATGAAAAAATCACCACACATGTTGTGTTCCCACCAAAATGCAGCACCTTCCACTGTCAGGGGAAGAGCAGCTGATTCCAGCTCATATTAACCCCAAAGCACCCAATGACCATCCCAGCCCTTGCTCATGTTTGTACCTTTTCAGGCACAAGGCTTTGGAGTGCTCTCAGGGGAAGCTGAGGCAGCTGTGCAAATGCCACAGGGCTCCAATTTTCCCTCTGGAAAACACCAGATTTTAGGAAAGAACCAGGGGAAGGACCTCAAGGACATTGCAAAGCACAAGGTGGGATGGTTGTGGCCAGGTTGTTCTCTTCTCCCAGGCAACCAGCAATAGGACCAGAGGGCACCACAGGCTTCAGCTGGGCCAGGGGAGGGTTAGGTTGGATATTGGGAAGGAATTCTTTCCAGAGAGAGTGGTCAGGCACTGGGATGGCCTGCCCAGAGAGGGGGTGGATTCACCGTCCCTGCAGGTTTTAAGATGACACTGGATGTGCCATCGGTGCCAGGGCTGGGAATCACAGCGGAACTGGATCAAGGGTTGGACTGTATGATCTCAGAGGTCTCTCCCAACCCAGCTAATTCCACGATTCCATGGGATATAAGGTGGTACCTGCACGTGGTCCTCTCTTACCTGCTTCCATGAGCTGGCACTGCTGCCCGAACACCTGGGAGAAGGTAACAGGCCCCGGGGCCGGGCTGGAGGTCCCTGGAGGGCAGTCCATGGTTCTGCTGGAGTCCTCGGGGTGGGTCATGGGGCAGGGCCCGGCAGCTCCGAAAGGGTCTGTGCCCGCAGGTCCCGGGAGCGGCGGCGCCTCCTGCCCAGCCCTCGGGATGCTCCTGGGCTGCTCCTGGGCTGCTCTTCACGGGGCGGGATCAGCACACATCCCTTAAGCCGCGGTCAGCAGAGCTGCCATCGAGGAAATCGGGTGTCTGTGCCTCTGCCGGGAGGTTCTTCTTTGCCGTGGGCAAGTCCGGAGGCTTCAGGCACAAATCAGCACCAGGCACTGAGGCCGGGCCCCCTCAGGGGAGCCTCCCGCGCCCCGAGCACCGTCATGCGGCTCTCGAGCCCTCCCGGGCTGGGTCAGCACGGCGGCGCCTCCGCCCCGAGCCGGGAACGCGGCCCTTCCCCGGCCGGGCTGCCGAGTCTCCGTCCTGCCGGCCCGGGGATGCCGCGGGGATCCCTCCCTGCCCGGCCCGGGGCCCCGAGCCCGCGGGAGGCTCCGCCCGCTGCCGGCATCCCCCGCCGGCCCCCGCCGCTACGGCCGGACGGGCGAGGGGGCGGAGAGCGGAGCCGCCTTCGGGAACATCCCCTGCCCCGGTCGCCTGTCCCGCCTCCCTCAGCCGGGGCAGCGGCGGCGCCCGGAGCGCCTCGGGAGGCGCCTGGAACAGCTGCCTGAGCCGCCTCAGCCCGCTCCCGGCCGCCTCAGCCGCTCCCGGCCGCCTCAGCCGCTCCCGGCCGCCTCAGCCCGCTCCCGGCCGCCTCAGTCTCTGCCGGCCGCCTCAGCCCGCTCCCGGCCGCCTCAGCCGCTCCCGGCCGCCTCAGTCTCTGCCGGCCGCCTCAGCCTCTGCCGGCCGCCTCAGCCCGCTCCCGGCCGCCTCAGCCCGCTCCCGGCCGCCTCAGTCTCTGCCGGCCGCCTCAGCCGCTCCCGGCCGCCTCA
>JAWWTY010000001.1:118034798-118047760 GCA_035222235.1 Margarornis squamiger
GGGCTGGCAGGGCTTTTCCAGTCTTAGTCATTCTGGGATTCTGTCAATTTATGGGTGTCCGTGGAGGGCAGCACCCCAGCATAGACAGGTTTACAACTGCAGAAGTGTCTCAGGGCCAGAGGCTGCATTTCCTCCAGACACCTCACAAACCCATTCACTCTCCCGTGCCCTGGCCCAGGCACAGAAATGGGGATTAAAGGCAACTTCGCCCCCAGAGGTGAGGTGACAAAGGTAGACATTGCCAGGAGACACCCACACACAGTGGGCTCCGGGGCCGTGTGACGGGACAGCCGCTCCTGGGGCTGTGTCTGCCCTTGTAACGTCCAGATTGGTTCTACTGTGCAATCCATTATGATGTTAATTAAACATTCCGTGTCTCACCGTTTGGAAGGGGCTAGCCGGAACTTCCCCTCTGTCATTCCCTTGGAGCGATGCTACAAACACTCTTATCACAAAATTTATGGTTATTTCCACTAGAGATTTATTCCTCCAATAAACCCCGTGTGCATTGCCAGCACGGTGGCTGCAGCCGTGCCAGCCATAAATCACAGGGGCCGTAAACATGTCGCCCAATAAACTACTCGGAGAGAATCCTGCCTGCCGGGAGAGCATCATAAAGGGGAAGGATGATTTCCTTTCCTCGCTGTCTGCACCGCTGCGCCTCAAGCCCTGCGTGCGTGGGGAGCTCGGCCGGGGCGACTGGCGGGGTCGGGGCTAGGGGTGTTATAAGCGCTGCCCTCCCGGAGGGGTTGGGGCTCGGGGGTGTTATAAGCGCTGCCCTCCCGGAGGGGTCGGGGGTGTTATAAGCGCTGCCCTCTGGACGCCGGGACGTGGATTCGGGTCCGTCCTCTGCATCACGCCGGGACCGTGCCGGCCGAGAGCCCCCGGTGAGTGCCCCGGGCAGCCAGCGCTGCCCCTTCCCTGCGCTCCCCTCCCTGGGTGGGACACCGGCTCGGGAGGGAGTGTGTCCCCGGGGTGCTGCTCGGGATGCCCGCACCGCTCCGGGGGACCCGCCGCTTGGGATGTGCTGGGGGCAGCGGGGCGCTGGAATGGCCCCGGCGGGGCTGCCGGGGACGGTCGGGCCGTCGCGGTGCCGTGTGTTGTGCTGAGGGCTTTGTGCAGGAGCCCCCTGCTCTTCCACCCTCGGGGGGTGGGAATGGCATGTCCCTGTCCTTGCCTCTGAAGTCAATAGGAACTGGGCTCTGTGGGTGCCGCGTCCCCGGAGTCCCGTTGCTGAGCCCTCGTTTGTTGCTTGAGTTGGCAGCGATGCCAGTGTGGAAATAGCAACAGCTCCTCTTGGGAAAGGAGCAGATTTGAGAGTCTCACCCGTCCCCAGCCCCGGCTCCCAAGGCCCTGCTCCTGCCTGCGCTGACAACAACCCTGAAAAGTACTTTGACTTATGGGTGAAAATCAGAGCCAGAGACAGGCAGGGAATCAGGAGGTGGCTGATGAGGGCTGGAGAAGAAGGGACGGCTCTGGGTCTGTGAGGCTTCTGCCTTTGGTCCCTGACCCCCTCCCGCAGGCAGGCTGGGGTGATCCCAGGGAGCAGAAACGCCTTGGGCACTGAGCAGGGGCACAGTCACCTCTCTGTGGCACGATGCCTTAGCAGACACCTTCCAGGGACCGTCATGCATCTTTCACTTGAGATCCTCTGGGAACTGAAGGTTTGCTTCCTCCCCAGGGCTTGGCTGCAGTGAGGAAGGTGCAATTGCGATCCCATGATAGTCATCTGGGAGATCTTTTCCAACCTAACTGTTTCTGTCATTGTGTGATTCTGTAAGAGTTGCATGTGTGCTATAAGTTGTGCTGTGTTATCTATACACATATAAATGTACATAAACGTGAAGGAGCAGGTGTGGTTGTGGATTTTATACATTATATGTGTATATGTTTATACATATCATTTATAGACACACAGAAAACATGGAAGGGTAAAACCCTCTTGGAGTGGGATCTGTATCTAACGTGTCAGAGCACATAACAAACCACAGCAGCTCAGAGAGGAGCACAGTGAACCAATCCTATTTCTGAGTAACTTCTGTAGTGTGGTGGGAGTTGCTGGTGTCTGACAAAGTCAGGTTTCAGTGGAGGTTTTCTTGTAGGAGTAGCCTCCCCTACAGACCCAGGCTGTTCTCACAGGTCCTCTCTTTCCCACTGTGTTCTAGCAGTCTCTCCTCTTTATCTGTCTCCATATTCCTGGAAAACTGTTGTGTCTCAGTGTCTTTGCAAGTTCTGAACACCTGCCAGAAGCTGCTCTCAGGGGCAATCAGGCAGACACACAGGCCTGCACACACTTGGAGTTTTTTAGGTTTTTAACCCAGCCTCCAGAGATGACTGAGCCGTAGGAGTCAGCAGGGTGATTTCACTGCTCTGATCATGGAATTATGGAATAGTTTAGGTTGGAGGGACCTTAAAGCTCATCCAGAGCCACCCCCTGCCATGGACAGGGACACCTTCCACCAGCCCAGGGTGCTCCAAGCCCCGTCCAACCTGGCCTTGGACACTTCCAGGGATCCAGGGGCAGCCACAGCTTCTGTGGGCACCCTGTGCCAGGGCCTGCCCACCCTCCAGATGGTGTTGGGTTGGCAGGAAGGGACAGCTCTTACCTTTGGGGAGCTCTGAGCCACCTGTGAGGACCTGAGGTACCTCTGGACAGTCTCCTTTGGTAATGTCAAGCTCTGTGGATGTGTCAGGGAAAGCCCTGGCTGCCCACCCACACCTGAGCCTCCCCAAGGCTCTCCTGAAGGAGGGCTGTGATTGTCCCCTCAGCACCTGACACAGCAGGGCTACAGGTCAAGGTGATTCCTGATACCAACAAGTGACTTTGCCCTGCCTGGGGGAAATTAAATGACTTTGCGTTTTCCCAGTTTCCATAATTCACATGCTGCTTTTGCCCTGGAGCAGGAAGGCATTTGTCCTTGCTAAGCTTTGGGATTTATTGTCGCATTAGACTCTCAAGCTGAGAATCTAATGAAGCAAAATCATATTAGGGCCATAATAAATACATCATGGAAGAGTTGTGTGTTATTCAAAGATAGCTGTGTTACATTTAACCCTCTGGCTCACTTTTCAGGCCCTCTGTGACCTGTGTGTTTCATATGCTACAGAAGGTACAGAAAGACTGAAGCCACAAATATTATTTTACTTGTTTTGCACATTTGCTGCTTTCTCCCACCCACCCAGCGAGTCATTCTGTCACTGAGGGGGCTTGAGACCCCCAACAACTCTCCAGCATCTCTGTTGGGTGCACTGTCACATGAAGTGTAGGAACCTGGAATGTGTGAGGCTCAGAGGTTCATTGGATAATTCAGATTGGAGAGACTTCAGAAGATCTCCAGTCCAACATCTGCCTCAAGACAGGGCCATCTGTGAGGTCAGACAAGACTGTTCTGCTGTTCATGGCTTTGCCCAGTTGGGTCTTGAAAACTTCTGAGGATGGAGGTGGGCAACCTCTGGGCAACCTGCTCCAGTGCTTGATGGGGAAACATTTCTCATTTTATCCAGTCTAGACTTCCCTTGTTTCAACTTATATAGGTTGTCTCTCATCCCTCTGCCATGCTCTGCTCTGAAGGGCCTGGTGCAGCCTCTTTGGTGCCTCCCTGGAGGTAGGGAAAGGGTCTCTTCAAACCTTCTCCTCTCCAGGCTGAACAAGCCTCTTTTCTTGGTCTCTTCTCCAGGGCATTGCTCCAACTCCACCCAACCCAGTGGGCTCCTGCTGAATTTCCTGGAGCAGACACCTGCTAGATTTCCATAAAGGCTTCACTCACCTCCTACTCTTGATCCCTGTGTAAAGCCCCCATCATATCCCGTGTACCCTCTCCCCTCTGATTCAGACCCAAAGATTTTCCCTGGATCCTCCCCAGAGCTCTGAACCTGCAGCATCTTGTTTGCCTCGTGATTGCCTGTTATTAATAAATTCCCAGGCACCACACAGCTGGGGCTTCGCTCATTTATTTCCCTCCACTGGGTAGTAAGATTGTGAAATGAGCAAGAGTTTGGGTGTCAGAGCCACCGAAAATCCGCCTTATGATGGGAACCATCTTCTGAGCTGAGAGCAGGAGGGGCTGAGTGCCCAATTCTCTGGTGTATTTTCCATCATGGAATCCCAGAATGGTTTAGGTTGGAAGAGAACTTAAAGCCCATCCAGTGCCACCCCCTGCCATGGGCAGGGACACCTTCCACCAGCCCAGGCTGCTCCAAGCCCCGTCCAACCTGGCCTTGGACACTTCCAGGGATCCAGGGGCAGCCACAGCTTCTCTGCCCAACCTGTGCCAAGGCCAACAAACTCTGCATTTGTTTCCAAGGTTGATTCCTAAATAAGTATCAGAGTTAAACTCACTATTTTCACACTGAGTTGGCATTAAAAAGAAGCCTTAGCTTAGCAGCTTGATCATGGTTGGGATGGTCATATAAAAGGCATTTGCTCACTCAACAGAGCATCTCAAACTCTGGAATTTGGGGACAACTGTGAAACAGTGGCACTCACCAGGAAGGTTCTCCCATTCATTCTGAAATATTTATTTTTTTTTTCTTTTTCAAGAAAAAATGTTCATCCATTGCCCTCATTCTAGGGTTTAAACAGGAGAGCAGTCATATGTGGCACTGTGGGAACTGTAAGACTGTCCAAACAGCACGGGGGGGCCTGCACAAGCTGGAGGGGAGGTGGAGGGTTGTGCAGCTTCTCTGTGCAGTGGAGAGTCCGACTACGTGGAGTTTGTGTTGTTGGTTTGTTTTAGGTCTAGCCCATGCAAGAGCTGAGCTGGGATGGAGCAGGACTCACATGCCACGTGGGAGTTCAATAGCTCCTTCCATCAGCCTTCAGCTTTCCTCATGCTGGGCATCCCAGGCCTGGAAGCCCTTCACCCCTGGATCTCCATCCCTTTCTGTGCTCTCTACCTCACTGCTCTCTTGGGAAACTGCATGATCCTGTTCATCATCAAGAAGACCCAAAGTCTTCATGAGCCAATGTACTACTTCCTGTCCATGCTGGCAGTCACCGACCTGGGCTTGGTTCTCTGTACCCTGCCCACCACCCTGGGGCTGTTCTGGTTCAACCTGCGCAGGATTGGCTTCGATGCTTGCCTCACCCAGATGTATTTCATCCACATACTGTCCTTCATTGAGTCTTCTGTGCTCCTGGCCATGGCCTTTGACCGCTTCATTGCCATCTCCCGCCCCTTGAGACACCCCTCCATCCTGACCAAGGCGACTGTCACAAAGATAGGCCTGGCCATTGTGCTGAGAGGGATGGTCTCCCTCCTTCCCATTCCCTTCCTGCTCAAGAGACTGACCTACTGTGGGAAGACGGAGCTTTCTCACTCTTTCTGCTTCCACCCTGACATCATGAACCTGGCATGTGCAGATATAAAGGTCAATGTATTCTATGGCATGATCATTCTCTTGTCCACGGTGGGAATGGACTTCATCTTCATTGTGCTGTCCTACATCCTCATCATCAAAACTGTCATCAGCCTCGCAACCAAGGAGGAGTGTCTCAAGGCTCTGAACACGTGTGTGTCCCACATCTGTGCTGTCTTGGTCTTCTTCATCCCAATGATCGGACTGTCCATGATCCATCGCTTTGGAAAGAATGTTCCTCCTCTCGTTAACACTTTGGTGGCCTACACGTACCTCATCATCCCCCCTGCTCTGAACCCCGTTATCTACAGCATCAAATCCAGCCACATCCGGGAGGCTTTGCTTAGGGCCCTGCGGAGGAAGAGTGGGTCTGACTGGTAGCTTCCCACACCAGCTCTGCCAGAAAGTGCTGGTGGACTGGTTTCTTGGTCAGAGATAGCAGACTGGTTTCTTGATCAGAGCTCTCGGACTGGTTTCTTGGTGCTCCCTCCACACAGCAGGTCACTGCGAGAGGAAAGCACTGCAGGTCCACTTGGATGCTGTCCCTCAACCCAGAGCTGTGAACTTCCCTGTTGGGTCCCAGCATGGTGTTTTCATCCCTGCCAACAGACTATGAACACCCCAAGTATTAATGATACATCCACTGTAACCCCAGTGAGAGAGAAACAAAGAAAAATGGGCTGCATGACTTCTTCTTTTCAAGTCACTGATGGGGGGATCAAAGAACCTCTATTGCATGTGAGGCAAACTCGTAGCAGATAACAGGGTGTAACCTTCACTAAGAGACCCTTGCATGGGGTCATTGTCCTCTCCCCACATGCCACAGCACAGCCAACCCAGCAGTAAACTCCACAGGACAGGGTTTGGGCCAAGAGTTGGGGGCCACCCTGGCTATCCCAGTCCTTAGATGTTCAGCTGGTAACATCCTACAAGATGCAGTTCGATCCAGAGGCTGGAGCATTTCTCATCAGGTCCTGTTAAGGGGGCCTGGACGCTCTCACCCTTCCAAAGACAATGCTCAGCCTTCATCTGTGTCTCTGAAGGTCCCTGTTGTGTTGGTTTGGGCTGGGATGGAGTTAATTTAGTCACAGGGGCTGGTGTGGAACTGTGTTTGGGTTTGTGCTGAACACAGGGTTGATCATATACAGAAACCGTTTGGTTATGGCTGAGCTTATCCTGAGCCGAGGCCTTTCCTGCCTCTCCTACAGACACACTGGGGAGAGACTGGGGGTGTGTGGGGAGTTTGGAGGAGGCACAGCTGGGACAGGTGACCCCAACTGACCAAAGAACAACACGCGCAGTATATGAAAGGGGGGGAGAAGGAGGAAGGGGGTGCATTTGGAGTGATGGTGTTTGTCTTCCCAAGTCACTGTTATGTGGGATGGGGCCCTGCCCTCCTGGAGGTGCTGAACACCTGCTGCCCATGGGAAGTGGGAATGAACCCCTTGTTTTGCTTTGCGTATGGGTGTGGCTTTTGCTTTCCCTATTAAACTGTCTTTATCTCAACCCACAAGTTTTCCAGCTTTCCCAGCTCTGATTCTCTCCCTAATCACACTGGTGGGACAGTAAGCAAGTGGCGGCTGGGGCTTGGTTGTTGCCTGGGGTTAAACCACAACACATGTCCATCCACAGTGATGGAAACAGCTGCTTTTCCGTCTCTTTGGGATGTCTTTGAGTCCCTCCATCTTGCCAAGTCTAATTAATATCCCAGTCACTGCTTTGCATTAAATGTCATGTGTATGAGCAGCATCCTCAATAAAATGCATCAATTCATTGTGAAAGGTCACAAGACTTGATGAAGCCTTTTTTGTCTAAGATATTAGGTTGGAGTTGCTTAAAATCTTCAGGACATGCTGTAGATGAACAGGACTGTATGAGTTAGGTGTGATTTGGGATGGGCCTGAGGGTCTGGTGGGGCTGGAAGCTCTTGCTGATATAACAGGGGCTTAAAGACATCATAGGAATGGCTAAAATTCCTGACAATAAGGACTACATGCTACAACCTTCCAGCTGAGGTCTGCAGTGCTGGCTATGCCCCTCAGAAGGAGCAGAGGAGAAAATGTCTGGGGGCATCCACAGGTGGGAGGTGACAGCGTGTCCCAGGAGCTGCTCTGCTGTAGGCTGGGTCTCATCCAGGCATGCAGAGAGGGTTCATGGTCCTCCTGGCTCGTGTCCTCCCACAGGCAGAATAAAATGCCCCCAAAATCATGGAACAGAATCACAGAATCACTGAGGTTGAAAAAGACCTCCAAGACTATCGAGTCCAGCCTGTGACCAATTCCCACCTTGCCACCCAGAGCAGAGCGCTGAGTCCAGGTCTATTTGTAAATATTTCATTCCTCGAAATTATGGAGCTGTATATTTGTTGATCTTAAGCCATATTTTGGCTAGTCTTGACCATGGTGGAGAATAGGAAGCAAAGGTCAGTGTTCACCTTGGAAGGGTGAAGCAGCAGAAGGTGTTCGGACAGGACCCCACACCCAAACTGGCTTGTTTCTGCCTGACACTGGGCACTTCACCCTCAGACCAGCCCAGATTAGTGTCTTTCTTTTGTAGTCCACTCAAACAGTAGCTGGAATAGAGAGAAAAATTAATGCGGAAACATTTCCATAAAAAAAAGAAACCGAACAGAAAGAGGGAAGGGAAGATCCCTGAGGGGACGATTCCCAGGCCACTCTTTGTTCTGTGTTGTGCTCATTATCTCACTGAGTGTCCCAGGCTGTTCAGTAACACCCCTGAGCTCTGCCTGGCACAGCAGGTCCTGGGGTGCAGGTCCTGCGGGCACTGGGACAGCACCCAAGGGGACAACTCTGTTCCAACATCTGCGGTGTAACCTGGGGCTTACAGGACTCACAAAAGGGAAACTCTTCAGCAGGAAAGAGCTTTGCTGAAGGCATGCCTGGATTGGAGCACAGGACTCTGAAAATGATGATTCAGAATTCTGAGAAGATTCTGAGGTTGCTTCCAGTCGGAAAACTTCCAGAGTTCCTCCCTGGATGTCTGTGCTTCCTCACTGCAGCAGTTCTCCAAAACAGCCCAAGGAGCCTCTGCCACAGTAGGAAAACTTTTGGGGGGGACAGGGAGGGCAAGGTCTGGGGGTGTGTCAGCACAGCTGGAGAGAGCTGTGGAGGGGGAATGAGAGAGGAAGAGATATAGGTGGGAAAAAGAAAGGGAAGGGAAAGAGGAAGAACAAGGAGAAGGAAGGAGAAAACAGACTGAGAGTGTGTCAGCCTGGACAAGAGAAGGCTCTAGGGAGACCTTAGGGCCCCTTCCAGGTCCTCAAGGGGCTCCAGGAGAGCTGGAGGGGGACTTTAGACAAGGGGCTGGAGGGACAGGACAAGGGGGAATGGCTTTCCACTGACAGAGGGCAGGATTAGATGGACCAGGTTGGAAGGCTTGGAGCAACTTGGTCTAGTGGAAGGTGTCCCTGCCCATGGCAGAGAGTTGGAATGGGATGATCTTTAAGGTCCCTCCCAACCCAAACCATTCTGTGGTTCTTTGACAAGGTGGTCAGAGGCTGGATTCATGATCTTGGAGGTCTTTTCCAACCTAAATGATTCTGTGACTGTGTTTTACTGAGATGAGCTGCTGTGGCAGCTGCTTGGATCCTCTTAGGAGAATAAATCTGATGCTTTTAAAGACATGGATCCAGTTTCATCTCTACAGAAAGCCAGGCCCTCACAGCACCTGGTTTTCATGCCACCAGCAATCCCAAATCACAAGTCACTTCTGAAAAGCAGGGATACATTTATGGATGCCAAAGAACTCGAGATGAACTGAAGCATCAGCGATTGTTTCGGGGCCTGTATCACAGCCCCATTCCCCCAGGGAAGTGAATGGGATGGCAGGGGTTGTCCAGTGAGACTCAGGCTGTAATTCCCCTCCAGGGCTGGCAGGTGAGTTGCCTCAGGTACCTCTTGATGGTTGGTGAGGCTTTTTGTTCATCTTAATGCAAGTGCTTTGCTGCCAATGTTGTCCCTGGAATAGCTTTTGGGCACAGTGACAGCACCAGTCCACCCACGCTGTGAGTAAATTGGGTATAAAAAGCTACAATATGAGTCTTATTTGTTACAGATCCAAGATGGAAAAGCCCCACATCAGAGGAACAAAGCCAGTGCTATTTCAGGGCTTCACCACAGATGTGCAGTAGAACACCCACAATTTCAAACCCAATGTTACTTATCAAATAATTGCATTAATAACCTGCACATCTTGTCATACACCCACTTCACATCCATGTTTTACATGGATTTGGCACAAAAAGCTCAGATTATGTGCTTGACCTTGTACTGTCCCTCAAGGGCAGGGGGATGGTGGGTTTGTTCCAGCAGAGGTACAATCAGGTACCAACTTGGTGCCTGAGGATAGAATGGCACCTAAAGCAAAGGTTTTGACAGACCTTCCTGACCATTCCCTTTGGATCGCAGCCCTCCTGAAAAATCTACACACACAGAATAAAGTGAAAAATCTGAAATTTTTTTAATACAGTTATTCTGATTTTTCCATACATGTTTTCAGGCTAAAAGGATAAAAATCCAATTTGTGTGTCCAAAAAAGTAGAAATTAAAATATCCGACTGTGCCTGTGGCAGTTCTGGGGACGGCTGGGCCGTGGGAGGCATCAGCAGCAGTGCATTTCTGACAGGGCACTGCAGCACATATGGAAGAAATCAAGCAGAACTGAAGTTTTACAGGAAACGGTAAAATTCTGGGGTTTTTTGTTAGTTTTCATTTTGCCCTTTAAAAAAGAAAACAAGTTCAGCCGATGGGTTAATTATGTAAAATGTTGATTTTATGGTATTCTGCCTTTAAGAGAACTCAGGCAGTTCCTTTCAAACTCAAATGTCAGCATTTTGTCACTGCATGTGTTGTTGCATCCAGCCATAATGGGGTGCAGAACTGGGAGAGGAGCTCCCTGCGCCAGTGTGGCAGCTCTGAGATTCCCTGGCACGGCCCCGTGGGATCCAGAGCCGTGGGAACGGGTTTCTGAAGTGCTGTTTGTGTTTCCCTTGCAGCGGGAAGTGCCCTGGCATAGCATGCGTGCCCGCCACCCCGCGGGCCATGCCCTTCCCCAACAGCTCTGAGGAGCGCCCGTCCTTCGTGCTGGCCGCCATCCCGGGGCTGGAGGCGGCGCAGTGGTGGCTGGCCGTGCTGCTGTGCTGTGCCTACGTCCTGGCGCTCACGGGCAACTGCGCCGTGCTGCTGGTGGTGCGCCTGGAGCCCAGCCTGCACGCGCCCATGTACTTCTTCCTCTGCATGCTGGCAGCCATCGACCTGGCCCTGTCCACCTCCACCGTGCCGCGCGTCCTCTCCTTCTACTGGTTCGGCACCAGGGAGATCAGCTTCGGTGCCTGCCTGCTGCAGATGTTCCTCATCCACACCCTGTCGGCCGTCGAGTCCACGGTGCTGCTGGCCATGGCCGTGGACCGGTACGTGGCCATCTGCCACCCGCTGCGCCACGCCGCCATCCTCACCAACGCCGCCACCGCCAAGATCGGGCTGGCGGCCATGGCCAGGGGGGTGCTCTTCTTCCTGCCCCTGCCCCTGCTCCTCCTGCCCCTGCCTTTCTGTGGGTCCCGGCTGCTGTCCCACTCCTTCTGCCTGCACCAGGACGTGATGAACCTGGCCTGTGCCAACACCACTCCCAGCGTGGTGTATGGCCTCACTGCCATCCTGCTGGTCATGGGGCTGGACGCCGTCCTCATCTGCCTCTCCTACATCCTCATCCTCAAGGCTGTCCTGCGCCTGGGGGCCTGGAAGGAGAGGCTCAAGGTGTTCAGCACCTGCATCGCCCACATCTGCGTGGTCCTGGCCTTCTACGTGCCCCTCATCGGGCTGTCCGTGGTGCACAGGTTTGGGAGGGACCTGGCTCCACTGGTCCACATCACCATGGGGAACATCTACATCCTGGTGCCTGCTGTGCTCAACCCCATCATCTACGGGGTGAGGACCAAGCAGATACAGAGGAGGATCCTGAGTTTGATCCACATTAGTGACAGAACTTCCCAGTGACCTGTGCTCGGCCACTGTCCCATGTCCTCTCACTGGCTCATGTTGTTTCACTCCGAGTCTTTGATGCAGGACTGTCTTCTGTGTGTACTCTGAAGTGCTGCCATGAGGCAAAAGGTAAATAGTGATTGCAAACTCCTTCCAAGAGTGTTTTCCCTCACCAGATGTGGAGAGAATCTACTACAATGATCTAAATCCAAGCCTGGCTGAGCAGGATCTGCAGTAGGAAGGAAAACTGACTCAACAAACTGATAAAAACATCGCCACGTTGCATTTCTTTGTTCCAATCTCACCCATAACAGGGGGAGAATGGAGCAGATGCTGCAGTGGTTTGGGGTGATTTTGTTAATTCATCATTTCCACATGTGGCACATTCACAGTCCAAAACTTTTGCCAGAAATTTTGGCCGTAGCATCAATACTCAAGTTAAATAATTACAAGTCATATTACAGATGCACAGATGAGCTTCAGAAGAAGACCCTCCACTTCTGTGGTCTTGTTTTGACTTGTTGGGTGCTCCATCAAGACCCCACAGCCTCCTTGTAGCAGATGCTCTGGAAAAATTTCAGACCCAGAGTTACTGGCAGAAAGTGTAAAAATAATTTCAGTTTATAATTATATTCAATGAAATGGCATCATCTCAGGAGAAAAAAATAAGCAAGTTATAGACGTCAGTGATAATTACAAGCTGAAAGAAGACTCATTTCCAAGTCAAAAGTGTTAAATACCTTTGACTCCACACTGGGAATTCCTAAGATGTTATGAATCAAGTTCAAAATCTTCAGCTTTTGAGCTTTCTTAATACTTCTTGGGTGTTGCCCAGGAAACAGAGAACCCAACAGCCTTTGCTCTCCTTGTTCTCATGACTTTTCTACTGTGGGCCACTCCAACAAAGCTCTATTAATATAATGAAAATCAGCAAGACTTAGGGAGGATGAAGAAGGACTGAGAGCAAACTAAATTTATTTTCATGCCATCACAGAATCAAGTGATGGTTGAGGTTGATGGCACCTCTGAAGTTCATCTTTTCTGAAGGTCCAACCCCCCAAGCTCAAGCAGGGCCAGGAGGAGAGTGGGTTACCCAGGATGATGTCCAGACAGCTTTTGAACATCTCCAAGGACAGAGACACTGCTCAATATTATGGGAAAGGCTAAAGAACCTGGGAAGGGATGTTGTGTGGTAGGATTTTGCAAAGAATCACAGATGTGAAGGGTGGTCACTTCTAGGTTTTCCTTTAGTGTTTTCTGTTATTTTAAAAATAAACCTGTTTCTTTAGAAATAGAAGGAGAGGTGTCAGGGGTGTGGGAGCTCTGATTTGAATGTTGTGGTTTTCATTGCACAAGTGCACAAAGCCCTGCAGAGCAGGACCCTTCACAGGTAACCAGAGCAGCACTGGGTGTTATAAACAAGGTTGATCTGCACTCCATCAGGAGGCCCACGTGCCCTTGAACTCTGGTGTCTCCATCAGTATCACAGAATCCCAGGATCCCTGAGGCTGGCAAAGCCCTGCCAGCCCCCCGAGCCCACCCTGTGCCCGATGCCCACCTTGTCCCCCAGCCCAGAGCTCTGAGTGCCACGGCCAGTCCTGCCTTGGG
>JAWWTY010000001.1:118060077-118080077 GCA_035222235.1 Margarornis squamiger
TGCCCACCCTCCCAGCCAGCAATTCCTTCCCAATATCCCATCCATCCCTGCCCTCTGGCAGTGGGAAGCCATTCCCCTTGTCCTGTGCTTCCAGGCCCTTGTTCAAAATCTCTCTTCAACATCTCCTGAACCTTCCATGGGTCTGAGTTCAAAGGTTTTCTCCCGGTTCAGGTGGTCTCACAGGAGCCAGTGCATTCCCAGCCCTAGAGCTGGCATGGCAGGCACCAGCTCCCTGAGGGGAGCAGCACCTGCATAGGGAATTCTGTGCTGGCTTCACCACATCCCACTTTACTGCCAAGCTGTGAGAACAGGTTTGGACAACACCCTCCGACACCTGGTGGGATCGTTGTGTCGTCCTGTGCAGGGTCAGGAGCTGGATTCCACGGTCCCTGTGGGTCCCTCCCAGCTCAGGGTACTCCATGATTCCCCTTTCCAGGACCCTCTGCCCGGGTTCCTCTGCCAGCCCGGCACTGGCAGCGATGGCTGCCACCCTAATGGTGGACAGCACTGTGGAGTTGTGGAACCCGCGATGGCACCGGCCCCCCTGCCCGCACAGACACACGGACACGCTGCAGGTGCTGCTGGAGGCCTTTATTGGGTGGTCACGGCCCGTGGGGTCCCACGGGACATCCCCCCGTGCTCAGTGGTACTTGCGGGCCAGGGCGTGAGCCACGACACCCACCAGCTTCTGCCAGGCGAACTGGCACGCGGGGGTGAAATCCCTGCCGAAGTGGGAAGCCAGGACGATGACGAGGATGTCCCCGAGGAGCTGGAGGAGGAGGAGGACAGGCAGGGTCAGTGCTGCTGGACACGCAGTGCTGCAGCCGACCTGGAGCTCGGGGATGCCCGTGCTGGACCCACCCCCACGATGGCCCCACATCCTCCACCAGCCCCGTCTCCTGCTGTGCCCTTGGCTCCAAACGCCTCATTTTATGTCTCCCCGGTTTTCCTGCTGCAGATTTCCCCCCTCCCCACGTCCCTCTCCTTCCCGTCCCTCCTAGTCGCCACCCACAACCCACGGGCTGTTTCCTTGCCCTGACTTCTCCCTGAGGCTGAATTCCCCTCCTGAACAAACTCTGACACACTGAACATTCCTCCTCCTCTTCCTCCCCAGCCCCCTGACCCATCGAGTGCCCCTCGCACTGTGGGGCTGGTTAAGGGCACGGCTCAGTCCCTGTTCCCTGGGACTGTGACTACAGAATCCTCAGTCTTTCCATAGAAAAGCTCTGAGTTTTGGGAAAACAGTATTTGCTTCGTTTGTGAAATAAAATGAAACCAGAAAGAAAGACTCTTGAAACTATTTCCCAGTTTTGGGATGCAAAAGCAATTTGTCATGAGTCCCACTCTAAAAAACTGGAGGTTTTTCATTTTAGATCTAAATGAAGAGAACAAATAATTTGCATTTAAAAGTGTTGAAGGAGGGCAGAGTGTCCCACCACCCAGGCTGGGCAAGGCAGGACCTGTTCTGTGGTTCTGCTTATCTTGCTGTAGGACCTTGGATTTCCTGAAAGCTCTGCTGAGCTTCCCTCTGCCTCCTCTGCCTCCTCTTCCTCCAGCCCACTCTGCACCTTCCCCTGGGGTCATTCCCCAGACAGATCTTCTCCAGGTAACCATCTTCCAGTACCTTCCCCTCCCCAATGCTGTGCGGGCACTAGGAGTGGGACTTTAGGCTGAAGTCACCCACACTGCCGCAAACAGCGCTGCACAAGGTGCCACCTCACTGGGGACACAGGGACTCTGCCTCCCCCCAGCCCAGGAAAGTGCCCCTGGACAGAGTTGTTAGAAGCAACAGCACAATCTGACTCTGCCCACACGACCCAGGGAAGGGAAGGGACAGCAAACAGGGCTCACCCTGAAGTTCTCGGGGTCCACATGCAGCTTCTCACAATGCAGCTCCGACAGCTTGGAGTAGGTGCCCTTGATGTTGTCGAGGTTCTTGACAGCCTCCCCAAAGGAGGTGAGCACCTTCTTGCCGTGGGCACGGACCTTGGGGTTGCCAACGATGGCTGTGGGGCTGGAGAGGTTCCCAAAGTTAGAGAAGAACCTCTGGGTCCAGGGGTAGACGATCAGCAGCCTGGGGAGAGATGGAGGGACACAGGCAGACACGTGTTAATGCTCCCAAATGCAGTTGCCTCAGTTTCCCTGCCAGGTGTGGCCGGGCAGATTCCCGGGCGCGGGACGTACCTGGCCAGGGCCTCAGCCCCACATTCCTCCACGTTGACCTTGCCCCAGACGCTGCTGATGAGCTGCTTCTCCTCGGCTGACCAGAGCACCATGGTGGCGGCGGCTTTGCTGGGCTGCAGGAGGACACAGAGCTGTGGCTGAGCCCAGAGCCCGAGGGGCCTTTTATCCCCTGCCCGCAGCCCCTCCCCGGCCGGCCCCAAGGGGCCACTGGCTGGGATGGAGGGTCCCCTCCAGCAGGAGCACGAGGGGGAGCAGGAGGGGATGGCCAGGGTGTGGCACATTGAGAAGGGGCCGCTGGTTATCCTGAGCTCCAGATTTGTCCCTTCCCCTCTGTGAGGGCAGCTCTCCTCTCACCTTCCAACAGGGCCCCTCTGCGGAGAAGGGGCTGCAGGAGGCTGGTTGTGATGGTCCATCACCACTGAAGTGGGCTGGACTCTGTGGGTGTTATCCTGGTGCTTCGAGTTTCCCAAATGCTGGGCTCTGCCTTCCTTCAGTGAAATGAGGAATGTCCAGGCCAAAATCCAGCCCCTGGCACAGCAACCCAGAGGGGTTTGCCCCCAGGAAACTGTGCAGGTCCCTGCCCTGCCCGAGGCCCCCCTACACCACCACCAGCTGTTCAGAGGATGATCAGGCTCTGCAGCCAAAATCTGCATGAGCTCCGTTTTCCTCCTCCCATAACAGAACTTGACTTGGTTGATTCATTTGGGCCTTTAGGAGCAGGAAGAATCATAGTTGGACTTCGGAGTCCAACTTCAGAACTGGAATTCCATGATCCTTTGTTGGTCCCTTCCAACCCAGGACATTCTCTGATAGAATCACAGACTGGTTTGGGTTGGAGGGACATTAAAGCTCATCCAGTTCCACCCTCCTGCCATGGAGAGTTCACCCAAATGTCCTCCCCTCAGATGTGAAAGCCCAGTTCTGGTGGGCAGGGAGCAAGGACCAAACAGGATCATCCCGTTCATCCCAATTCTGCTTTCAGCCACATCCCTAAAGGGCAGGTGAAACGTGTTTGGAACACGAGTTTGTCACTGCAGGACCAGCTGTGGGCTCAGAAAGCAGCAGAAGTTCAGCTCAGGAAGGTCCAGCTTGAGGGGAGCCCAGGGCCTTCCCCTTCTGAACCTGCCAGATTCCATATTCCCTCCTCAGCCAGGCTGAGCTCTCCAGAAGGAGATGTTTGGGCTCCCCTGGAACATCCCAGAGCACACTGGGGGTGATGTATCCTTGTCAGGAGCAATGTCCTGGGGAGCTTTCCTCTTTCATTTCCTGCATAAACCCCAAGAAACACTGTCCTTGCTGAAAGCACAGGGCCTTTGATGCTGATCCCAAGGCACCTGGAGCAATCTGCTGTTTTCCTGATGTTTTCCATAGGATTTGGACTGGGCTAAGGAAGAGCTGGGAATGGGTGAGGAGGGGGTCAGGTGGCCAGGCTGCAGCAGAGCTGCAGGGCTGCCCAAGCTCCTCTCCAGACACCAGCCCTTGCCTTCCTCCATAGACCACCTCCTGCTAAGTGTCTTCTGTACTGAAAATACGGCAGCAAAAGCAATCCAAAGAAAGAAAATTCTGAGGGAGGCTTCCAGCCTGACAATATCTCTTTCCCCTTGTAGTTGTAGACCTTTTTTTAATGGAATAGGGATGAATAATCTTCAATAGATTTGCCTGCATTTGCCTTTCCTCCAGAAAATCCAGTGCCTGCGCTCTGGGGGCTGGAGCACAATGACAAGTCAAGTCGAGGCCAGCCTGGGAGCAGTCAGGGGGGAGAGAATGTGCAGGGAAAATGCTGCCAGGCTGTCACCTGTGCCCACCCTCCTGCACCCCCTTATCAGCCCTGCCAGAACCTGGGTGCTGCCAGTGCTGCTCCAGGCATTCTCCAGGGGTGCTGGCACCCACAGGAACATTCTGACATCATGAAATGGGAGCAGAAAAGCAGCATGGGGAGAGGACACCCCGCAGGATCTGTGTGCTGGGGGACAGGGAGCAGGGTGTCAGTCCTCAGCTGGGGATGGGGAGGGCAGCAAAGCCATGGGCAGCACCAGTGGGGTTTGTTCCCATCCTGCCATGCCCCAGGTGCAGGGGATGGAAACCCTCCTCTCTGTTCCCGGGAAGGGGGACACTGGAAGGAACCCCAGGAATGGGAAGAGCCCAGCCTTCCCCTGCTGGACCGATCTGCAGGGTTTAACCTGAGAGGTCTGCTCAACTTTTAGGTTTTAAAACCCATCCAGTGCCACCCCCTGCCATGGGCAGAGACACCTTCCACTAGCCCAGGGTGCTCCAAGCCCCTTCCAATCTGACCTTGGACACTTCCAGGGATCCAGGGACAGCCACAGCTTCTCTGCCCAACCTGTACCAGGGCCTCACCCCCCTCCCAGCCACCAATTCCTGCCCAATATCCCATCCATCCCTGCCCTCTGGCAGTGGGAAGCCATTCCCATTGTCCTGTCCCTCCAGACCCTTGTCCAAAGTCACTCTCCAGCTCTCTAGTCATTCCTACCCCGAGACACATCACTTACAGGAGAACTACTTATTCAAATAAAGTCAGTCATTTCTGCCTGAAGTCTGTGAACAATCATGTTCATACAAAACTATTAATATCTATAATGAAACCTAGGAAAAATCATGTAAAATTTGGGAGTTCTGGTGCCCCTGTGCCTGCCCAGCCTCCCTGCATGGAGAAAACCCCTTTGTGTCTCACTGCAATTTATCTTCTCACCTTCTCAGTGTCTGCCTTGACACCAGGAACAAAATGCCTCTTCCTTTGGGTGGCATGTCTGAGAAAGGGCACTTATGGGTTGCATTTAACACCCTTCTGTGGGTCAGGGCAGAGAGGAGTGCCCAGAAACGTGGCTGAAGCAGGATTTAGGACACAGTGCAAAGATCCTGGGATAAATGTGCCCAATTTTGTCCTTTAAAAAATAAGCACATCCCTCCAGTTCCCCATCACTTTTGCTGTGTCACCATTCAGACAGTTCTTCCCATGCCAAGAACAAACTCTACCCAAGAGAGTCCTGCTCTGGAGACACCCAAACCCATCCAACACTCTGCGTGTGCAGAGCCCTGATCGATCCTTGCACACAGAAAATTATGAAGTCTCTGCTCTTGGCAGGATTGGACCCCCCCAAACTGCAGTGTGGGTGGTGCAGGGTGGGAGAGAAATGAATAAACAAAGTCTGGACAGGCCTTGATAGCAAAATGTTTATCTAAAACCTGCCCCCACCCAGCTGGCTGCTGGGCCAGTGTGACTCAGCTGATTTTGGGTAGGTTTGATGCCAGGGATGAGCAAGGGTAGATTAAAGTCTTCAATTCGTTTATCCTCCTCCCCTAAAATATGAATCCTCCCAATTCCCCTTGTCGGGGAGAGGCATGCAGTTTTCACAGCAAAATTCCAAGTGGTTCCTCAGTGCAAAGTCCCCAGTGTGTGACCATGGGGGTGGCAGGGCTGGGTCAGCCCAATATCCCAAAAGCACAATTTCCAGAGGCAAATCCCACACGAGCCACCACCCCCCACACCTGACAAAGGCAAGGGGCGTTTTCTGGGACCCTGCTCCCACTGCCACTACAGCCCACCTGTGGGTGCCCCGTTCCCATGTCCCCCCAAGCCCTCCAGCCCCTCAGGGACACACAGACTCGGTGGAGGCTTCACAGGATGAGCTTTATTTGGCTGTTAGAAGGAGCTCCGGCACGGCAGCGGGTGCAGGACATGAGGCTGCCGGGGCTTTCCTGCGGCTGTTTAGTGGTACTTGCGGGCCAGGGCATGGGCCACCACACGCACCAGCTTCTGCCAGGCAGCCTGGCAGTCGGGAGTGAAATCCTTGCCGAAGTGGGCGGCCAGGACGATGATCAGGATGTCACCCAGGAGCTGGGGGGACAAGAGCACCCTCAGGTCAGCAATGCCCCGCACAACCATTCACATTGCACCCAGGGAAGCCTCTAGGAAATTTGTAGCCTTGAAAACCTCTCTGAAGTCGTTTTTAAGATGCAACTTAAACTTGGTCTCTGCTCTTACTCTAAAGGTTCAGGTTCTGACACCCTCTGGGAAGAGTAACCAGAAAGTCTCCAGAAATTTTGGTGATTAAATTTCTCTTTTTCCCTTCTGGCTCTATTTTGGAGTTTTTCCCAAGCAGAAGACCCAGCTGAGCTCCCAGCATGGCAGGGTGCCCTGGCACGAACAACAAGCTCATGCTGATGTGGGAGGATCACTGCCAGCCCCAGGGACAAATGTCGGGGTTAATTCCCCGCTGGAAAACTCTCAGCTGCACAAACACAGAAGCCAAAGCTTTCCCTTCCTCTAGATCCTCTTTTGTTCTTGGTATCCAGCCACCATCTCCTGCTCCTCACTCATCTCTCCCTTCCCCTCCATGCCAGGCTTCGCTCTTGCTCCTTCACTTTCCCCTTGACTCAAAACTCTTCCTGCTCAACAACTGCTTTCTCTTTGCTCTCCTCCCCATCCCTTCCTGCACTGAAGCCACCTCCTCAACTCCTTCCCATCCCCCATGCACCCTCCCCTGCACCCTCTCAGCCCCTTCAGTGCCTTCTCACCAGGCAGCAGGTTGGTCCCTTCCCTTTCTGTCCCTCTGCCTCTCCCCCTCACTCCAACAACCAGCCCCTCTTCCTCCTGCACTGCCTCATCTGGGGTAAATCCCTCTCGAAGGCGGTGGTGGGGAGGGGGGATTGGGGTTAGGGTAGACACCGCAATGGGGGACTGGAGCCCCTGGTTGGAGCAGGGCTCACCCTGAAGTTCTCGGGGTCCACGTGCAGTTTGTCGCAGTGCAGCTCGGACAGCTGGGCGAAGGTGTTCTTGATGTTGTCCAGGTTCTTGACGGCATCCCCGAAAGAGGTGAGCACTTTCTTGCCATGGGCACGCACCATGGGGTTGCCAGTGATGGCGGTGGCACCGGACAGGTTCCCGAAGGAAGCAAAGAACCTCTGGGTCCAGGGGTAGACAATCAGCAGCCTGGGGAGAGACACAAGCAGACACACAGTCACGTTAACACTTCCATGACTGGAGTGGTTTCTCTGTGAGGGTGCAGCTGAGCAGGTTCCCAGGAGCTGGACCTACCTGGCCAGGGCCTCGGCACCGCACTCGGCGACATTGACCTTGCCCCAGAGGCCAGTGATGAGCTGCTTCTCTTCAGCTGTCCACTGCACCATGGCGTCGGCTGGAGGGCTGCGTGTGGCAGGTGTGGAGGAAGGCTGGGCTCTCGCTCCCGAGGGATCGCACGCTGGCCAGCGGCTCTGCCCAGTCCCACTTTTATACGCTCCCCGGGCCCCTCCTCTTCCCTGTGCACCCCTTCATTGGTTGGGCCCCCGGGGGGGCCCCACAGCCCTGGCACCCCAAGGGAGGGGACCAGCATCAGGGTGGGGCCCCAGGGCAAGATGCCCAGATCCTGCGCCGGGCCGGGTGCCCTCCCCAGTCTTTGATTTCCAGCCCTGCTGGATGGTGGCATTATCTCCACACAAAGTCTGGGCATGGCACCACGTCAGTCCCACGGCAGCCCCCCAGGGAAGGTGCCTGCCAGGCGTCGTGCCCCTCAGATGGTGCAAAGCCCCAAGGAAGAAGGCTTGGATTTGGGGCTTTTAGGTTCTCCCTCTGAATGCATCAGTTTCTGTTTCTCCTCTTCTTGCAGGATCTGTCAGGCTTTGGGTTCTCCCTGGTCTTTCCCATCAGCTCTTTAAGAGTTTGATAACTTTGGGGGGACACTGCTAAAACCATGGCAGGGCCACAGCCAAGAGAGAGCTCCTGTCTCAAAGACCCTGTTGGCAAAGGTCAACAGGGCTGGAGGGGAGATGTTATAACGCAGAGTACACCAACTGCCTGCAGGGCCCCAGGAGATGTGGGAAGACTGGGTATCCTGGGATCTCACAGAATCCCAGAATCACTGAGGTTAAAAAAGTGCTCCCAGCCCATTGAGTTCACCCTGTGCCCAATCCCCACCTTGTCCCCCAGCCTGGAACTCTGAGTGCCACATTCAGGGGTTTCTTGGACACCTCCAGGGATGGGGACTCCACCATCTCCCTGGGCAGCCCCTTCCAATGCCTGACCACGGTTTCCATGAAGAAAAAACATCTGCCCAGATGTGCAGCAGGAGACAGTGCCTGACCCAGGGATTTGGCAGCTGGAGGAGCAGTGGTTCTCCCGAAAGGTGGGAGAGGCAGCTGAGTCTCCTGGGGCTGCACATCTGCTCTGGCTCCCAGTGGGAGGTGGTGGGTGGGATGCAGGTGCTGGGGACTGGGATGGAGCTTGTGGGGTGCAGGAATGCCCCAGTGGGGTCTGGGTGACCATGAGAAAAGTGTTTGCGTGGGCATGAGCTGCTGCCGTGTCTAATGAGGCCCCAGTTCATGGAATCCCAGACTGGTTTGGATTGGAAGGGACTTTAAAGGTCATCTAGTCCCAGCCCCTACCATGGACAAGGGCACCTTTCGCTAGCCCGGGTTGCTCCAAGCCCCATCCAACCTGGCCCTCATAGTTGTGTCTGTTACATTCTGCCTTTGCTAATATGATAATAACAATGATTTAGTAAAAAAAAAAAACCAAACCCACAAAACACAAACACAAACAAACAAACTGAAACAAAACAAAAAAACAACCAGAAAATGAACAAAAACCCAACAATCCTTCACATTTTTCTTTACATGAAGGAAGTTACAAATGATGGACCTAATCTCCCTGTCCCTTCTCCCACTGCACATTTTTGTACAGTTTTGTTCCACTTACTCTGTGAAAGGCTTAAAAAATTAAACCTAACAATGGTACCTGATATCTCTAAAAAGCACCAGAGTCTTTCTCTTTGCATTTTGTGGTGTGTATTTGGGTTTTGTCCTGAACGTTCCCCTGGATTCTCCAGCTTAGACAGGTCTCATTTGCCTGAATGAGTCTGTGGCTCATGTTGCCCCCTGTGTGTGATCTTCCCCTCTCCCTTCCCCAGCCCCAATGTGGCCCCTTTCCATTCCCACAGAGAGCCAGACACCTCCTCATGGCTGAGCAGTTGGTGTTTATTTGGCAATTAGAGACCAGGAGGGTTCCCCGGGAGTGTCTCCAGGCAGGAATGCTGGTGGGAGGCTCAGTGGTACTCGTGGGCCAGTGCATGGGCCACCACACGGACCATCTTCTGCCAGGCAGCCTGGCAGGCAGGGGTGAAGTCCTTCCCGAAGGTGGCAGCCAGGACGATGATGAGGATGTCACCCAGGAGCTGGCAGGGGAGGGAGGAGAAGCTGTCAGCCAGGTGCTGCCCCCCACCCCTCTCCCCACTGTCACAATGCCCAGGTGTCCACGTGTGGACACCAGTTATTGGGGAATTCATCGCAAATCCCCACCCCGTGCAGACCACCTGGTCCCCAGCACAGATTGTGCCTCATGCATGCACAAGGATCCCTGGGTGTGCTGGATCCTCCCCAAAGACCTTCCCTTGCCGGCTGTGCAGGGTCCTCCCTCTGCTTCCACTGGGTTTATAATTTCCTTTTCCATCCCTGCCCTCCCTGGCTGTCCCTGGGCTCAGATACCTCCAACCGGAGTGTCTGTGTTTATTTTCCCTCCTGATTTAACCATTCTGTCACTGCTAAGGTCAGCTCTTCCCTCCAAACCCTGTCTCAGTTTCTTTGCTTCTGATCTCTGGCTGCTCCAAGATGTTTCTTCCCACCAGGATGTATTTGACTCTGTGTTTGTCCCCACCCAGCACCCCTGCCTGGCTCCCACCTCTCACAGATCCCAGCCCTGTAACTTCCCTCTGTTCTCCATAAATACGACAGTTCATTCCCCCTTCCCTTCCACCACGCCTGCCCTCTGCAGGCTCCCAGGCTGGGGCAGTCTCAGGGTTTCTCTCGAGGTCTCTCAGACTGTCAGACCCCTCCGAGATGCCCAAAGTCCCTCCAGAGACCAGACCCTTCTGCCCAGCCGAGGCTGGAGCCCAAGCACAGCTCACCCTGAAATTCTCGGGGTCCACGTGCAGTTTGTCACAGTGGAGTTTGCTCAGCTGAGCAAAACATTTCTTGATGTTGTCGAGGTTCTTGACGGCATCCCCGAAGGAGGTGAGCACCTTCTTGCCGTGGGCACGCACCATGGGGTTGCCACTGACAGCTGTGGAGCTGGAGAGGTTCCCAAAGGAAGCAAAGAACCTCTGGGTCCAGGGGTAGACAATCAGCAGCCTGGGGAGGGACACAAGTAGACATAGAGACATTAATGTTCCTGTGACTGGAGTGGTTTCTCTGTGAGGGTGCAGCTGAGCAGGTTCCCAGGAGCTGGACCTACCTGGCCAGGGCCTCGGCACCGCACTCGGCGACATTGACCTTGGCCCAGGTTGCAGTGATGAGCTGCTTCTCTTCAGCTGTCCAGTTCACCATGGTGCTGAGCACAGGGGCTGCCTGGGGCTTCCCTGAACAATGAGAGGACGTGGTGCCAGAGGCTGCCCCAGGGATTTTTATACACCGCTTGGCCTAATCTCAGTTCCCGGAGCCACTGGTTGGGGCTGGGGAGGGAGCGGGGCTGCACAAGGGAAGATAGCAGTTTTGGATGCTGTCCAAGGGGAAAAGGGGCCCTGTCCCCCCTCTGTGTTTGAGTGGACAAGCATCACCTCAGCAGGCGCAGCCCCGAGCACAGGTGGAGCTGCCGGCATGGCCACAGCCCCACGGAGGCTTCCAGAGTGGAGAGCCGTGTGTCTCCAACAGTACATGCTCCTGCTGGGCTTTGCACATGGAATCATGGAGTCCCAGACTGGTCTGGGTTGAGAGGAACGTTAAAGCTCATCCAGTGCCACCCCCTGCCATGGGCAGGGACATCTCCCACTAGCCCAGGTTGCTCCAAGTCCCATCTAACCTGGCCTTGGACACTTCCAGGGATCCAGAGGCAGCCACAGCTTCTCTGGGTAGCCAGAGAACATCTCCAGTGGTTGCATTTGTGCCACGGGGCAGTTACCAGCTGAGGGAAGAAATAAACATGAGTTTAAACTCCCTGCAAAAGACTTCCAAGGCCTTCTAAGTTTGAAGATTAGTGAGTCATGGAGACATTTAAAAGAAACCTGCTGTGTTGGGCCAACCCAGGGGTGTTTGCAGCAGTGGGGTAGTGGTTGGTAATGAGCTCCCAGTCAGGCAGATACAGCCCTGAAGGTGCCTCCGAGGATGGCAGAGGGAGCCTGGCCAGGAGAGCAGGAGCATTCGTTCTGAGCAGCTTTGGGCACTGTGAGACCTGGCAAAACACAAAAGCAGAACAACCCAGGCAGTCCCAGACCTGTGCTCAGGCTGGGACTTCTCCAGGGGATCCATTCACCTCATCCATTTTTATCAAAGAGTTCATTTTAAGTACATTTTAAAATCATCTTCTTTCTGGCTTGGAGGCAGTGGTCTGGCTGGCAGGTGCTGGAAGCTGGAGCTCCCAGCACAGGGATTGTCTGTTGAGGGAGCAGTCTGGGGACACAGCGTGGGAGGGGAAATGTTCTCGTGCTGAGCAGAGGCAATTCCTGTAGTCTTTTACCTGTTCACAGAGTCAAAGGGAGATCTTCTCTCCCCCAGTGCAGTCCCAGCAATACCTGGCAGCTTAACCCCAGATGGTCCCCAGAAAGAAAACTGGGGGTTCTTTTTCTGTCTGCCTGGCATGGATTTCACTATGCTCAGGACTCTGCCCCCAGGCATACTTCCAGCCAGCTGTTCCCTTTGGTGTGGGTGGAAGATCTCCAAACTCATTGTATCATAGAATCATAAGATCACTGAATGGCTCATGTTGGAAAGGATCTTCAAGATCATCTCACTCCAGTCCCCTGCCACTGGCTGGGAACCTTCCACTGGACCAGGTTGCTCAAGTCATGCTTGATGTCTTGGCCACACACTTGTCCCCTTCCATGGACAGGAACCTTCCATTTTTAGAGACAAACATTCCCAGTGATGTCCGAAGGCAGCTCTAGTGGTGGTCTTTCTGCACAAGCAGAGTTTATTGTCCCTGATTGCAGCAGGAGTGTCCCATGCCAAGCTTTACGGAGCCCTTATCAGCAGCAATGGCATCTGTCCCAGGCTCTGGAGCCAGGCCAGCCTCCCCTCCACTCCAGAACATGTAGTCCCTGGTGCCTAAAGCCAACAGGTCTCAAGGGTGTCTTTTTACCACTTAAAAATCCTGGAATAGTTTGGGTTGGGAGGGAACTTAAAGCCCACCCAGTGCCACCCCTGCCATGGGCAGGGACACCTTCCACCAGCCCAGGTTGCTCCAAGCCCCGTGCAGCCTGGCCTGGGACACTTCCAGGGATGGGGCATCCTGCATCCAGGGATCCCCTCTACTCCTCACTTTGAGGTCAGGGGGGCTCTTGGTGGTTGCAACTTTGCTCTGTCACACCAGGGAAGGACAACTCTCAATGGGAAAGTGGGACACTCTGGCTCTCTGACACCAGCACTGCACCTGACCATGCCTGTATCCCTAATCTGGGCCAACAGGACCATCCAGGTGCTGGTCAGGGAGCAGGACATGCTCTACATCACCACTGGGATGTGTCCATGGGAACTTACACTGGGATAAACACATATTGTTGATGTCCATGGCCCCTGCACACATGTGCACTGGTTTGGGACCCCACTGTGAACACCCCAACAGCTCAGGGGGTGCTGCTGGGTGCACCCACCATCATTTTGTGTGTGTATTGGCAAATTCTGAGGTTCTGGACTGGAACAAGATGCTGAGAATGGTTTCACCTGGAATCACACTGAAATGCCCATTGCTGGCTGGAAGGAGAGGCTGTGCTGCAGGAAAGCTGAACGCAGGTTTGAGATTTTTTCTATTTCTCTTCCCCCAGCCCAGGACATTCTTGGTGCTGCCAGTGGGGCTGGAGCCTTTTTCTGCCTGGCTGAGCAGGATAGAGGAGTCATAAATTCTCTGCTTTATCAGGAAAAAGGCAGAAAATTTATTCTTAAATCATGCAAAACAAGAGTTTCATCATCCTGAGACACCAATGTATCTCTCCTTGTTGCTTTTTAAGTTATTCTTGGAAAAGCATTGCTGAAACTGATGTGCTTACATGGAATCTTTCCATTCCAGTGAAAAAACATGCTTCCATTAAGCCAAAATGAGTCAGAAAAGGCTCTAGGTGGGCTGGGATATGCCCATAACAGCTTTTCAGGACTGTATCCCCTGCTGTCCCACTGTAGCTCTGTGTGAGGGGCACCCCAGTATTGCTTTGTGTGTGTGGGGGGGGGGTCTGGGACCACCAGGGAAGGGCAGCAGCATCTGATGCCTGAGAGAGCCCAGAGTGCTGGGAGGAGCAGCCTGGCTCCATCTGCCAGCCTGGCTGCTCCCCTGGAACATGATGCATCAGCACCTCAGAGCCCACCACGCCCCCTTCCTACCCCTCCCTCCCATGCCACAGGTAGCCACAGAGACACAGAACACAAAGAATTCCAGAAAATGTGGGTTTTATTGCATGTTACAGACACAGCTGCCTCTTGAGGGTTTAGTGGTACTTGTGGGCCAGGGCATGGGCCACCACACCGACCAGCTTCTGCCAGGTGGCCTGGCAGGAGGGAGTGAAGTCCTTGCCGAAGTGGGCAGCCAGGACGATGATCAGGATGTCACCCAGGAGCTGAAGAGGGGAAGGAAGGAGGGAAACCAAGTCAGAGGGTGCTGAGCACCCCTTCATCCTGCACAGCACTCCAGGACCAGGGGCTGGAGGGACCCTGCTCTGCCATGGGTCCTGGGAGCTGCAGGGGAAGGTCTGAGTCCTCTGTGCAGAACAATAGCCCTGTGCTGGCATGGGCACCCTTATCCACCTGCTCCAGTTCTGCTTCCTCTCACACCTGCATTTTCCAGCCTCTGGATTTTATTTCCAGATATTTTCTTTTTTTTTTTTTTATTTTTCCTGCTGTGAAACCCCTCACCTGCTTGAGCAGAGAAGCCATGAGTCCACCTGCTGTATCCTCATAGTCAGGCTTAGAGAGAGGCTGAATCAGAGGCCACTAGACCCATCCAACCCTCCCAGTCCCTTCCAGTCTGATCTGCTCCCTCTCCTCACCCTCAGCAACTTCTCCCCTACTGTGCCCTGACCTCTGGCTTCACTCCCCTCCTGCTCCCTCCTCCTCTGCTAATCCTTTGCCCCCACTCAGACCTCTCCTCTCACTCCAATCCCGGTCTCTATCTCTTCCCATCAGTGTCCAGCCCCAGACCATCCCAGCCTTGCTTTTCCCTCTCCTCCCATGCCTGCCAGCCTTGGAAAAGGGGAGATGAAATGATGCCCAACAAAGTGGTTCCCGTCCATGGGGTCAGGAGGTGCCAGGGGGACTTCCCTCCATGCTCTCCACCCTCAGCCCCACTCGGCCTCCCAACATCCTTCTCCTTTTCTCAAGCCATGCCCGCACAAGTCCCCAGGCTTTCAGAGCATCTCCCTGTGGGCGTCCCCAAATTTGTTCTCACAACCTGGTATCTCCCCACATTACCAAATGCCCAACCTTCCCCTCTCCCCCAATTCCCACCCCAACCAACCCCTTAATGTTTGGTAACTAAACTCTAAGTTATTTATGCCTCTTTGAAACCCCCCAGATGCTGAGATGCTCTGAGAAAGGAGGGACAGATGGTCAAGCCCCAAGCACAGCTCACCCTGAAGTTCTCGGGGTCCACGTGCAGTTTGTCACAGTGCAGCTCTGACAGCTTGGAGTAGGTTGCCTTGAGGTTGTCCAGGTTCTTGATGGCATCCCCAAAGGAGGTGAGCACCTTCTTGCCATGGGCACGGACCTTGGGGTTGCCAACGATGGCGGTGGGGCTGGAGAGGTTCCCGAAATTGTCAAAGAATCTCTGGGTCCAGGGGTAGACGATCAGCAGCCTGGGGGGAGACACAAGCAGAAACACAGACACATTAACACTACTGTGGCTGGTGTGGTTTCTGTCCAGGTTCCCGGGACGTACCTGGCCAGGGCCTCAGCCCCACATTCCTCCACGTTGACCTTGCCCCAGACGCTGCTGATGAGCTGCTTCTCCTCGGCTGACCAGAGCACCATGGTGGCGGCGGCTTTGCTGGGCTGCAGGAGGACACAGAGCTGTGGCTGAGCCCAGAGCCCGAGGGGCCTTTTATCCCCTGCCCGCAGCCCCTCCCCGGCCGGCCCCAAGGGGCCACTGGCTGGGATGGGAGGGGGTCCCGCGGGGGCCGGGCTGTCCAGGCAGGGGTCAGTCTGCAGCAAGGTGTGGTCTTCGAGGAAAGAGCCCTGCAAGTCACTTAACAGGGCTGCTCAGGACACAGGACCCTCTTATCTCCCTCTCCTTCCCCCTGTGGCTGCCTGCTGACCACAGGCATGGACATGCCACCCCATCCCAGCAGGCAGGCACAGACCCCTCAGCAATGTGCTTTAGAATCATGGAATGTACTGGGTTGGAAGGGACATTAAAACTCATCTTGTTCCACCCCCTGCCATGGGCAGGGACACCTTCCACTAGACCAGGTTGCTCCAAGACCCATCCAACCTGGCCTTGGACACTCCCAGGTGAAGCAGAAGTCATCTCCTCAGCTCCAGGTTTCCAGGAACACCTGTGTGGGATGTCAAGGTGGGCTGTTTCTGGGAACAGGGTCCTCTGCTCTTTCCATGCGTGCCCAGTGTTAGCCCTTCACTGGCCTCTCCCTGCTGGGAATTAAAACTCTTGTGCAAACACAGCAGGACTTCTCATGTCACAGCCAGATCAGCAACACTGATTCCCACCAGCTCAAGGCCTGCCCAAAGGCTTTTGTTTGACCCTGGGTGTCACCTACAGACGTGTTTTCCTGGTTTCCAGGCTTCGGGTGAAGCTGTGCTCTCATGCTCAGAAAGTAAAGCCAGGATGAATGAGGTGTGGGACATCCAGACAAAACCATGGACCCTGGAAGTGTCCAAGGCCAGGTTGGACCGGGCCTTGGTCTAGTGGAAGGTGTCCCTGCCCATGACAGAGAGTGAAACTGGGTGATCTTAAAGGTCCCTTCACACCCAAACCATTCTGGGATTCTGTGATCTCAGAGCCACAGTGGCACAAGGCAATCATTGATCCAGTTGGGGAATTCACATCCATAGTCACCTTTTAGCTCCTCACCACAGGGTCTGATGGGGCACTATCCATTTTTTTACATTTCCTGATCCTGGGAGAGGCCCCAGGCCCCTTTCAGCAGCCAAGGAGCCCCCAGTGTGCTCTGATAACACAGCGGGAGCGGAGGCTGCTCAGGGCAGATAAAGGTATCGAGCAGGTGGCCAGTGCTGCCTTCAGCTCCTCACCTATAGAGCAGAGACACAACATGCCCTCAGCTTAAAGGAGACCTGAAGACTTCAGAAGTTGTCAAATTTCATAATATAGTTCTCCAAAGAGTGGAATGGAATATGTGCCACCCTAAATGCACAGGCAGATATTTGCATCACGTGAGCCAGGCAGTGCTGAACAACTGCTGCTCGCCCAGCTGGGGTGACAATAAACAGCCTTGATGGCCCCTGCATTTATTAACTTCCCTGCAGCCTGAATTCCCTGGCTTTGAAATTAAAACCACATCTGGGGCTGTTCTTAGCAGGGCACTCACCTCATCTGTGGTGGGAGATATATTTTCAGCTTTGCAAGGCTGAACTTTAAAAGGGAAAAGATAATGATGCTTTTCTGCTGCATCTGAACCAGCAGCAGGGAAAAGCTGAGGGAGGGAGGGAGAGCTGGAGGGTGAAGCTGGGACAGTCAGGACAACAACAAACACAGAAGCTGGAGGAGAGTATTAATGGCAGCTTTAATATTATTTTTAAAAATGTGGTTAATAAAAGCTGGTATTTTGGGCTCTGCAGAAAACAGACAGGAACGTAGCTTGTGGTGAGAAACATCCAGGCCTTACCCAAACTGACCCATCACGGTCTGGTTTTACTGGTGAGGGAGCAGGATAACTTTTCATGGGGTGGTTAATGATGGTCACAAAGAGCTGAGGGAAAGGGAAAGGGGGAAGGCAGAGGAAATGGGAGGAAAAGAGGCTGAAGTTGTTTTCAAGATAAGCCCATTTGGTGCTGCTCTCCTGTACTGATCCCTTTAATAGCTGGTTTTATCCCCATAGCAAGTCTTTAACCTCTCTAAATCCCATCAGATGGGCTCGGTATAAAAGGAATAACAGCAGATGAATCAGCCAGTTAATCAGATTAGGGTCATATCAGAAGCTTGTGGTTTCTGGATGGGAAGAGTCTGTCATGGTAACAGCCTTTTACAGCCACTCTGGGCTGTAAATGTATATGTCAGCTTCAGCCAGTCCTGCCCCACTGGTCCCCACTGGCCCATTTGGCTGTGGCCAGTCTAGAACTGGTGCCTTGGATTAACTTGAAGGCCAGAGCTGATTTCCCACCACCACCCTGCTAATGCAGGCACCCAGTAACAGGGAGCTCCAGAATGGTGCTTGGGGCAAAAGAGGATATCAGAAACTCCTGAAAAAACTGAAGAGGGGCTTTGGACAAGCACCTGAGGAGAGGACAAGGGGAAATGGCTTCCCACTGCCGGAGGGCAGGGCTAGATGGGATACTGGGAAGGAATTCTTCCCTGGGAGGGTGGGCAGGCCCTGGCACAGGTTGCCCAGAGAAGCTGTGGCTGCCCCATCCCTGGGAATGTCCGAGGCCAGGCTGGACAGGGCTTGGAGCAACCTGGGCTAGTAGAAGGTGTCCCTGAATATGGCAGGTGATGGGACTGGATGAGCTTGAAGGTCCCTTCCAACCCAAACCATTCTGGGATTCTTTGAACCCCAGATTCAGAAGCACAGCAAAGCCAGATGCTCCCAGGCTGTAGGGAAAGGGGCAGAGCAGCTGCTCTGTTCAAGATGTGGTCAATGATAAACCCAGGGAAATTCAACAAGTGGGCCTGAATCACCAGAATTTGTACAGCTTTCTCTGGCTGGGACTGGTTGGTCGCTCACCTGAACGTGCAAGCCAAGAATTTCTGAAAATGCAATTTTGTCCTTAGAAGGGACAGGGAGACTGGCAGAGACCATGGACAGGAGAGGTGTGGGGGCTTTGTAGTGGAGATTGGGGCAGGCTGGGGCTTTACATCAGAGAGCTGGGTGTCATCACCACAAGGAGACTTACCTTACATTGCCCCAGGCACTTTGCTCTCAACACACAGACCTTTCAAACCGAATCTCTGCTGTAACAATAAACTAAAAAAAAAATGTGACTTTAGGTTAAATTAATTCCTCTCTGCCCCTAATGAAGTTCTCTCATTTCAGGATCCAGGTTTAACCCTTGGTACCCTTTAGGTCTGACTCCAAGAGGTGTGGAGCACCCCTTGCTCTTACTGCTCCAGCCTGAATTTTGTGCCATGTAATCATAGATCCTGGAATATCCTGAGTTGGAAGGGGCAGAATCCCAGAATCCCAGAATCATTTACATTGAAAAAGACCATCAAGTCCAACCTGTGCCTGATTCTCACTTGTCATCCAGCCCAGAGCACCGAGTGTCACATCCATTGTTCCTCAGACACCTCCAGGGATGGGGACACCACCACCTCCCTGGGCAGCCCCTTCCAGTGTGTTCAGCTTCTGATCCTTCACAGGACCACCCCAGGAATCCCACCACGTGCCTCACTTCTCATGCAAACATGTTTTGACTGACTTAGAGTCTTTCACTGTGTTGCTTTAATTTTATAGGAATTTTCCTGGGTCTGAAATGTGGGTCCTGGGTGACACTGCTGGGGATTGAGGGCTGGATGCAGCAGAAATGCACCAAGGATCTCCTGGGCACAGCAGGAGATGTGCCCTGACCCTGTTCTGCCCCTGTATCCCTGCTAAGGGATCCACCAGGATGTTCTCAGCCCTAAAGTCAGTGCTATGGGCTCCGGGGGTTTAGGGATGAGTGGGGTGAAGGGATGAGAGGCACAAGGTCAGATATCTAGGGAAAAGCTAAAATTTAATTAAACAGTTTCTGAGTTATCCCTCCACACAGAGTACTCAGGCAAACTCACACAGAAATAGACAAAAGCAGTTTTTTCATTCAAGACAAGCTGTCTCCAGGACAGGCTCACTGCGGGCAGGGGGTTTCCCCCACGGTTTGCTCTCGCCCCTCCCTGGGGTCCCATCTCCTCGGCACGGGAGGGACTCGGGCTCCTGGCAAGAGGGTCCAGCCTGTGACTTCCACCAGACCCTCAGCCCTGGGCTGCAAAGGAGCCCACACGAGCCCTGTCCCACACCAGGGGATACCGGAGGGGACAGCTGGAGGGAAGGGCATAGTCGGTGGGGGAAGGAAGAAAGGGCAAGAGCGACGCAGCTGAGGGAGCCAAATGGGGGTTTCTGGCTGTGACCTGACTGGAAACAGCATCCCAGCCCAGCATTTGCACACGCTGGAGCTGCCCTGGCTCTGCAGTGCTGGGGCTGGTGTCACATCCCCGGCAGGACCCCGAGCTATCATCCCGGCCGGGCTGGCTGGGACCCCCGCCCTGGCCGAGCCCAGCTCGCCCCGTATCGCCCCCGGGCAGGGCTGGGCACCCCCGCCCTGCGAGCCCGTCCCCGATATGCCGTGCCGAGAGCTCCCCGATAGCCCTTCGCACCCTCCTGCAGCCCGAGATAAACCCCAGCGCCCGGAGCGGACACGGTCCGTGGTGCCCTGCCTTGGAGGAAATGGGGTCGGGTAATTAGAGGGGCTGGGTCCGGCTCTGCTGACCCAGGCACACGGACAGACCCGTGGGCAGAGCTCCATCATCACATCCAGCCACACCAGTGTGCAGCCCTGGCATGGAACCACGGGATCACAGACTGGTTTGGGTTGGGAGGGACCTCAAAGCCCATCCAGTGCCACCCCTGCCATGGGGAGGGACACCTTCCACCAGCCCAGGGTGCTCCAAGCCCCGTCCAACCTGGCCTGGGACACTGCCAGGGATCCAGGGGCAGCCACAGCTTCTC
>JAWWTY010000001.1:118080407-118096843 GCA_035222235.1 Margarornis squamiger
CTGCCCACCCTCCCAGCCAGCAATTCCTTCCCAATATCCCATCTGTCCCTGCCCTCTGGCAGTGGGAAGCCATTCCCCCTTGTCCTGTCCCTCCAGATCCTTGTCCAAAACCCCTCTCCAACTCTCTTGGAGCCCCTTTAGGCACTGGAAGGGGCTCTACGTTTTCCCTGGAGCCTTCCCTTCTCCTGTCTATGGGGAACACTGAGTTTTCCTATCATGTTTTTCTTTCAGGGCAGGTGAGAGCTGTTTCAGGATGGGGTTCAGGATCCCTCCCATCCTGCCTGGTGCCCAAAGGCAGCATTAACAGCAGGGCAAAGCATGTGCCAACACTGATCAGGAGGATGGGCTCATCACTGAGCCCTTCCCTCTGCTCCTCCAGCCATGTGGCTGCTCTGTCCCCCTCCCCACTGAGGGACCCCAGGGCTCCCTGGACAGACTGAGCTCTCCTGCTGCAGGAAAATCATGTGAAAGATGCTTGATTGCAGCTGTGCCAGCAGCACAGAGTGAAGAGCAGGTAACCCTCACACAGTTAAACCCCGGAGACCTCAGAGTAAGGGCACAAGGCCTCGCTTTCCTCTCAACAAGGCTCCAGTATCCTTTTTCCAAGGCACAGCTTGGCTCCAAGGGACCTGGACAGTCCTCCCAGCACCACACCTGCTGCAGGTTGAGCTGTCTCTGCCTGTCACTGCTTTGCAGAAGATTCCCTTAACCACAGAACCTCCTCAAAATCCCCCAGCACTGACTGGGAACCACGAGAGCTGTCCCAGATCTCACAGTCCTGGGCACTTGTTATTGAAAGTTTCCCTGTGTGCAAGGACAGCTCCAGTAGGACCGAGAGCTTTGCTGAGCTCAGACAAGAACTTTCCCTGTCCTGTTTGTGTCACCTGCTATGTCGGGAACACATTTTATGAGTCATGTTCTGCCTTTCCAGCCTTTCCAGCTGTTCTTGTGCTGGGGCTGGTTTAGGAAGGCAGACCTGATCTGCCTACAGACCAGACCCCAATCTGGCATCTGCCACTAATTCAAGCAGCAGAAGGGGCTCTGAAAGTGGGGTGGCACCTGGGGCAGCCCCTCTGCAGGGGCTGAGCAGCTGCTTGGAGGCTGCCTGCACCCCGCACCCCTCAGATGGGAGAGCAGCCCCTGCCCCGAGCGAGGAACCAAACCCCATCTTTGGGACAGCCCTTGGCAAAGCCTCTCCCAGCCTGGACAGAGACCCTGGGGTTTATGCCAGCACCTCTGTGGTCCCAGGATTTGTGGGTGAATCAGGGACTGGCCTGAAGTTTGTCACTCATTTTGCTCAGCTCTGCCCAGCACCAAGACTGGGCAGGATCAGGAGAACCCCAAATAAGAACATATCCATGGGGCTGAGCTGGGACAGGGGTCAGGGTACATCCCACAGACCCCATTATACCCCAGCTCAGGACACTTGGTTTTGAGGGGCTTCTTCAGACATACAGGAAGAAAGAGAGCTCTGAGACCAGGGTCAGGGACAGGGTTAGGTTTAGGAGTCTCACTCCTGTGTCCAGGACTCAAGCCCATTCTCTTCTCAAGCAGTGGGATGTTGAGTCAGGGTTAGGATCAGGGTCAGGATTAGGCTTAGTTTTAGGATTAGAGTTAGGGGGTCTCAATTCCATGCCCAAGACTCAAGACCCTTCTCTGAACTGAGATGTTTATGGATTTTCCTATCACAGATTGCATGAGATGAGTTTGCACCGGGTACCCAGAGCAGGGGCAGGGGCAGGATTAGAGGCAGGGGCAGGGTAAGAATCAGGATGAGGGTCAGCATTAGGGACTCTCACGCCCAGTTCCAGGACTCAAGCCTGTTCTCTGCAGTGGGATGTTTATGGGCTCTCCCATTAGTGTATTTTTAGGGTATTTTAATGTATTTTTAGGGTAATAACCCATGGCTAGTTGGGTGTGATGAGTTTTCAGAGGCGTGGGGAGTGCTGAGTCACGGTGCCGGTCCTGGCCCGGCCGCAGGGCTGTGCCGAGCCGATAACTGGGGCGGCACAAACAGGAGTCCGGGGGACAGCGATAAGACCCCCCTGGCCCCGGGGCTGGGCCCCTTTCTGCTGTGTCAGACTTTGACTCAGCAAATATTTCTGCTGAGGCAGAGTGGCAGCCAGCAGGAAAACTGCCAGCTTTCTTTATTGATTATTTATTTCCCTCAGCAGAACCAGGAGGGCGGTCCTGGATTACCCAGCACGGGCTGCTCAGCCCTGTGGTAATGAGGGGTTCAGGAAGCCCCTCTATCTGTGGGGCAGAGCCCATGGCAGGCTCAGGACACTCATATTCCCAAGGGAACGGTGGGACATGTCCTGATATCCAGCCCCTCTTCTTCAACCCTCCCCCTTGCCCTGTTGCAAGTCCCGGGGATGTGGGGGGGTAAAGTGTGCCAACTGTTATGGAAACCTTTCTTGTTTCCAGAGGAGAGGGAAGCTCAGACCTTGTTCCTCTCTCAGAGAACAGCTCCCAGGGGATCCATTCTCCCTGGCTCCCTGGCACCCCCTGCACTGGCCACAGGCAGAGGTCCCTGTGGGGAAACTGAGGCACGAAATAGAGTGGCTGCTCTCCCAAAGTGCCATGAAATGCTCATGGCAGGCAGGATCCCCCTCCTGATGTGTCCCTTCCAACTCAGCATATTCTATGATTCTGTGTTTGCTGTCCCAAGCTCTGCTCCTACCCCAGGGACACAAAAATGTATAATCTTCCTTACAATGAATAGAATTCTTTAAAATTATTAGAATTCTCTATTTAGAATCTTAGAATCATGGAATCCCAAAACAGTTGGGGTGGGAAGGGACCTTAAAACCCATGCATTACCATCTCCCTGCAATGGGCACTAGACGAGGTTTCTCCAAGTCCTGCCCATCCTGGCCTTAGCCAGACTTTCATGCACATTCTGAGTGGTTATTGATGCCTGGCCAGTTTGGGACTGCGGGTGTAATGCCCTCTGAACAACTGAGCCCAATGTCAGGGAGTGGGCACTGAGCTGGCTGTGCTCTGGGCAACCTCCTCCTGTGCTCCAAACCTGGCCTCTCCCACGGGGATTCAGGAGTTTTTTGATAAATGTGGTTTGGGGCCACCCACAGGACAAAACGTTTGTGTTGGGAAGCACAAAGCCATCCAGCAGAGCTCCCGGGCCACAAAATTCACCCTGGATCTCTTGTCATCCCAGGAGTTCGTGTTCTTCATAAGCCACTTCCAAGCAGGCACCGAGTGAGGGTCTAAATGTACCATCGGTGCTCTGGGAAGTGCCTTTTCCTTCCTGTCTGGAATGTGGCAGCTCCCCGGGGCAACCCCTGTGCTGGTTCGTGAACAGGTGACTACAGACCCTTGGGGGATGCAAAAGGACCGACAGAACCTTGGGATGAGACAAAAGGACCAACAGTCCCTGGGGTGGATGCAAACGGCAGCAAAGCCGCTTTTCCCAAGCTTTTTCCAGGCAGGGAAGCTGAAGCACGGACTTAAGGAAGGTGCGGGGAGACAAGCGGGAGGCGCTGGGGCAGACCCGGCTTGTTCCCCCTCTCCCTCGCTCCCGAGTGCCCCGTGCGAGCCGGGCGGGAGGCTCTGCCCGGGGATGGACAAATGGTGCCCGGTGATGGACAAACGCGGGGCCGGGGCGGGTTCCAGCTCCCTCTGGTGCCGGTGGAACGCCGCGGTCCTCCGTGCGGCCGGAGCGGGGCGCGGCGAGAGCGGACACTGCGGCACGGCCGGTCCCCCCTCGCCTGCTGCGACCGGGGCTCCCTCCGGACCGTGACCCCATCACCCACTGGGATTTCCAGGGGAGGTACTGGGCCCCCAGCCCATCCCCAGCCCAGGTGCGGATTTGCCAGATGGGCTGGGTTTGATGCTGAGCTCTGCTAATCCGGGGCTTAATCCAAAGCCATTCCCAGAAATACAACCCAGGTTTGGTGCCCGGTGTGATGAGGGGCAGAGGGTGCAGAGCTGGAGGGAGATGAGCTGCCCCCCAATATCCAAGGCTAAATTTACCCACTCAGTTCCAGATGTGTCCCAGTGCAAGACCAGAGCCACAGCACAACATTGCACTCCTGTTTGCACACCAGCCAGGTGTGGAAAGGACCTGTCCCCACTACCCCAAAAATCCCTGCCCCACAAATGCCTCATTCTGCACTGTCACAGTCACAGTGCTCCAGGGAACCCACTCCCTTCCCAGTTCAGTCCATCTCTGCTATCAACCCCAGTTACTGATTCTGTGACTCTGTGATTGTGCCAGCCCAGCCCCGGCTCATGTTCTGCCTGTCTCAGTAGTGACATTGCTCTGCCCCAGCATGTGCTGTGGTGGGAAACTGGGACCTGCTGGTTTGTGACACAAAAGGTGGCTGAGATAAGGCAGTTCCCCAGTTCCTCCCCCAGCATCCAGCACGAGGTTAGCAAACATAGGCAGAGCTTGGGAGGAAGAGATGGGGCACAGCAGAAATTTAGGGCAATCAAAAATGATCTCTGACAGTTCCTGTCTCTCAGGGTGGAGACTGAACTGGAATTGTGCTGTTTCAACTGGTCCTGTCAGATGTTGGTGCCTGAAGATGACTTTTCCCTCTGTGTAATGTGGGAGATGGTTGTTGAAAAGCTTCCCAAGGACTACAGAAACTTCTCACATATTAAAGTTGGCAGCTTTGAGCAGGCCCAGATCAGTCAGCCGGACTGACTGATGACTGGGAGGAGACCAGAGCCTTGAAAGCCCCAGTTCTGGAGCTGAAGAGTGGAAAAATGGGGCCCAGGGTCTGGGCATTGATCTGGACAGGCTTACGGTCTGCTCTGGGGTACAAGGGACTCATGGACACAAGAGTGAACTGAACCAAGTGGATGAGGGTCATGTCCTGTCCTGACCACCCACTGAGGAGGACCATGGCTGGGTGGTGTTGGCCATGCCCACATGAGCAGTGCTGGTGTGGGTGTGAGGTCAGGGCAGGCAACTCTCTTTGTGACAATCCTCTTGCCACCCAGGACCTGTGGCCCCAGGGAGTCCATGCTGGTCACCAGCCATTCAGACTTGGTCAGCTGAGGTGGAGGATGAGGCTGAGCAGGAGTTGAGGGGTCTGGGTCTGGCAGGGTCACCCTCCACTGCTGAGTTGGTGTTCCAAAGAGAGGCTGACAATAGAAGTGGCTCCCAGGTCTGCCAAGGGACCTTTACAGGAGCAGCTTGGTCATTGACTGAAGGTCTCTTTAAAAGACAAGTGTTTTCCTCCGTAGTTTTAATCTGTTTCACCATGAGCATTTTGCCTGGCTCAGGCTGCACCACCAGCTTTCTGGAAACAACTGTCATTCCAGAATTGGGAGGCACGAATTAGGCTGCTGGAGATTCTACAAGGAAGTGCAGCTCAGCCTCCTCACACTGACTCATTTAGACTTGGAATCATGGAATCATAGGCTGGGTTGGGTTGGGGGGGACCTTAAAGACCATCTCATTCCCACCCCCTGCACTGCCAAGGCCACCATTAACCCATGTCCACAAGTGCCACATCTCAGACAACTGCCCAAGAGCTCCTGGCAGAGCCTTGCCCACAGGTGAAACCTCCTGTCCCCCCTGTCAGAGCTCTCCTCAGACCCCCTCCCTTAGAGTCAAGCTCTGGGTCACGCTGTGGGAGGCAAAAGCTCCCACAGGTACAAAATGCAGTGAGACAAACCTGTGGGAGAGTCATCCTCAGATCCCAAAACAGCCTCTGGCTGGGGAGCCCCTGGCTCTTTGGTGTTGAGAAGCATCACTGTGGGTTTCCCCGTGCTCAAACCCTTCACCAGGGACCTGCAAGGTGGCCAGGCTGGGCTGAGCTCCGCTGCCCCAGCGTGAGCCTTGCCAGCGGAACTGGGGAGCCTCGAGGGTAACTGAGGAGCCTCGAGGGTAACTGGGGACCCTCGAGGGTAACTGGGGAACCTCGAGGGTAAGTGGGGAGCGTCCAGGGTAACTGGGGAGCGTCCAGGGTAAGTGGGGAGCCTCGAGGGTAAGTGGGGAGCCTCGAGGGTAAGTGGGGAGCCTCGAGGGGTAACTGGGGAGCCTCGAGGGCACCGGGGCAGCCGGAGCCGGGTGCCGCCTCGCCCCCTGAGCGGGGAGGAGTGGAGCCGGGACCCTGCCCCGTCCCCCTCCGCTGTGCCGGGCCGTGTCCCCGCGGGCTGCGGGCGGCGGAGCGCGGCTCGATGGTTCCCTCTGCCGGGGCTGCGGGCGGGAGGCGGGGGAGGATGCGGGATGCGGGATGCGGGATGAGGGACGAGGGATGCGGGGTGCGGGGTGCGGGGTGCAGGGAGCTGGATATGGATGCGTGAGGTGGATGCAGGAGGCAGGAGGTGGGACCGGGATGCAGATGCAGGTGTGGGATGCTCCAGTCCCTGTCATCTCCCAGAGCCCAGTGGCCTCAGCCAGAGGTGAGAGATCTCCAGACAATCAAGGAGAGGACACATCTCCTCTTTGGAGACCACAAATCCATGGGATCACACAGGGTGCCTCATGGCAGATGCACCCAAAGCCTGGGAAAGTACCTGATTAAAGTCAGTCCATCAGGGTTTATCTCAGCCCTAAATCTTGATTTAGGGCTTAGTTTTAGGTACCCAGATTTTACTTTCTTCATACTTCTATTAATTTCCATCCCTCATAAACACTGACCATTCCCACTCTTTGTTAATATTGGATTTCCTTTTTATTCCTCCAAAGAGCCTTCACAGGGCACAATCCGGTACTGATCCATTGGACAGGGAACAGAAGACAGACACACCTGGTGCATTAATGCCCCTGGGGCAGGTGCAGCAGTGCTGGAGTGCCCCCAGAGGGAGCAGAGCAGGGCCAGTGATGGCAGCAGATCCTGTGTCACCTCTGCAGGGATGGTGGAAGCTCAGCATCTCCACCCACGTGTCTGCCACCACCACACCTCATCCCAAGCCTGCTGAGAAGGGGATGGTGCAGCACTCCAGGGGCTGCGCGTGCTCCGTCTCACGCCAGAATCTCAGTGGAAGTACTCTCCTCCCAGGCAGCTCACAGTGGAGGAGTCCCACTCAAAACCACTCTAATTTGGTACAATTTTCATCACATTTGTCCCAGCAGCACAGAGCAGACTCTGCTGCTCCCAGCTGGAGCTCCATGGAGACCCAAAGAGAGGGTTGTATAAAGGGTGCCACCTTCACTACCCCAGATCACAGAATCATTAAAGATGGAAAAGACCTCCAAGGTGGAGAGAGACTGTTTACATGGGCCTGAGTGCCTGAAGGGGGAATGGCTTTTAACTGACAAGAGGGCAGGGTTAGATGAGATATTGAGAAGGAATTCTTCTCTGTGAGGGTGGGCAGGCCCTGGCCCAGGTTGGGCAGAGAAGATGTGGCTGCCCCTGGATCCCTGGCAGTGTCCAAGGCCAGGCTGGACGGGGCTTGGAGCAACCTGGGCTGGTGGAAGGTGTCCCTGCCCATGGCAGGGGGTGGAACAAAATGATTGTTTAGGTCTGTCCCAATTCAAACCATTTCGTGATTCTATGATGTACCTTTACATTTGTGTCTGGAACCCTGGGTAGATCTATGGCAAACCCATCTCGTGGTGGGTCTCACAGCTTATCCAATCTGTCTGAGATGATTCATCCAGTGGAAATGCCACCTTGAGGACCTTCCTCCTTTGCCAGGTCCTCTGCAGATGCACAGACCTGGTCCCTAAAACTGCTGGTCTCTGGAAGCTGCTTTTGCTTTGCTGGTTAAACTTTAACTCTCCTTTGTGGCCCCAAAAATAACTGTTCTCTCTGATAACCCGTGCCTGGTCCCTGTGATCCCTACAGCCCTGCTCCCTAATTACTGATGGAAATTGCTGATATCCCTGGCACAGGAGCGGTGGATATCCAGCACTCTGCTGCAGCATTTAGACTTTATTGAGGCATTTATTCATTCTTTTTTTAGCAAAGACAGCCTCATTCTCCACTAGATGTTTTTGTGTGGGGAAAATCAATAGAGAAAATTATGTTTGGTTCAAATATTCATGTGGTGACATCACTCAGGGTATGGGCATTTCTTCGAATTAATGACGTCTTAGCTGTGCGATGCACAAACCCACATCTGATCCTAAAAACGGTACACATGGAGGCATGGAATCATGGAGCAGTTTGGACTGGGAGTGACCTTAGAGACATCATGAGAGTTCACACCCCTCAAGTGGAATTTTACTGCCCAAGTCTTTGCAGTTACTCAGTTGGCACCAGGTGATGCCTTTTTAATGTAATTCTCATTGTCTTTCTGAGGTGTGTGACCCCACCACCACCTGTGAGGCTCTGCCCACCCACATGTGCCACGACAAACCCCCCAGCTCAGCCATGCCTGTGGAGTCACATCTGGCTTCTTGCAGCTTTCTGGTGGTCTGGTACTGATCTCTTTGGTTTTTGCTCTGTACACAACGGGGTTCATCATGGTGGCCCCAGCAGCAGGCGGTGGTCATGAGGATGTGAATAGTGGGAGAAACATTTTTCCCAAATTTGTGAATGAAGGACAGGCTGGTCACTGTGATGCTGGAGTTTTGCACAGCACAGTTGTGGGACACTGAGGTATTCAAGGCCCTGGCCCTCAGTGATGGAGAAAGTGGAGATGAAGTACATCTCATTGAGGGCAAAGTGGATGGATTGGTTCTTAAAACCACACAGCCCCCACTGCAGCATTTCCAGCCACTCACTGACTGCTGTACTGGGATACCCAGACTGGACCCAGTGGCCAGACATGGTCTCACCAGTGTGGAATTGTTGGGGAATCACTGCCCTGCACAGCCTGAGAGCCCCAGCACCCCCAAAGACCCAGCACCCCAAGTATCCACCACCAGCCACCTTCACTGCAAGGTCTCCTGGTGACTTTGGAGTCACTCACACCCACCAGGACCCCAGGCAAGGATTTTCCAGTTCTCCTTTCTGGACAGACAATTCTCATCTGGAATAAAAGCACCAATTACAATGAAATTTAACCCAAAATCTATGGGAAAAATCTGCTCAGGCCCAAGGCAACAGCACAGTCTGTCCCCAAGCACTGTTTTATTCCTTCTAATTACTGTTAATGATAACAACAGGCTGTTGTGACTCAGCCGAGTGTTTGAATTCTGTGGGATTGACTTTCTAAGCAACCTCACATCTCCCAGTCCTCAAAGTGTTCTGATTACAGGGAGATTATCAAGACCCAGCCACCTCTGTCTGCAATCCTATTCTCTCATATCCCTCAAACAGCCTTGATGCCACTTCCAGCCCCCCCCCCCGGGAGCTGCAATCAGCAAAAGCCTCAGGGAAACACCTTCCCCATGTCAGCTGGGAGTCCCTGTGAAACAGAGAGCAAAGGGATTTGTTTGTTTGTTTGTTTGTTTTCTGGAATTGTATTTTCTTCTAGTGGGAGCTGTCCAGGCCCATGGAATGAGGTGGCGTTGGATGGGCTTTAAGGTCCCCCCCAAGCCAAATCATTCCATCACAGTGATTCTGTCTCCCCAGCACCCTCCTGGGTGGGAGCTGTGACAGGGGTCCTGCACACTGAGCCGCCAGCCCAGGGCCACTGCTGGCCACAGGCTTTGTACCAAGTTTCAAGGTCCCAGGACTGAGCCAGACAAGGTTTGTTCCTTTTGAACTTGTCCTGTGGGTTTGTTTTAACCACATTTAGCAGCAAAGGCAACTTTTATTCAGACTGTGGCAATGGCTCTTTGCTTACATTGCATGGTGCTTTGGTTTTATGCAGAGAACAGAAAAGTTCTCTGTTGAGGGAGATATTTATGTCTTCAACACTCCGTGTAGTGCTGAGAAGTACACACCTGGAAGGGTGGCAGGCCTGCAGGAGGGAGGGCATGGGTGTGACACAGAGAAACACTGGCATGACAAGATGAGAGACAGGCACAGGCTGATATATTTGTGTGTGTGTGTGTGTATATATATATAACTATTATGTAACTATACATATATATATATATATATATGTAGGTCATGGCTATAAACAGCTCTGGAATGGTCAGATAAGGAAATACAAGCTCAAAGTGGGACAAAAATGGCTTGGGGGTGGCAAAGACAACAAAGAATGAGCATCTGACACAAAAGAAATGCAGCATATCTAGGAAATCAGGGTGTATCATCATTTGCAGAGCAGTGAGGGAAAAGCAAGGTGTAAAAGCATGTTACCAAAGGTAAAACAGACACAGAGTGGGCCTTAGAGGGAGGCAGAAGAAACCATGAGCATCAATATCACAACTCCTTGTGAGGTTCTCCAGGTTTTGATGGCTCTATATATCATCCACCACCTAACCAAAGTCACCAAGCTCAGGACCCCAAGGAATAGGGAAAGGGTGACCCAGGGAAGAGTTAGAAACTGGGAAGGGTGTGTATAACGATGCTAATTTATTATTATTATTACTACTTTTATTTTCTGTAGAGAAATACTAATTTATCTCTTGTTTTCTTCAATAACTGGCTCTGGACTGGCACTGACTCTTGTGTTTGCCTGTTATCAATGATACCAAGAATTAATTCTCCACATTATGCACACAGTGCCTTTGCTTTTTTGCTCATTAACGAGTCTAATCATAACAACCCACGTGGCCCTTGGTGTCAGCGGGGATCCAGGAGGGACCCCATCAGGCCTCTCCGATGGGATCTGCCATCACCAGCGGCATTGAGCCCCAGTGTGTGGGCAAAAGTCCTCCCTGCAAGGACAAGGTCTGCACTTTCCCAGGGAGCACCCTGAGAGGCTTTTTGGAGACATGGGAGGATCTGCATAGACATGAACACGGCATCTGTATGGGAAAAGGTCACAGAAAATGTAACAAAGGGCTGAATCCGTAAGCACTTGGATAAGCCCCATCCCTGGAAGCCTTCCAGGCCAGGTTGGATGGGGCTTGGAGCAACCTTGTCTAGTGGAAGGTGCCCCTGCCCATGGCAGGGGGTTGGATTTGGTTAAACTTCAAGTTCTCTCTCAACCCAAGACTTCTGTGATTCTCTGATTTCTGCTTTTCAACATATTTTGTCTGGGAAAGGGAGGGGAAATCATCAAATCAACCAAGTCTCTGATGATATTAAATCCCTCCAGGACCAGCTGTAAAAATCTGCAGCAGACCTTGGGGTGGCAGCCTGGGCAGGGAGGAGTTAATGTGTTCTGTGCCTCAAACTCCGACTGCCACTCAAGCGAGAGAGACCAGGATGTGGCCACCAGGATCTGCCTGGGAAGGGTCCCTACAGAGGTGGGGCAGCACCTTTTGGGGCCAGCACCTTTTTGGGGCCAACTTCCCTGTTCTGGTCTGTGGTGACCCCACAACACAAAGGACAGTACCAGTGCAGGAATAGGGTCCTGGAGGGGGCACGAACTGTCAGTCCAGACGAGGAGAAACAAGACTTTCAATTTCCAGAAAGGTCCAGGGGAACAGACTGCACATGCTCGCTCATTTACACGAAGAGCGAGAAACCCGATCCCAGGGTGGGGAAATCTTCCCTGTGAAAAGGTACCCCCCCAAAGCCTGGGCAGCCCCCCAGGACCCTGGGCATCCTGTTGGCTGGATCAGTGCTGGAACCAGGACTGGTGATCCCCTTTCCTCTCCTATCTGAGGTCTTTCACATCCCCTTCTTCCCTCTTTCTTTTACTCTTATTTCTCTCACTATTAGAAAGAGGGAGCAAATCATGGACCAATTTCCACACTCAGTGTGGAGTTGGCCAATTAAACTTGTGTGCTTTTTTCTTTGGACCCTTTTGGCTTTTGCTGTTCTTTTTAACCATGGGCATCTCTGACTCTTGGGTGCTTTCTTCCACGTAGGAGTGGGATGTGACACCTGTTACAACTGAGTCACGGAACAGGAACCCAACAGATTTTACAGCAAATCAGTGGGGATGAACAGGCAGCGATGCGCTGGGGAGAACACGGGACACGTCAGATGGAAGATGACAGGCTGGTGTCTGACAATGTTCTCTCAGGAACAAGCTGTCACTGCGCTGACAATGTTACAACACAGTTCAGTGATCAGCAGTTCCAAAAACAAACCAGATGCTAGAAATTCCCAGACAAGGAGCAGGAAGCAGCCAGGACTGCACAGGCCATCTGAAACTGCCCCAGTGCTGCACCTCGGGGGGAAACACTCATGCCATGGTGCAGAAGGGAGCAGAGGAGGGGAAGGGTCAGAGGTGTGTGGGGGAAGATCTGCTCAGTGACACCTCTAATGTGAGGGGTAGAAGCACAAGGTTCTGTTCCAGCTGACAAGACAGTGGAGCCGGGAGGGTCGGGCTCTGCTCCCAGGGAACAAGGGACAGGAGCAGAGGAAACAGCCTCCAGCTGTGCCAGGGCAGGGGCAGGGGGGACAGCAGGAGGAATTTGTGCCTGCAAAGGGTGGTCAGGCCTTGGCAGGGGCTGCCCAGGGAGGGTTGGAGTGCCCAGGGCTGGAGGTGCCCAAGGCAGGGCTGGCTGTGGCACTCAGAGCTCTGGGCTGGGTGGGAATTAGTCACAGGTTGGACTCGATGATCTTGGAGGGCTTTTCCAAAAGGGTACTGTGATTCTGTGATTCCACATGGCACAGAACCTTCTTAGTTGTGTTTTCATGAGCCTGTTCACACCAAAGGCTCGGATCAGGATGGGCAGGGCAGGGTGGGCTGCCTGGGGTAAACTTAGGGACAAAGCTGGGGACAACAGCCACCTCTGTCAATAAAGTGTAAACCTTCCATCTCCACGCCTGGCAAACTCCCAGCCTCTCTGTAGCGTTATCAGTGCTGCAAGGTTGGAGTGCAAGGGCTGGCAGAGCCTTTCACCCAGAAGGAAAGTGCCCTCACCCCCCAAACCCATCTGCACCGTGGCGTTTGAGGCACAACCCGTGAAAGCAGAGAGGGATCCATGTGGGCCACGATTTATGGGCACCTCATCTTCACTGGCACTTCTGAAGAAGTTACGTTAACACCCACCTCCAGGCTAAGTCCTTGCCTATGCAGCTCTGTTCTAAAAACATTCCCTTTCCCAGCTGGAGAACCTGCTCCTGTTTTCTCCGGGTCTCCAGCGATTCTTTCATGTTGCTGGGGCAGAACGAGACGCTGAAAACGTCTGCAGAATGTCTGGGGATGTCTTTGGGGAAGGTGAGGAGAGGCAAGTGCTGCCTCTGCAGGATGCAGGAGTGCTTTAAAAAGATTTTTTTTATGACACTGTCTGAATACAGAATCATGAAATCATGGAATGGTTTGGGTTGGAGGGACCTCAAAGAACATCCAGTGCCACCTCCTGCCATGGGCAGGGACACCTTCCACCAGCCCAGGATGCTCCAAGCCCCGTCCAACCTGGCCTGGGACACTTCCAGGGATCCAGGGGCAGCCACAGCTTCTCTGCCCAACCTGTGCCAGGGCCTGCCCACCCTCACAGGGAAGAAATTTGGCCACTGTTTGAAATTTAAACCTAAAGGAAAACTTACACAAAAAAGGTATCTTCTCATAATTGTATATAATTTACCCAACATGCAGATATTTTCTGTCTGACATATAATACACTTTCCGTGCTCAGACTTAATCTGGCACTTCAGCTACCACCCTTTCACTCCCATCCCATATTGCTGGCTTTCCATAAATAATACACTGCTCTTTTTCTCACTGGCTAAGGACAGGAGTTCTTAAGAGGAGACTTTCACGCAGTTCCTTATCTGAGAACATCACTGAGGAATCCTGGATGAAAAGAAATAACTTTTCTATTGTGTTAAACCTCAACAATTCGCAGGCAATTCTACTGCAGTAAATTCTATTGTTCCACCTAAAAACCACCCAGCTCCCTGCACCGTTAGCGTGGAAGTGCAGTCTGAGCTGTGCTAATTGTTTCTTGTTATGATGTAGGAGCAGCCAGGGGAGATTCAAGGTCAGAAAACAGCTGAGAGTGTTTCCCCTGACCCACATTAAATTTTCTGTGTTCCCAATGGACTCCTGAAAACTTCCCTGGTCTTTGAGGGATGTGATTCTTTTCCTCTCCAGCTACACAAAGTTGTTGAATCAGACAAGGAGTCAGCGAAGCTGAGCTCTGATAACTGGCAGAGCTAATCAGGTCATACTCTAACATCTTAGCAGAAAATGAAGAATTTTAATTGGAAACACATGCTGGGGCCTGGCATCATCTACATTTCCATTATAATGCACGTTTGATGGCAGCAGAGTGTTCAACATCCCACAAGAACAAAAGACACTGTCTTTATAAAAGCAGGAAAAAACTCTTAGTCATCAACCGGACTTATTAGATTTGCTCTAACTCGGTTAGATTTCTGACAACTCAAAGGTTTTGCAATATTTGCTCCTCAGATGTGCATTCCTGGCTTTTTAATTGAGGAGGTAGGAGGATGATCTGTTTAGGAGAAGGTGGTGGCAGCATCCCCTTCCCTCAAATTTCCAGTAATTGCTCCAAGGAGGGAGAAATCAATCAGGGCAGCGAAATCCTGACTCTTGCAGTCTGCTGTGCTGGAGGAATCCTGTGAGACTTTTGAGTCATTAAGGTTATTTTTTCCCTGTTTTTGCTCTGTATATCATATGATTTCCCTGCCTTCTGGATGCACGTTGGTGAGGGGCTCATTCATCACTCCAGAGCAGGAATGGTGGAGATGTGTCATGCCCAGACACGTGTGGAATGATTTCCTCATGAGGAATGGAAGGTGGACAACCTGTTCTGCTGCCAGGAGCTCAACTGCTAATTCCAGAACCTGGTTTTGGATTTCCACACACAGCCACAACTGTACAGACACAGCTCTGCGTGTGCTCCTGTGCACAAGCACAAATGCACGTCCTTTCATCTGCACTTTTAATTTTGCTACACTTCTTTTCCTTGCTATTCCTTGGCAGTGATTTTAATGAACCCCTTTCTTCTCCCCATATTGACTCCTGAATTTCCTTCGTGGCAAGTGAATAGCCAAGACAATGTATGGGGAAGGGATTTGAGCAAAATCCTTCTCTCCAGGCAGCAAATTACATTTTTGTCTGCATTGTGAGTTTTACTTGAGTGGGGTTCCTCCAATGTACTTGCCAGGGATGTTCTGCTGACAGAACTAGTGGAGAAAATGAGTGATTCCCAGTGCAAATCTGCCATTTGCAGTCAAACAAAGTCCTCCACAGACTTCTGACTACCCAACCTTTAATACAGAAAACCAGTTAATAACAGTGCAATGTTGAAGCAGAGGTATGGAACTGCATGTATAATGGAAATGGGAAGCTTTCACCACCTTCAGAACCGACAGAAAGAGTGGATATTGAAATATTTCCTCTTGGCTTATTACGAGCTGGCATTTCTCTTACTAATAACTGAATGTGTTGTGGCTTGATAAAGCTTCAATTCATCCTCCCTGGAGGTGGACACAGAGTTTGGAAACAGTGGAGTGTGTCCTGGTTTTGGCTGGGATAGGGTTAACTTCCCTCCCAGTAGCTGGTACGGAGATTTTGGGTTTAGTATGAAAAAAAGACACTGAAATTTAATTGTTGCTGAGCAGCACTTGCCCTAAATCAAGGGCTTTTCAGTGTCTCATGCTCTGCCAGTGAGGAGGTTCAAAAAAAGCCAGGAGGGCATGATCAGGACAGGTGACCTCAACTGGCTAAATGGATATTCCACACCACAGGACATCATTCCTGGGATACAACTGGGGGAGTTGACTGGCAGTGGCCAATGGTTGCTCAGAACAGGCTGGGAACTGGTCAGTGGGTGGTGAGAAACTGTGTTTGTGCATCACTTGTGTCCCTTGGGCTCTGTTACTCTCTCTCCTTTTCATTGCTGTGATTATTATTATCAGTAATGTCAGTGTATTATTATTATTATTATTATTATTATTATGTGTATTATTATCATCATCATCATCATCACTAGTATCAGCGTATTATTATTACAACTACTACTATTATTATTATTACTATTATTAATATTTAGATTATTAAACTGTTCTTATCCCACGAGTTTTACTCCCCCTTTCCAATTCTCCTGCCTGCTGGTGGCATGGGGAGGAGTGAGAAAACACTCCCATGGTATTTAGTTGTCAGCTGGATTTAAAGCACGACAGGAGGGGGAGGGAAATTGTTATTAAGGGCACGTTCCTGGGTATGGACTAATAGGTCATGTAGGTTTGAAGAAGTGATAACATGATTTGTTTTGAAGCCTGTGGTTTGTACCAAAATGAAGCCAATGTGTCCTGGAAGTCTCTGCTATGTGTTGTCTATACAGAATTATTTGACAGTGTAATTCCAGCTCTGTAATCATTCACAGTTTCATTGGTACTGTAAACATACCTGATGCAGTGGAGGAAGGTGTGTAGTGAGAGTCAAAGAGGGAAGATAAAGGCAGACAAATCTACAAGAAGGATGGAGAGGGAACTTTTCACGAGGGCATGGGATAACAGGGCAAGAGGGAATGCCCTTAAAATGAGGGAGGACAGGGTTAGGTGGGATTTTAGGAAGAAATCCTTCCCTGGGAGGGTGGGCAGGCCCTGGCACAGGTTGGGCAGAGAAGCTGTGGCTGCCCCTGGATC
>JAWWTY010000001.1:118104674-118123745 GCA_035222235.1 Margarornis squamiger
GGAAGTGTCCCAGGCCAGGTTGGATGGGGCTTGGAGCAGCCTGGGCTGGTGGAAGGTGTCCCTGCCCATGGCAGGGGGTGGCATTGGATGTGCTTTAAGGTCCTTCCCAACCCAAAGCAGTCTGTGATTCTAAGACAGAATAGAGTCTCTTGGGTATCCAGCAGCCTCAAGAGACTGCACTGAAGCAGCCCCTGTCAAACAGCTACAAATTGCTGGAACAGACTTCTGGAAGCAGGTGGAGGATCAGAGGTGAGAAAAAAAGTCTTATAAATCTTGAACACACGTGACACAACTTAACCCATGGCAACCCCTCACAGCCACAGAACTGTGGAGCAATCCAGGCTGGACAGGGCCCTGGGATGTCTCTGGTCCCACCACCTGCAGAGAGCAGGGTCAGCCAAGGGCTTGAGTCCCAAAATCCTCCAAGGATGGAGCTCATGAGCTCTCCAGGAAACCTGCTCCAGTCCCTGCTCTGGGTCTGTAAATCAGCCAGCCCTGTATGGGGCCAGCCAGCCAACCCCCTGCTCCAAGGGACAGGTGAAGGCACCTGGGAGGTACCAGGGTATCCTCCTTCTCAAGAGGGAGAGTCTGTTTCCCTTTTCTATCCAGCTCTCTTTGCCTCTCTCCATCCCCACCTCATCTAAAAACATGTCTTGATTGAAGAAACAAAAAATTCACACTTTGTTCCTGTTGCATCTGATAATTTATATTGTTGGGGGAAAGCTGGGATTCCAGGCAGATGCTCCAGACTCCTCCATCACTTTAATGCAGAGGGAACTCTCCAGATGGTGCTCATGATCCAAAGATGTCCATGAACTGAAACCAGGGTTTTGCTCTTCTTGACTCACCAAACAAACAGAGGAATATTTCATGCCAGAAATGCTAAAACATACAAAGAAAGCTCTCCATTTCCTACCCCAGACCAGGGGGAAGGCCACACTGCTTAGGCCAAGATAGCATTCCACAGCCCACCTGAAGTCACCTGATGGCCTCCCATCCCCTCAGCAGACACTCAAGGAGCTTGTCATGGTTTTCAGCAGTTCCTGGGACAAAAGGCTTATTTTTCACAGCAAAGGACTGCTGTGATCACCTACCTTCACCCCTCCATCACCCCAAAAAGCACCTGTAAGGTGCTTTGTTTCCACTTTCATTCCAAGGGGACAAGGAGCCCTCAGCTGTTGCAGCCAAGCAAAGTTGGATCCAGGTGCTAGTTCCTCCTGATTTTCCCCTGCCCTTGTCTCATCCCCATTGCCACTGGGACAGTGGGAGAGGTCTGGTGGTACTGAGTACTGGGCAGCTCTGGCATGTGCTGAGGGAAGGAGCGGGACCTCTCCTGAAAGCCAGCATGACTCCAACTTCCTATCCCATTTCCTCCCCATCCACGTCAGGGCATGTGGCCCTGGGACTGGGTGAAGGATTCAGGAACAAGCTGAGGGACACGTGGCCCTACACTGCATTAAACATCTGAACAATATTTTAACTGGAAGTGGTAAATATTGGACAATTTGCTCCATCAGGATCCCCCTCAGCTACCCTGGTCCCTGCATCTTGGCTAGGAACTGGTATTTCTGCTGCTGAAGCCTTTGAGACAAGGTGATCTTCTGCCTGCAGCAGCTAGGAACTAGAGCAGAGCACAGAGTAATGGAATAATTCAGGTTGGAAAAGCCTCTGAGATTATTGAGTCAAATTTCTCACCCAGTACAACCAAGGTCACCACTAACCCATGTCCCCAAGTGCCACATCCACACAGCTGTTAAATACCCCCAGGGATGTGACTCCATCACTGCCCTGGGCAGCCACTTCCAGGGCCAGACAGCTGTTTCTATGCAGGAATTTTCCCAAAATGCAACCTGACCCTCCCCTGGCACAGCTTAAGGCTGTTTTCATCTCATCCTGTCTCTTGTTCCCTGGGAGCAGAGCCTGATCCCCCCCAGCTCCCCTTCCTGTCAGGGACTTGCAGAGCCAGAAGGTCCCCCCTGAGCCTCCTTTTCTCCAGGCTGAGCCCCCCCAGCTCCTTCAGCCCCACCTGGTGCTCCAGACCATTTCCCATCTCCATTCCTTTCCCTGGACACACTCCAGGAGATTCACTCCAGATATGAAAGAGACAAAGTTAAAAGCCCTCAGCAGCAGGGCACTGTCACAATGTCCAGGGTCTACCAGGGGATTCAGCAGCCCAGGTGGAGTGACCAGGTGTGTCAGGAACTGCCACTGTGTGCATTCTCTTCGTGGAGCACAGACCAAGGCTCCAGGCTGCTGCTGGATCACCAGGAGCCACAATAAACAATGCAATTCTCTGAGCTCCCTGGCACTGGAGACTTAGGGAATATGGAAAATATACAGCACATTCTGCACTAGCTCCCCAGAGCACTCTCCAAGTGTTAGAAAAACACAAACCTGCCCTTCTCCAAGGGAAATCCCTTCACATCCACCAGATCTGGAGGAACTGAGCAGGAGCAGGGTGCTGCTTTCATCCCCATGAGAAATACAACACTACCAGTGTCCTCCTGGCTCAGCTCATGTCAGGAGTTTGGGCTCACACAGCTAGAACTGCTGTCGAGGATGGTCACGTACCTCTGGCAGTGTCACTCAACAAACCCTGGGGGGACCCAGCACATCCCATCTCTCTAATCCACTTCTATCTCATCACAGCTGGCTGAAAAAACCATGCTGTGACCCAGCCCTGTGTGTCACCCACCTCCTGTGCTGTCACTTTCTGTGCCAGCCGTGGGACAGACCCAGTCTGGGTCTTTAAGCCCAGTCCAGGAGGGGCCTGGGGCACTGCAGGGCACAGGTGATTGTTCTCACACCTGACACAGGTGGCAAAGGGCACAAGGGACGTCACTGGTTTGTTTCCTTGGGCATTTCCTAATACTGCACTAGTTAGGTGGGGACTGTACAAGCCCTGTAGACCTTCAGGCTGTCCCTGAAGGAGCCTCAGCGAGTCTTCACCACCCTATCACTCATCACCCTCCACCATCGCCACCCCTGCACAGTTCATTCCCTGCTCCACGATCTCAAAGTGATTCACAGGGCTGTGTCAGGACCAGCCTAGGTAGGCAGGGACCTGTCCACCAAGTGTGGGTTTTAACCCTGTCCTTGCCTCAGACTGGAAGTGTTTTGGAATCAGGAATTGTTTTAACTTTTTTTTGGGAACCACGATGCAGAGGAATCTGGGAGCTCTGAGCTAGAGATCAGGAAATAGTCCTGCTACAGATATTTTAGTTGATTTTGTCCCCATTTCTGATGTTACTGGACTACTGTTCCTCCCTTAGAAACCTGCAGAGAGCCTGAGCAGGCTGTACAGAGAGGGCAGGGGACCTGCAGACAGCAGCGTCCCTGCTGCCACAACCCTTTAGGGAGCTGTTGGGGACCTTTGGAAACCAGCAGGAACCTCTAATTCCTGAGAGCAAACCAGTCACCCAAAACCTCCCCCTGAACACTGAGTAACCATCTTGTTTCAGACAGGACAGTTCAAGGAGGTGCTGTGCAGTTTATTATTTCCCTGTTTGTGTGCAGTGGAGATTTTATTAAATTAGCATTTTATTAAATCAGAATTTGATAGAATCATCTCGTTCCAATCCCCTGCCGTGGGCAGAAACACCTCCCACTAGAGCAGGTTGCTCCAAGCTCCATCCAACCTGGTCTTGAACACTTCCAGGATGGAGTATCCTGATCCATGAGCTGTCAGTTGGCTCCTCACCTACCCCAGGTGAGCTCCACATATCCAGCCAGCCACTGACACAGAGGATGATCCCCCTTCTCCTCTCCCCTGCCTGTCCTTCCCAGATCCACTATCCTGCCATTTGCCAAGACATTATGAAGAGAGAAGTGAGAGGATCTGAAATCATGAAGCTTTGCAGCTTTAATTCATTGCCCCAAGAGCTCTGCAGATGAAGGACAGTTAACAAAGCACCACTGTCCATGAACAGCAAAAAAACCAAGTAGAAATGGAATACTTGAACCCAGCACACTCGAGGCTTTGTCCATGATGAAAACTGAGCTTGTCCCTGTCCATGCAGCAAAGCAATCACACACTGGAGAGTGTTTTCCTTTCAAACATACGCCAAGAGCTTGACTCAGTGCAAACCTGAGGTTCCATCTCCACTCCAGACACAGACTCAGCTCCTTCTCTGTGCACAAAAACATTCATTGAGGGCAGAGGTTTTTCAGTGACTTCCACTTACCTCCCAAATTTTTTTGAAATTTCATTTACCTTTTACAAAACACCAGTTGAAATTATAGAATCATGGGATTGTGGAATGGTTGGGAATGGAAGGGATCTTAAAACTCATCTCATTCCAACCCTCTTCCATGGGCACGGAACCTTCTTCCTTCCTTTCCTCCCCCCTCAAGGAAAGGGTCCTTGCACTTCAAACACACTTGCAGAAACCATCAACAGAGCTGAAAACAGAGTGGGTGTCTCCAAATTTGGAGAAAAAGTACAAAGTGCAGGAGCTGCAGTTTCCCACCCCATGCGAGTTATTAAGCTGACATTTTAACCACGCTGAAATATAAATCTCCCTGCTCGACTGGCTAATGCCCCATTAGGCATGGTCCCCTGGCCAGGAATGGTCCAGCTGGTGATTCATTGACTTAGGGACATGTCCCTGGGCAGTTTTCTCCTGACCCAGCCATCACGTCCACCCAGGGAAGAGAGCAGCGAGTTTAAAATTGCCTCCTCCAGGGTATAGAACCATTCTGGGAAACCCCAAGGAGCAGATGGATCCATAGAATCATGGAACCATGGAATCCCAGACTGGTTTGGGTTGGGAAGGGACCTTAAAGTTCATCCAGTGCCACCCCTGCCATGGGCAGGGACACCTTCCACTAGCCCAAGGTGCTCCAAGCCCCGTCCAACCTGGCCTGGGACACTCCCAGGGATCCAGGGGCAGCCACAGCTTCTCTGGGCAGTCTGTGCCAGGGCCTGCCCCCCCTCCCAGGTAAGAATTCCTTCCCAATATCCCATCTAATCCTGTTCTCTGGCAGTGGGAAGTCATTCCTCCTTGTCCTGTCACTCCAGGCCCTTGTAAATAGTGTCTCTCCATGAATCTCCTCGCCTGGTGAAATGACATCAGCTAATCCCAGCCAAGCTTGATGCTGAGATTCAGGTGAAAATCACAGAATCACTGACTGGTTTGGGTTGGGAGGGACCTTAATGCTCATTCCAGTTCCACCCCCTGCCCTGGACAGGGACACCTTCCACTAGACCAGGTTGCTCCAAACCCCGTATATTGATCAACTCAGGTGGCAGCTCAATTGTTCTCAGAGCTGTCGACAGCGACACATTTTCCTTCTCACAGCTCCCTCTCCTATCAGAAATCACACAGCTGCTCTGAGCAAACACTCTTTCTTTTGCTTAGAAAGCCAATGCACACACAAATGTTCTGAGGACATTAAAAAAACCCAGTGACATGAGCAGCTTTTGTACCCAGCTCCCTTATCTCCACTGGGAGACAAACAGCCTTTAATGAACAGACTTTCATTTCCCTTGTGCCCATCTCAGGGTGCCACCTTTGATCAAATCAGAGCAAAATAAAACAAAGAAATGAAGAAATGTGTTGAGAGAGTTAGGAACATTTATGGGGTTTGATCTGAAATCATGAATCTCTCTCTTTCCCTTCTCTTCTGAAGTTGTTACTGGGATGGCTGGAACTGAGGAGGGGTTGGGTTGCTGTCACCTCCTGCAGCATTCAGGTGTGAACAGCACTGGTACCAGGGAGCACCTGCAGCTCCTGCTCTCCATCAGGGATGCTGGGTTTGGTCAGCCCCAACCAGAGTGATCCACCAGCTCCTGTCCTGATGCAGGACACGACATTCTACAGAGTGCAGATCCAGGGAGAGCCATTCCTCAGCCTCTCAGGCTAACCAGCCCCTCCTAAGGAGGTACCTCTGAGGTCCAGATGTGCAGCAGTGGCTTCCCCACCGTGGGCAGGTCTGAAAGGGCGTTGCAGCCCAGTCAGGCTGTGGGACTGGCGAGTGCCATCTACCCTCCCTGTCAGGGCAAAAGGACATTCTGCAGAAATGGCTGATCTGCTCCATCTCCTGTCCATCAACAGGAACACACCAGACCCCTCGTCAGGTCTCACAGGTGACTCAGGGCCAGAGCATCCTGCTCCTGCCATCACCTGGACTGCAGAGCCTCCAGGAAGGGCTCCCTAGTCACCACAACCAAAACTCTTTGCTCACTGCCTGGATGAGGCACAATTGTACTGGACAGATCCCAGAAAGCCCCTGAGGGATCCCCTCAGGAGAGGATCAAAAAGTGCCCAGATCCCTGTTTGGCAGAGTAAGAAAGGGTAAGAAAAGAGTACAGCTGACATCAGGGGATGCAGAGAGGAGAAGAAAGTGTCCTAGCATTCCACCCAGTAGAACACAAAGGAAAGGTCTCCTCACACTGGTGCATTTCCTCCCCTTCCTCATCCCAGAGTTCCTTCCCCTGGTGGAAAGGGAACTGCTGCCACCACTTTGAGGGATGCAGGTGGTTTAGTGTTTACTTGAGAAGTTCCATCCATGTGGGAACAGCCCATTCGTGCTGCAGTACAGGCTGCAGGATCCAGGAGACTCCTCCACTGGCGTCAGTGTCCCAGCATCCTCCATATTCCAGTGACGTGACAAAACCCCACGCCAAGCAGTGACAAGCTCAACGACCTTCCAGCAGAGATCTGAAACTCTGCTGGGCTTCCCCTTATGGTTCCAGTTCTGTCTTCACCCCCTTCTCCCCTGCACATGCCTGGGACACCTTGGCACTGCTGGTGCCCCCTGCCCCGAGGGGAGTGTCTCCCCTCCTGCCCTTGGCACTCGGGGGAGTCAGGTGGGTTCCCTGGCATTGCTCTTTGTGAGGAGGGGAGCAGTGAGGACCAGGGCCAAGGCTCGCCTTGCTGTCAAAGTGCAGATATTGTGAAGCTGAGAGAACAGTCTGGAGAAAAGGAGGCTCAGGGGGGCCTTCTTGCTCTCTGCAACTCCCTGCCAGGAGCGGGGAGCTGGGGGGTGTCGGGCTCTGCTCGCAGGGAACAGAGACAGGAAGAGGGGAAATGGCCTCAAGCCATGCCAGAGGAAGCTCAGGTTGGACAGCAGGAGGAAATTCTGCCTGAAAATGGTGATCAGGCATTGGAAGGGTCTACCCAGGACAAGTGGTGGAGTCCCCATCACTGGAGGTGTCCAAGGAAGGACTGGGCATGGCACTCAGTGCTCTGGGCTGGGGGACAAGGTGGGCATCGGGCACAGGGTGGGCTCCATGGGCTGGGAGGGCTTTTCCAACCTCAGTGATTTTGGGATTCTGTGATTCAGATTGTATTGCAGACACACAGGGTGTTCTCACTGCTCCTCCAGCAACCTTCCCTGCTCACCCTCCACGTTTGCCCTGCTGTTCGCAACCGTCTGAGGCAGGCTGGCACTGACTGCAGGTAGAATGAGGTGTTACTGACTCAGCTGGTACATGCAGCAATAAGGGGAACAAGGAAAATCCAACAAAGCTCTTTTGGTGTTGAAGGATAAATCAAATGGCCAGCAAAAAGCAGTGGTTGATCAACCAGCACAGGCACAGACAGAACACATTCCAGTGGGATGTGATGGATGTAGGAGACTATTGTCCCTTTGCGTGCCACTCCAGAGGTTTGAATTCAGTTTGGAAGTCATGGTTTAAGGGATGTAATTCCCCCAAACACAGGACAATAAAGCCTTTCCCAACCTCCCAGAGCTCTTCAGCAGGGAAAGACCTTTATCAGCAAGAGGTGGTGGGGTCCCTCAGCAATGAAGAGAGGACAGGCCATCCGTCCTCTGTGCCATGGTGAGCAGTGCTTTGCCCATCCAGCCGTGGTTGGTGTGCCAGGCCCCAGTCTGGTGGATGGCGGGTTGTTCACAGTCCAGACACTGAGACAGCAGGTGAAGGAACAGGCAGAAACAAAGCTGTAGGACAGCAAACACAGCCAGCAGCAGCAGGTGACAGTGAGTCAGGAGGTATAAGAGCCTCCATGTTCTTCAGCTGAACCTGCCCAGCCTCTGACAATGGATCATTCATGGGAAGCAGCTCCAGGAGAAACCATTAGCAGTGAAGGTGCTGATGACCAATGCCCACGTTTCCAGAAATCCCACCACCCTCAGCTTCTCCTGAACCCCTTGAGCAAACCTTGGGTGAGAAGCACTGCAGCTCTTGGTACTGCTTTCCAGACCTGTCCCGTGTTCCCCTTCCCCTGCTCAGCACCTGCCCCCACAGCCAGTGCAGGAACACTCCCCCATGGGGCAGAGGAGACGGAGAACACGCTCCCGGATCTGCCTGGTCCTCACCCCATAGACAATGGGATTGAGCATAGGGGGGACCACAACGTAGAGGTTGGCCAGAAGGATGTGGACATGACTTGGAATGTGGTGGCCGAAGCGATGCGTGAGAAAGGAGAAGAAGGCCGGCACATAGAACATGAGGATCACGCAGAGGTGGGAGCCGCAGGTGCTCAGGGTTTTGAGCCGAGCCTCTGGGGATGGGAGCCGGAACACTGCCCTGAGGATGAGCACGTACGAGATGGCAACGAGCACAACGTCCAGCCCTGAGGAGAGCAGTGCTGTTGTCAGACCATACCACACATTGGCTCTGATGTCAGCACAGGCCAGGCGGGCGATGCCCATGTGCTCACAGTAGGTGTGGGGCATCACGTTGTGCCCGCAGTACGGCAGCCGCTTCAGCAGGAAGATGGGGGGGAACATGATGCAGAAGCCGCGGAGGACGGCGGTCACAGCGATTTTCCCGATCACTGAGGGCGTCAGGATGGACGAGTAGCGCAGCGGGTCACACACGGCCACGTACCGGTCAAAGGCCATAGCCAGCAGGACAGAGGACTCCACGATGAAGCTGAAATGGGTGAAAAACATCTGTGTGATGCAGGCATCGAAGGAAATCTCCCTGGCGCTGAACCAGAAGATGGCCAGCATTTTGGGCACCGTGGTGGTGGACAGCATGAGGTCAGAGACAGCCAGCATGGCGAGAAAGAGGTACATGGGCTCGTGGAGGCTCCGGTCTGTGCTGATGACAAAGAGAAGGACTGAGTTGCTAAACACTGTGGTGAGGTACATTAGGCAGAAGGGGACAGAGATCCAGATGTGGGACTCCTCCATGCCCGGGATGCCCGTCAGGACGAAGGTGATGGGGTCAAAGCTGCTTTCATTGAGCTCATACATGGCGTTTCTCTACTCAGTGTCAGCCTGGCTCAGTTCTGTGCAGGAAAGACAAGGGACAAATGATGCCTGGTGAGCCTGGATTTGCCCACAACCCCCTACAGATGTTACAAATCGGAGCACAAGGCACCTGCCTTCCATCCTGAGGGGGTCCCTCAATGTGTTTTGCTGTACAAAGTACTCAGTTTGTTCTCTAAGTGTGTCTCTAAGGAACGCATCTTCTCTGTCCCTCCACTGCTACTGCAAACCAGGTCAGGCCCTTTCCGAGCTCAGCTTTATCCACTGTCACAAAAAGCTTGTAAAAGTCATAAAAATAGTCATAAAAGTCACCATCAGCCTTGTCGTAGGTGGCTCCACCTGTAAGTACACAGAGCCATGTCTGTTGTGGGACCATGTGTTCCCCCAGGGAGCTGAAATGACACAGTTCCTCAGCCTGCTCAGATCAGTGACTGACTCATCTCCAAGAGCTCCTTGAACAAACCACAAAAGCAGGAATAAATCCTGTCCCAGTACCAATGCTAGGAAGGGTCTGCCATGTGGCTGACACCCAACTACACCTCTGAGGGCTGTGGCCATCCCTGACACTTCTCTCTTGGAGCCCCTTTAGGCACTGGAAGGGGGTCTAAGGTCTTTCCAGAGCTTTCTTTTCTCCAGGCTGAACACCCTGAGCTCTCCCAGCCTGGCTCTGGAGCAGAGGAACTCCAGCCCTTTCTTTTCCTGCCTTTTCCGCTCCTTCATAAAAAGAGGCAAAAACATGGTGGGCTGCACAGGTGATCCTTAGACAAAGAAATGCTGACCTAAAGCAGAAATATCGCAGAGAGACACCCCGAGTGCACCATCCCAGCCTCTGAGCCCAGTTGTCCCGGTTCCTGAAGTGCCAGGACAGCCTGAGCTCAGAGCTGGGATCACCATCCTGGAGCTGGGATCTCAGAGCTGGGAGCAGAGCCCCTGCCCTGGGAGCACCGTCCCATGACTGACCAGCCTGCGGGTATTTTTGCAGATTTGAATAATGCAAGCAAGTCAAGCTGGAGTCCTCAGCAGAGGCTTTACCATGAGAAGGGCTTTGAAGAGAAGGAGTACCACAGGACTGCAGGGTTTATGTGCTTTCCCCCATTTCACCCCTGCCATTGCCCGAATAAGCTCCATCACACACTAAAAAAACTCCAGGCCGGGGCTGGGATGGAGGAAAACAGGTTGGATTCATATCAAAGCTAAACCTTCCCTGTCTGCAGCCTAGTTCACTTTCATTGCAAACAGCAGGTACTCAAGTCAGCCGTGTTTGCATTTCTAAGCACTTCCATTAAGGAGGATTCTCGGCCTCCCTGAACCCAAAGTCCACTGAAAACATCCTTAGGTACAGAAAAGACCTTCAGCTCACTGCAAATATTTATCCAGTCGCCTCTTCCACTTGCAAACCCGAGTCACCCAGGTGAATCGAGCCAGGCTGGGTCTAGAACTGGGGGTTAAATCCGCCTGGGAACGTTCCCAGGCTCCAGTGCCAGCCGGTGTGAGCTGCAAAGCAGTTCAGACCTTCCACCTCCACTTCCCAGCTTGTGTAAATCTCTTCCTCTCACACACCACTTTCCTTCCCTTCAGTCTTTTCAAACGGAATCACTGCCCCAGATCCCAGCGTTTGATATAAAACGACTCACCAAGGGCCAGCCCCAGACTGAGAAGAAGAACCAGACCCCGGGCGGTGCAGAGCTCAGGGGAGCCCAAGTCCCCGCTGCGCTGCCAGGGCTGGTGGTGTCGGTCCTTCCCTCTCCCAGATCTCGGAGGGAGCATCAGCCCCTGCACCTGGGGAGCTTTAAAGTGTCGGTGCATTAACCATTAACAGCAGTTAACACTCCCGGGTGAGCCATTTCCTGCTTTTCCAGCATCTGCATTGCAAGTGATTTCTCTCTCCCTGCCGGGCAGCGGCTCCCGGCTGCGGTGAGAACCGCAGGGGGACACGGGCACAGCACGGGCGCTCCCGGCAGAAGGAGCATCACGGACGGCTGGGAGTCTTTTATCCAAAACGGATGGAAATTGCCTCGTTCCACTGCTGAAACCTCCCAAACAGCCCTCTCACGCTGCCGGGTGGGAGGGGATTCTCTGCCACCCGACCCAGCAATGATCTACAACCGTAGGGATATTTTGAGGGTACCTGTTTTGAGGATACCTGTGAGGGTAGTGAGGCCCTGGCACAGGGTGGGCAGAGAAGCTGTGGCTGCCCCTGGATCCCTGGGAGTGTCCAAGGCCAGGTTGGACGCGGCTTGGAGCAACCTGGGCTGGTGGAAGGTGTCCCTGCCCATGGCAGGGAATGGAAAGAAGTGGCCTCTAAAATCCCTTTGCACCCAAATCATTCCGGGATTCCATGATTTTTTGATTCTAAATTAAGTGCACTTAATTTGGTTTAAGTGCATATAGAAGACCCAGTTGTGTTCACTTCCCAAGCTTCTCCCCAGAAAAACAACACCCCAAGTTGCATCCTCTGTCACATATTTTTTTTAAAAAACACAGATCAAAAGCCAAGGGTGACCTTGCCAGCCATAAATGGGAATTGCATTTATTCTGGAATGGTTGGACAGTCATTTATTTCAGCTCTTCAAAACATTTTGCTACCTAAAGTACTTCTATCCAAGTGCAAGATTAACCTCGTTGTACAGAGCAATGGAAATAGCTTTCCCTGCTATGGGAAATTATTTCATGTGAAACACTTGGGGTTTTTTAGTATTCCCATTTTTTCCCTGAAATCTGATCTGACAGATTATGGAGTGAGGAAGAACACAACCACCTCTCACTCCCCGGCAAAGCAACATCTCCAGACATTCCCTCTCTAAATGTGCTTTATTTCCTATTTCCTACAATCTCGTGTCACCACGGGGCAGGAGCAGCAGGAGAAAGGATGTCCCTTCCCAGCCCGAGTTCTGACCTGCTCCCTCAGCTGTGATGCTTCGCTGCACTCGGCTGCAGCCCCTCTAACACTGAATTAATGTGATTTTCACCCAGTTCTTAATAGAATGGTTACGTTTCTTCCTCAGCAGGATCTGCAGAGCCTGCAGCAACAGGGGAATTCAAAGAGAATGTACAAAATGGAGTTTTGTCTGTGAACTGGTTCCTGATTAAACCCTGATGATGTGGAGGGGGAGAGGGACAGAGACACCCACATGGTGGGGACAGAAAACAAGGGGTTGTGCAGGGGAGGGCTCATTGCAGGCACTGCACCCCAAATTCTTCAACCCCCTGAACCTCGGTGCCACCACGAGGGTGGTGAGGCCCTGGCACAGGGTGCCCAGAGAAGCTGTGGCTGCCCCATCCCTGGAAGTGTCCAAGGCCAGGTTGAATGGGACTTGGAGCAACCTGGGATGGTGGAAGGTGTCCCTGTCCATGGCATGGAATGGAATTGGATAAGCTTTAAGGTCTCGTCCAATCCAAATCAGACTGGGATTCCATGATTCTGTGATTGTGTGACCTCTAAGATCAAGTCCAAAAAGTACTGTCAGAAAAGACAATACTGAGCAGTGCCCTGCCCCACACAGCAAACCTGATCCCAGCCCTGGCCCCTCCATCGCCATCCCTCCAGGGCCCTTTTGCATGGAACACATCTCCCTCCTCTCTCAGAGACAGAGAATGCCTCCCCATGGCTCCCACCATAAGAAGGCAGCAGGAGAGGGAGGTCCTGGTCTTGCAGAAGGATCCAGAATCCAGGAAAGGCAACAGCTCCCTGAAAAGGCAGCATCGTACCCACAGCAGCCACAGAAATGTTCAATGGGAGCCAGGCAAAGAATTGGTGCATTAAAACATTGGTATTTGTCTCTCCTCTGATGCTTCATGCATCTCAAAGTGCAGCATTTGGATTGGATTCACTTCACTTTGGCTTTAGGAAGGGATTTGAATGATGCTCTGAGCTCTCCCAGGCAAGAGCTGGGCTCCCTCCAGGATGGGCAGGGGCTCCTCCTGCAGCAAAGCCACTGCCTGTCCCTGCTGCCAGCACTGAGCCACTGTGTCCTGGCCAAGTGGGAGCTGTACAGGAAATCTTCCAGTTGAAGCTTGGGATCGATGACCTTGGAGGTCTTTTCCAAGATCAGTGATTCTGTGATTCTACAGAATGGAGAATGTGCTGCTACAGCACTCCAAACACAGGACTTGTACAGGATCTCCAGGTTTCCTCCCCACTGCAGACACTTTCCACCTTAGGCTGGTTTCCAGTTGCCTCCCTGCACCCCATGCCATGGACACCCTAGGGTGAACCCCCAGAGACACCCTGTGCAGCCCCAGCCCTGCATCACCACATGTCACATCCCACTCCATGCTGGCACCAGTACCCAGGGGCTTCAGGGGGCAGGAGCCTCTGTGGGATGCAGTGGAACCCTCGGGGTGTCCCCGGCATCGCTGGGGCTGAGCAGAGCCCAGGAGCAAGGATGGAGTCCCAGAAATAGAGGGTGTCACTGGGAGGAGCAGGATGTGGGGGATGCCTCTGCTGTCCCAGGAGCTGGGGCACTCACAGGGACCTCTCTGGGGCTGGCATGAGGAAGAGGAGCCTGGAGAGCTTCTTGGGGTGCTCCAGCCTGCACAGGAAAGGTGAGACAGAGACAGCACAGCTCATATGTGACTGGAGAAAGGCTGAGATTTGGGAGGGTGAGTCTAGAGGTACCTGTACGGCAAGAAATGGTCCTGCAGCCCAGCAGCTCCACAGAGCTCCTGGTGGCATTGCCCAGGGATTGTGGTAGCATCACCCAGTGGCCTGGGGAGGTGGGTGACAGGGGCCAGACCCCACAGGCATTGGGCAGCTGGTGTGGGGATCACCAGGAGGGTCCAGCCATATGCTGTGGAGAAGGACTAGGAAGAAGAGGGCAAGGAAGCCCTGCAGCCTGGCACAGAGTTGGACACAAGCCCCGTCTGTCCTCCAGGATGTGAGGGGTGTCCACAGCATGTCCTGAGGCAGCACCTCACCCCATCTCAGGGTAAGGGGCATTTGAACCGTGGCTGGAGCTGGATCTGGCTTCAGCAGAGGTTTAAGGAGAAGGATCTGAAGTGTTCAAGGCCAGGCTGCACAGGGTTTGGAGCAGCCTGGTCTAGTGGAAGGTGTCCCTGCCCATGGCAGGGGTGTCTCAACTGAAACCCTTCCAAGATTCACTGCCCCATCCCAGTGCAAAGAGCTGCTGAGCTGCTTTCCCTCTGGGGCTGGCAGTGACAGGAGTGACACGGATAGACTAACAGCAAGGATGGCACAGCTTGGCACAGCTCAGCAAGGCTGTACTCCCTGCCCTGAGCCCCTCACCTGCTGCTTTCCCAGGCTGAGCCCTGCGGCTCCTGCCCCAGCCCAGGCAGCCACAGGTGCTGCTCTATTGTTCACAGGGATTTTTAAATCATTTTTATTTACTCACAGACCCTTTTCCTCCCAGCGCCTGCAGCGGATGACGGGGGATTGTCCCCCCAGTCCGTGGTGCACCTGAGCACAGAAAGCAGGAGCCAGACTGGACTGGACGTGCCTCTCTGAGGTGGCTCAGCCTGGCCAAGCCCACTCTGGGCTGATGCTCTGGGCTGATGATGCTCCTGAGTTTGAAGTCTCTCTTTCCCCCCACAGTGAGCCAAGAACCTGCCTACAGCTGTGCAGCTTCCCTGGGTGGGAACACCAGTACACGAGGGAGTGTCACACCAGCTCCACGTGGAAGCAGAACGTTCTCCCATACTGGGAGCACTGGGGACAATGGTTCTTGGTGTGGATGTACTGGTGGCTCTGCAAGAAGAGGTGTGAGTGAAGGCACCCCCAAAATCAGTCCACAGGGGATCCAGCGGGAGCCCCAGCCCTAGGCTGAAGCTGCAGGGCCAGTGTTGGGGGCCGTCTGAGGAGGAAGGTGCTGCTGCACAGCCAGCTGTGCCTGGTGCCAGTGGGGAGGGTGGGGGCTGAGTCATGGTGCTCTGAGGGTGTCTCCAGCAGCTCCCACGCAGGGCCACACCAGGCGCTGGGCAAGGCCCACTGGAGCTGAACCCTCACCATCAAAGCCATCCCAGCTGGGCTCTGGTTCACATCAGCTTCCCATGGGACCCCCGGGGTCTTGCTGGCACACAGAGTTTGAGAACCTCCCCCAGCAGCCTCGTGTCTCACAGACCCCCTCGCCCCCATCTCCAACCCCTGTGAGTGCTGCAGGGAGGAGCTCTGTGACCCCACAGACATGGGGACCCAGCTGAGCAGAGCTCTGAAGGGAGGAGGCTGGAAATTGTTTGATTCCCACAGGAATGGTGTCAGAGCAGATTCCAGGGGGAAAGGGCAGCAGTGGCTCCCCCCAAAGCCTCTTTTGGGTCTCAGCACTGGTCTTTGTCCTTCCTCCTTTCACCCTCAAATGAGAACATTAAACCCCTCCCAAGAGATCAGAGAGCAGCAGAGCTCAGCTCCACACGGACCTCACCAGGTCATTTGCTTTTCTTCTGCTTCTCTCACAGATTTGGGGACGGTTCACACCAGACATGGGCTCAGGGGTTCCCTCCTGCCTCCATCACTAGAGCCACGACCAGGCTCTGCCATCCCAGGGGGCAAAACTGGGACATCCCCCTCACGTCTTCTCCAGATACACGATGTGGGTTTGTGTTTTTCTCCTCATCTGCAGAACCTTGGGATATATTTAACCTGTAAGTGTTTTCTCCCAGGAAGAAGAGCCCAGGGATGTGGAACACAATGTCACAGCCCATAATAGCTCTGTGATGAACACCACACATCTCAAGGTCAAGAGAGCAGGGATGTGGGGAGCAGCAGCACAGACATTCACGAGCTGCTGTTTCTGCTCCCAGAGCATCTTCCCCAGACACAGAATCACCTGCACCAGGTGTGTATGGCACAGACTGGGACAGAGACCCCTGACATGGAGCAGTTGGACACTGGGGCTGACCTGAGGGACAGGTGGGAGAGCGACATCAAACCTCTGCCTGAGTACCTGGCTGGTGCACCCTGAAGAGCCTGATGGCACCCACAGGTCCCCATGTAGGGACTATGCTGGCTTTCCCTGTACCACATTCAGGCCAAGGAAATTTTCCAAGTACATCTCCATTTTGGCAAGGTCCTTCCCTCTGCCCTGCCTCCTCGTGGCAGCCCTGGCAGCATCCCCCAGCCCTGGCAGCCACAGTGCCTGTGCTGGGCACACCAGAGCTGCCCCGTGCCGGGGTGTTTCTCTCCCAAAGCCCTGAATCCTTTCCCACCAGGTAGTGCTTGTCAGGATTTTTGGCAACAGCTCCTCTTTGCAGATTCACACCCCGTGTCCCCAATGCCCCTGTGGTGCCTCCTCCTCTGTGCCCACACCAGTCCCTGAGGGTCCCAGGGTCCTCCCTGCCCCACTCAGGACCCAAAAAGCTCATTTCTCTCACAAATTGTGCTGAAACATCCATCACTCCATGTCTGATCCCATAAGGATCCTGCAGTACCCTTGGTACCTGCACTCCCAGAGCTGGAGCCAAACCACACCCACAAGGCTGGAAAGAGAGCAGGACAAACAGCATAGCCAAATTCTGGGGAAACTATGAGGAAAAAAGGGTGTGAGGGAGATTCCAACTGACCATGGGGTGATGCCGTGGTGTGAGACGGGGCTGGAAAGCAACAGCCCAGGCTGGGGGGCTGGGATTTCCTGATGGGAAGCAGCTCTAGCAGGGATCCCAGCACACTATCACTGTCACAGGCTGGCAATTAAGAGCCTGGAGGTGAACTTAGGACCAGGATCGCTGTGGTACCCTGCACCTCTGTGTACAAAGGGGCTGGAGGCAGGTTCAGGTACTGCTCTCAGGATCCATCCATTGGAGAACAGGGCTGGAAAGGCTCTTGGCTGGAGCCAACGTGCTCCATCCCATGGCCCCGATAACGAGTGAGGAGCTCACAGGGACCTCAGTCCCATCCTGAAGGGCAAAGTCCCTGTCACATGGAGTGGGATGTTGTGGGCTGATGGAAAAACTCAAGGACCTAAACCTGCAAAATCTTCAGCAATTCCAGAGACATGATGGATGTTGCCCCCAGGAGCTGATGAATACTATCCCCAGGAAATGATAAATCCTGTCCCCAGATGACATATATTGTCCCCAGAAGATGATGAATATTGTCCCCTGTCTGCCTCAGGAAGCATTTAATAATTCTCATGAGAGGACCTGAAGTGTTTCAGTCATAGAATCACAGAATCACAGAATGGTTTGGGTTGGAAGGGACCTTAAAGCTCACTTCCTTCCATGCCCCCTGCCATGGGCAGGCACACCTTTCACTAGACCAGGCTGCTCTGAGCCTGCTCAAGCCCAAATTTCAAGCATCGTGGGAGTTGAGACTTTCAGCTTTGCAGAATTGTTCAGGTCCTGAAGGGCAACTCTGGACAAGCCACAGGACTACAGGCCGATGAGGGGGAGCTCCCCACTGGAGCACTGAGTGACACTTCCACTGGAAGAAGCAGTGACCGTGGTTTTGGGAGCCAAAGCATGGGACCAACTGTCCTCAAGGGACCATCAGACATGGAATGCAGCATCACTTGGAGGTGCAAGGAGGGCAGAGCGTGCTCTGTGTGCGTCAGCAGTGCAGCTGAGGGGCTGTGGGGCAGGACGAGGTGGCAGCCATGGCCTTCGGGGAGAGCACGGGGAAGGTCTCCCAGGAACTCAACAAAGGAGCGATGGCCACGAGACTGCCTGTACCGAGAAAGCCGCAGAGTGAGGCGGGAGCTGCCGCGCTGTGCCAGCACAGCCACGGATTAAATTGAGTTGGTAAATTAAATTCCTCAAGAAATAATGAAATGCACTGGCTGGTGCTCCAGCATGTGGAGGTCAGTGGTAACTGGCAGAAGCAGGTGCCCAGAGGGGGGATGGGGGGCACGCCGGCAGGGACAGGGCTGGGAGTGCTTGGTGGCTCAGGGAGCAGAAACTTGGGTGCTCAGAACTGGAAACACAACCTGGATTTATACACCAGGAGTCCCAGAGTCATTTAGGTTGGAAAAGCCCTCCCAACCCCTCGAGTCCAAGCTGTGCCTGATCCCCACCTTTTCATCCAGCCCAGAGCACTGAGTGCCACATCCAGTCATTCCTTGGACACATCCAGGGATGGAGACTCCACCACCTCCCTAGGCAGCCCCTTCCAATTCCTGACCACCCTTTGAGTAAAGAAATTTTTCCTAACGCCTAATTTTTCCTGGAGCTGCTGGAGGAAAGAGCCAACCCAGCAGCTACCATGGAGCTCCATCCCAGGAGAAGAAATCCTCACTGACAGGATGGAGACGGACAAGGTGGAAGGTGGTGGCCAAAGCAGATTCCAGCTTGGATGGCCAAAGGAGGGCAGAGGTGAGCCCCCACAGCTGAACAGGGTGGGGGGAACAAAATGCTGCAGACGCTTCTGAAAGAGGGAAATCCATGAAAACTCAGTGGGCAAACGCCAAGTAGGCTGAAAGCTCAGACAATCAACTGCCTCAGGGGGTCCAAACGAGCCCCACACCTTTCCTCAAACAATTCCAGGGCAGGGGGCACCACAGAGAGCTCATGGAGCCAAAGGGTGGTCTTGGCCAAAGGGGGTCCTTGGGGCAGATGGAGCTTGGAAAGAGCAGACGGTTGAATCCCTGGACCTTTCAAGTTTTTCCCAGTGCAAGAAGGGCATGGAGCAGCCAGAGCAAGTCCAGAGGAGGCCACAGAGATAGTCCAAGGGCTGGGGGCCCTCTACTCTGGAGCCAGGCTGGGAGAGCTGGGGGTGTTCACCTGGAGAAGGCTTTGGGGAGACCTGAAAGCCCCTTCCAGTGCCTAAAGGGGCTCCAGGAGAGCTGGAGAGAGACTGGGGACAAGGGATGGAGGGACAGGACAAGGGGAATGGCTTCCCACTGCCAGAGGGCAGGGATAGATGGGGTATTGGGAAGGAATTGCTGGCTGGGAGGGTGGGCAGGCCCTGGCACAGGGTGCCCAGAGAAGCTGTGGCTGCCCCTG
>JAWWTY010000001.1:118129535-118160409 GCA_035222235.1 Margarornis squamiger
CTGAGCCTCCTTTTCTCCAGGCTGAGCCCCCCCAGCTCCCTCAGCCCCTCCTGCTGCTCCAGCCCCTTCCCCAGCTCAGTTCCCTTCCCTGCACACCCTCCAGCCCCTCAGTGCCTTTCCTGAATGGAGGGACCCAGAACTGGACACAGCTCTCGAGGTGTGGCCTCAGCAGTGCCAGCACAGGGGGAAAGAATCACTTACGTAATCCTGCCGGCCACACTTTATGATACAGAAATGACCTCACTTGGAGCAAAAGCTCTACCTGGCGCTAAAGGGATGAGTAGGAATTGCTCACACATTTATTGGGAATTAGGAAAAAGTCTCACACACAGGGATGTGAGGGCTGGAACTGGGGATGGTGGTGGCAGGACCCCCCTGATTCCAGCCCAGGTGGTGGTGAGGGTGTGACCAGGGGTGGCAGCCAGAGCAGCCACCATTTAGCCTGTTCCATATCAGGACCCCATACCTGATGAAGAAGCATCCTCGTCACCCCCATCCCATTCACATCATCTTTATCCCATCCCATGCCACCTCCATTCCCATCTTCACCCCATGCCAGATGACAAATCACAGAATCCTGGAATGGTTTGGGTTGGAAAGACCTTAAACTCATCCAGTCCCACCCCCCTGCCATGGGCAGGGACACCTTCCACTAACCCAGGTTGCTCCAAGCCCCATCCCACCTGGGCTGGAACACTTCCAGGGATGGAGTGTGTTATCCCCTGTGCTCTTCAGTTTCTATTCATATTTCCACCGGGTGAGGACAGCACACCTTGCCACATGCACAGTGTGTGGGCTTTCCTCCCTCCCTGCCATCCTGTAGGGAAAGCTGGGGGCTGCTGTGCTGGGAAAATTCCATGTGCCGGCATTACTGCACTGCCCATCGCCCTCCCATAGCCTGGGAACATCCCACTGCTTCCTCCAGTTCCCACTGGGACACAACTCCCCAGTTCCCGTTGCTCGGGAGCGGGTCCCAGCCGTGGCACTGGCCTCAGCCCAGCCGGCTTCTCACTGCCGGGGAGGTGCCGCCGTGATCTGACCACACCGGGTTTATCTGCCTGCACTCTTATATCACTTCAACCCGCTGATTCCCAGCCCGGTGTGCAGCTGGAGCCCCCAGAGCTGAGCTCTGCATCCCTTCACTGGACGGGTGACGTTCCACATCCCTGGGGAAGAAAAGGCTGGAATAAAGCTCACCCTGCTCCCCTCCTCAGTGTTTCCCTGCTGTGCAACTGGAGAAAAGCTGCGCTGGAGACACTGGGTGACTGGAATAGAACCACGAATTACTGGAATGGGAAATATGGACATTCTCCAGTTGCTGCTCCTGTGGGACATGGAGGGGGAAACAGGACAGGAAACAGTCACTGGCCTGGATCACCCACCAGTCCTGAGGTGGGGGGTGATGTCCCCTAGAACTCCCCAACAGCCCAGGAGAGACCACCACTGGGGCTTCATCCCCTTCATCCCCTTCATCCTCATCTCATCCCCTTATCCCATTCAATCCCACCTCTACTTCCATCTTCATCCTCCTCATCCTCATCTCAACCCCACCTCCCTCCTCATTCCCACCCCAGCAGCATTGAGGAAGCTGCAGGTGATGGCCACGAACAGGGAAGGAGTCCTGGGGGTCCCAGAGGTCCTGAGAGTCACAGGTGTTCCAGGTCAGTGCTGGACAGGAATTGGCATAGCACAAGCGGGCCGGAGCTCCCACACCTGGGGCTCCAACACCAACACCTGCTCACATGCTACCCCTTGACAGTCATAGATTTACCCTATGGCTCCAGCAGCACTTGCTGCCCTGTGGCCACCTCCCCAAGACCTCCTCAGCCCCCCAGATCCGAGGAGCAGGCAGACATGGGGTGTCTTAGGCCAGCAGTGTGACAGGGGGCACCTGGCTGTCCCATGTCAGAGACAGGGGTCCCCAGTGTCTCTAACCAGTCTCACATGCCCCAACAGCACCATAGACAGGGGGCACCTGGCCGTGGTGGTGGTCCCAGTGTCCTGGCCAGCCTCCCTGTACCCTGGCAGTTGCACAGACAGGAGGATGATGCCCTCGACCAGACCCTTTATTCGAAGGGTTTTACACAGCACAGACACACGCCCCCTCCCCATGCACGGGCATCCCGCGCCCCTGGCCCCCACAACCCCACAGCCCCACACCCCGGGGGTTGCATAGAGAGCAGCTGGGTGAGCGCCAGGGACACCCAGAGGGCCGAGGGGGGCAGAGCCAGCCCGCCCCGCACCCCCCCACCCCGTGAGCCCCAGGGTCCCCCAGGGTCCTGCCCTGCCCCCTGGGGCAGAGGGCTAGGGGTGGCCACTCGTGTCCAAAGTGCAACCCGGCCTCAGCCCAGCTCCGCCCCAATAAATTAAAAAGGTCCGAGTCCAGGGTTAAAAAGGGAGCCCAGGGCGGTCACTCCTCGGGGGGCTCCATGAGGAAGGGGGAGGTCACGGCGTGGGCCTGGGCAATGGCAGCCAGCTCCTTGAGGAACTCGCTGAAGATGACGGCGCAGTACACGGCATTGCGCACGCGCAGAGCCTCGCCATGCCGTGCCGGGTGGGCCAGGGGGGGCAGGGGGTGCAGCCCCCCGTCCCGCAGCCCCTGCAGTGCCAGCTGTGCTGCGTGCCGTGCGCGCGTCGGGCTGTTGGCGTGGCGCAGCAGCAGCTCCCCCAGGGATGGCTTCCGGCTGCGGGCTGCAGGACAGGGGCACACGGGGGATGGCATCCAGACCCTAGTGTGCCCCCACAGCCCCCACAGCCCACATGCCCCATAGACCCCAGACTCACCACAGAGAGACCCCAGCCCTCCCCAGCTCTGCCAGGATCCCAGCTCCTGGCACAGATCCCAGACCCCCTATTAAGATAACATGCAGCCCCCAACTTTCCCCACATCCCCTACCCCCTGGGCAATGCAGGGGCTAGACCCCAGATGGCTCTGCAGCCCCCAACCCTCCCTGTAACACACACAGCCCCCAGCCCTCCCCCACAGCCAACAGCCCCCTGTGCAGCCTCCAACCCTCTGCACAACACACTATGCAACTCCCAGCCCCTGGGCAATGCACAGGGCAGTCCCCAGCCCTTAACACAGTCCCCAGCCCCTTGTAAAACACAACGAGCCACCCCCAGGCCCCAGCAGTGCCCCCAGCCTTCCCCTCAGCCCCCAACGTCCTGCCTAGCCCTCAGACTTTCAAACAGACCCCTCTACAGCCCCCAGCCCCACACTGCCACCAGCCCCTGTGCCACCCCCAGCTCCCAGTCATGCTCTCACCCAGGGTGTCAGGGCGCCGCAGGGCAGGGGTGGCCCCAGGGCCCTCAGCCCAGTCCAGTCGTCCCCGGGCGATCAGGTACTTCTTGGCCTTGAAGAGCAGCGCCGGGAAATCCTCCTGGCTGGCGGCAAAGCTCTCAATCTTGTTCTTCACCGAGCCCAGCACCTGTGGGACCATGGGATGGAGGTGTCCCACATGAACAGGGGATCCAGGGGCACTGGTGGGCTGGGCAGCGCTGGGAAACTCAATGGTCTCGACAGCTCTTCCAACCCTTTCCTATGACTCCATGAGGGTGAAGGGTCCTGGGGGGCCATACCTGAAGCAAGGACTTGACACTGGGCTGGAAGACCATGTTGGTGTTGAGGAGGAAGGAGCGGAGCAGGGGCTGGGGGTAGCAGGCCAGCTGGGCCACCAGCCCCGTCAGCAGGAAGTTGACATAGAGTGAGTTGTGGGGCATGTTCTCCAGTTTCCCGAACAGCACCGACACAAAGGGGCCTGGGGGAATGGGGAGGTCAGGCAGGGCTCTACTGGCAGCTGAGACCCCCACCCCATCCCCCCCCTGCCCACCTGTGAAGGGCTGGCTGGGTGGTGGTCCCACTGCCCGTGGAGGGCTGGCGACCACCTGTGCCAGAGGGTCTGGGGGCCGTGGCAGTGCCCGCCCGGTGCCTGCGTCTCCCTCAGACAGCGTGGCAAAGCTGGCAAAGGCCTCTTCCTCCTCACGGGACAGGGGCGGATCGGGGGGCTCCGGGGGGGCAGCTGGGGGCCCCCCCACTCCCCCATTCCGCATCTTGGCCTCGATCTCACGCAGCTCCTCAGTGAAGGCCTCGATGGAGACGCCGGAGCCAGGGGGCTCAGCGGGCGCGCGGGCCAGCAGCTCCTCCAGCAGCGAGTCCACCGATGGCAGTGGCTCCCAGCTGGGGGGCTGCGCCTGGGGGGCCCCATTCGGCGCCCCCCCACTGCCCTCCCCCTCACCCTGGGTGCTCCGACGGACCTTCTTCACCACCACATCCCCCTCAGGCCGCCCTGGCTCGGCTGCTGCATGCGCCCCGTTCACCAGTGTCCCGCCATCCCGGGGGTCGGGGCCAGACCCCCCCACGCCAGGCTCATCGCCCCCGAGGGGCCCCCCCGGCACCTCCCGTGCCCCCTCCTCAGGCAGCCCCCGCTTCTTAGTCCGCGGGGTTGGGGGGCCCAGGGGCCGCTCCGGGGGGCTGTCGGGGTCAGGTGGGGGGCCGGGGGCACGAGGATCCTCGCCGTCATAGGGGGCCGACCAGACGCGGCAGGCCCAAGCGCAGCGGTCGATGCTGCGCCGTGCGTCCCGCAGGTATTCCAAGTAGTTCCTGTCCAGCTCCGCCACCTCATCCCGGTGGCCAGGCCAGGGGGGGCTACCCGCAGGGGGGCCAGGGGAGCGGGGGGCAGCTGCCTCGGGGGGGGCCGCGCTCGCCTGACGCATGAAGAAGGAGAGGCGGGACGGTGTGGAGGGCTTCGGTGCCGGGAGGGGGTCTGCGCTGGGGCTGCCGTGGGCTGTGGGGGGAACGGGGGTCAGCACAGAGGCAGGGTGGGTAACGGAGGGTCAGTGCTGTTTCAGGGTAGAGGATGGGATTTGAGGGGTTGCGGGGACAGTGGGAGAGGGCTCAGTGCTGAACCAGGATCAAGACAGGGTCCAAGGAGCCACAGGATTGTGTGAGGGTGTCCTAGGGACCACAGGGACAGCATGGGAGGCTTAGCACCGGGATGGGGTGGGGAGGGGGTCCGAGGGGCTGTGGGGATGACATGGGGGGTTCAAAGCCAAGTTGAGGGTGGGGTTTGAGGGGCCACAGGGACAGCGGGAGGTGGCTTACTGCCGGGACAGGGATGGGGTCCCAGGAGCTGTGGGGATGGCACAGAGGTGCTCAGCACCCGGACAGGGAGGGAGTCCCAGGAGCCATGGGGACAGCAAGAGGGCTCAGTACCAGGACAGAATGGGGACAGGGTCTGAGGGGCCACAGAAACCCTGGGAGGGGGTTCAGCACCAAGCACCAAGGATGGGGCAGGGGTCTGAGGGGCCATGGTGCCCTACCCCTGGCCCAGGCAGGGGGCTCCTCATCCCGGTCAGGGGGCGGCGGGGGGCTCTCGGGGCGGCAGCAGCGCGGGATGAGCGACAGGAATTTGGCTGCTGTCTTCCCATAGATGTCCAGGTCCCGCACCGCGCGCTTCTGGCTCAGCATCACATGGCTGCAGGGCAGCAGGTACCTAGGGACAGGGGGCACAGGGGGCTGCAGGGGTGGACACAGGGACTGGGAGCTCCCACAGGACCCCAGCCCCTTCGCAGCCGAGCAACAATGTGACTGGGAGCAATGCCCCAGATCCCATCCCAGAGGAGCCCCTGGAGTGAGGTGGCAGCAGGTGACCCCCTAGCTCCCATTACCTGAGCACCAGCTGCAGCATCACATCCTCGCAGTTGAGGCTGAGCAGGGTCCGGAAGAGGCTCAGGGACACCATGCACAGCTGGGAACAGCACAGGCATCATGGGGGCAGCAGGGACAGGGGGGCCAAGGATAGGAATGGAATGAGGACAGGTATGGGATGAGGATGCTGGAGATGTTGGGGATGGAATGGAAATGGAATGAGCATGCAATGGGGACGAAATGCGAATGGAATGGGGGATGATTGAGGGCCATGGGGGCTGAAGGGGCTAACCCGGAAATTGCTGTTGGTGCAGCCCATCACGTGTCCGTATTGGGGTGGGGATGCTGGGAATGGGATAGGGATGTTGGGGATGGAATGGGGTTATTGGGGGGTTGTGGGGGGATTCATCTGGGAGTTGCTGTTCATGCAGCCTACCAGTGTGTCCAGGATGGGATGGGAATGTTGGGGATGGGATGGGAATGTTGGCGGGCTACAGGGGACTCACCCGGGAGTTGCTGTTGATGCGGCCCACCAAGGTGTCCAGGATGGTGGCATTGTCATGCCGGTGCAGCAGCACGAAGCGCAAGAAGGTTTTCAGCAGCGCCGTCTCACTGACACTGCGCAGGAACAGGTCCAGGTACGCTGTGCTGGCGATCATCTCCTCCACCGAGGTCTGCAGGACAGGCACATGGGGCCCAGCAATGGGCACTGTGGGGCCCCGTCCACCTGCACGGGCAGGGGTGCAGGCAGGAGACCCCCACCCTGTGCCTGCTGCTGTGGGTCCCTCACCTTGTGCAGCGCCGGCCCCATCACAGGCACGAGGAACCCATTGTGGACATAATCCACCAGCTGTTTCTGCACCAGGGGGTGGGCGACCTGCAGGGCCGCAGGGAGGGTCAGGCAGCCCCCTAAGGGGCTCAGAATCCCCACAGCCCCTCACGGCCCTCCAGCCCCACCTGGATGACAGCATTGCAGAACTCGAGCGAGTTCATGAAGAGGACGAGGGAGGAGACGCCGATCCAGTCCTCGCGGCGCAGGAAGTGCCAGTCATCCCCCCGCACCTCGATCTTGCGGGGCAAGGAGGAGTACAGGGCGCTCAGGCCCGTGGCCAGCACCTGGGAACACAACTGGTACTCAGCTGTCCCACAGCCCCTCACACCTCTGGCTGCTGGACTCAACCAGCCTCTCCCAAACCCCGATCCCACAGGAATCTGCCCCTCTCCAGCCAAGCTCTAGGCAGAGCAGCTGGGCTAGGCTCCACGTCCCACACTGGCCCCAAGGACTGGCCCCCTTGTTCCCAGCTCAATGCTGAGCTCTCCATCATCTCCAAGCCCCTCCATCATTCCCAAGCACTCCATCCCCAGGCCCTCTGTAACCTACAAGCCCATCACTTGCAGACCCTCCATCATCCCCAGGTCCCTTGCCATCTCTGAGTCTCCCAGTCTTGTGCTGTCTCCAGGCCCCACATCACCTCCAAGTGCCCCATCTTTCCCAGGCCCTCTACCCCAAAGCCCTCCATCAGTCCCAAAACTTTCCATCATCTCCAAGCCCTGCATTATTCCTAGAGCCCATATCATCTTCAGGCACCCCTCATCCCCAAGATCCCCACTCAAGGCAGAACTCTTCCCTCCCGGCCTCTCCATGGCTCCTGCCTCAATGACCCAACCCACCCCTGCACTGGCAGCAGAGCACTGGAGACTAGCCAATCCCAGCACTTCCCTTCAGGGAGGGGACATCACTGTGGGGAGAGGAAGGCCACACCGGCCAGCCCGTACCGGGCAGAAGTAGGAGTTGTCAGTGATGGACTGGGCCACAGCACGGTTGCTGGCTGACATGGCCATGATGAGCAGCAGCGCGTCGCGTGCCTGCTGGCCCCGCGTGCCCTCATGGTGGATGAAGGGGATGAGGAGGGAGAAGATAATGAGGTTGGCAGGGCCCTGGTCCGTGTGGCTATGGAAGAAGAGCTCCAGGATTGCCGGCTCACGGGCCACGGAGACGCAGAGCTGGTTGAGCAGCAACACCAGGCTATTCTCGAGCGGGGCTGAGGCGGGCTCAGCACAGACACTGAGCAGGCGCAGCAGCGGCGTCAGCACTGGCTTGTGTCGCAGCAGCGGCTGCCGGGCCTGGCTGATCAGCATCTCATACAGCTTCAGCTGCTCCACCTGGGAATGGGGACAGGGACAGTGTGGGAAAGGCACCAAGACTCTCAGGTTCAGCTGCTCTCCCAGCGCCACCCAGCCCACCACTAAACCTCCTCCCCAAGTGCCACAGCCAAACGGCTGTGAAATCCCCACCGGGGTGGAGACTCCAGCACTGCCCTGAGCTGTCTGTGACAGGGCTGGACAGCCCTTTCCAGAAGGAATTTTCCCCAATACCACAGAATTATGGGATGGGATGGGTTGGAACTGACCTTAAAACCCATCTAGTCCCAACCCGAAATCCAACCTGAACCTCTCCAGCTGCTGCATCCAGCCCTTGGGCTGGCTGACCCACATCCCTCCACCCTCAACCCTTGAATCCAGCCTGTCCCAGCACCCCCACAGGCCCTCCACTCCCACAGACCCTCCTGACCCCTCTCATGGACCTTCCTCTCCTCAGTGAAGTCTCCTTGCAGGTGCCAGCACAGGAGCCGCTCCAGCAGGTTCTCAGCAGCCACAAACTCCAGGATTGGCCCGCGGGCCATGTCCCCATCCTCCTGTGACCTGTCCCCATCCCCCCGAGGCCGGTCCTCAGCCAGCAGGTTCAGCATCTGGTAGGTGTTGTTGCGGACGGCACTGAGGTCATCAGGGGCTGGTTTGCTCCCACGCCGCTCCAGGATCCGCAGCACCTGAGGGAGGGGGAGACTCGGTGGTGGGTGCCAGGGTCTGCGGGTTGGGGGGTCCCCACTGCCCCCCTGCCCTGCTCACCTGTGCCCAGTGGTTCTTGAAGACCATGAGACAGGTCTCGGGGTCGGCAGTGACAGGAGGCTGCAGGCTGGCACTGCGGGGGGCTCGCTGCCCACCCGCCCGTGGGGTCAGCTTGCTCAGCCAGCTCATCCTCTCCATGGGCACGGGGGTCACGGGCAGTGCTGGGGTGCCCCGACTGCTCCAGCTGCAGCCTGGCACCACCGTGGGAGCATGGGCGAGCAGGTGGGATGCCGTGGTCCTCTCTCCATGCTGCTTCCAGTGGCTGCAGAGAGAGGGGTGGTCAGGGACCCCCAGCCCAACTCTGCACCCAGCAACAGAGAGGGAGGGAGGAGGAAAAGCAGGCAGAAGGGAAGAAAGGCAGGCAAACTGGAGCACCAGGAGCTGGGCTGGGGCAAGGAAGGCAAGTGTGCTGGAACAGCAGTGGCTGGGAAACTCTGGACCCCAGCCCTGCTCACACCCAGCACCGGACTTTGAACCAGGAACCGGCCCAGCACAGGTGTGGGGAGCACCTGGCACTCTGCCAGGACAGCTGGGACAGCTGTCCACCCCCGTGGCAGCAGCACCCGCAGCCAGTGCAGCACAACGGTGCTGCCGGAGATATTTATAGGGCCCTGCACCCCAGCACCGCCACCACAGGAACCCGCATGGGACCCGAGCACCAAGTGTCCCCAGGGCCATCACCACTGGGGTCCCTGGGGACACTGAGACACCAGGGGTCTCCGAGCCCCCAGCAGCGTGTGGGAAGAGCGCAGGCACCAAGAGCCAGTGTCGCAGCCTCTGCGCAGGGCTGAGGGAAGTGAAAGCGCCATTAAAAGACACCCCAAACCGCTGGAGCAGGAACGGGAAGTGACTGAAGCCAGGGCAGTGGGACACTGCACGGGCAGGGCCCAGCTATTTATACCCATGTCCCACCCACGGGCCAGGGCCCGTGCCGCTGCTAAACTTAGATCCGCGGAATGCCGGGGCAGTGCCAGCCCCAGGGCCCGGCACAACGGCCCCGCACAGTCCCAGCAGGGACACAGAGTCAAAGGCCACAACGTGGCACACCAGGGACGTCCCCGGTGCAGGGACCTGCCCGACATGCAGCCTGAGCCGTGCCAGTAGAACAGGGACACTTGCTGCCACCAGCCCCATCCCGGCACCAGTGTCCCCACACCCCAACCCAGCAGCTCCCAGCGCATGCCGAGGGGACACCGCGTGGGGCCGTGTCACCACACCGGTGACCCTCCAGTTTGTCACCGGGCCGGGCTGCAGCGAGGGGTCTGGGGGCAGGGGAGCAGCCTCCGGCTGGGCAGCCGGTGACCGGGGCACTAGGAGGTGTGTGGGCGTCACCAGGGCAGGGACACCGGGGGGCAGGGGGTTGCAGCCAGTGCCAGGGGTTGTGGGTGGTGGGCATCAGCCCCTCCGATGCACCCCGGGAAGGGAGAGCACGGTGTGAAGGTCACTGGGGGGCGGTCACCGGGGGGCGGTCACCATGGGGTCACCGCGGGATGCCGGGGGCCCCCGTGAGGGCAAAGGTTTCCCCGCAGCAGGGGGCTGCACACCCCGGGAAGGCCGTCCCGCAGTCCCCGGGCGGTGCTGCCCACCCGAGCACCCCCAGTCCCGGGGCCACGGTGATACCGGGACGGGGAGCCCCCCAGGGCCCGGGGTCACGCAGGACCGGGACCTCCCCATGGCGCGGGGCCGGGCCGCCTACCTGGGTCAAGGTCGTGGCGGTCCCGTCCCGTCAGCGCCGCACCTGGGGAGGGCAGAGGAGGCGTCGGACGCGGGGCCGGGACCTCGGGCCAGTCCGGGCCCCCCCCGGGACCGGGACCGGGCCCGTGCCCCACGGTACCGCGGCCCGCCCAGGCCCGGTCCCGCCTTGGCTCCCGCACCCCGGACACGACCCGGCCCAACCCGGCCCGGCCCGGGCGGTCCCGCACGGCCAAGGGCGGGCGGCGGCCCGGGCGCCCCGGGACCGCGGCGGAAGGGCGGCCGGACCGGCCCCGGGGCCCGCCCCGCTCCTGGTGGCCCCCGTTCCCGGTGTGCCCACGCCGAGTGTCCCCGGTGCCGGTGTTCCGGCTCGCCCCGGTGCCCCCCGGGCCGTGTCGGGGTCTGTCCCGGTGCCGCCGCTCACCGCCCGCCCCCGCCGCGGGCCCCGCGCGCCCGACGCCATCTTCGCGCCGCGCCCGACGCACCGCGCGCGCCGGACACGCCCACAGGGCCCGGCCACGCCCACCCCACCTTGGGGGGCGGGGCTGGGACAGCCCGAGCGCTCATTGGCTGAGCCGCGAGGGGGCGGGGCCAGGTGGGGCTGGGGATTCGTGGGAACCGGAGTCGGGGAAAGCGTGTCCCGGGACCCACGGGACCGAGTGACCCTGTACGGGCACCTCCCGGGACCGAGTGACCCCGTCCCGGGACCCACGGGACCGAGTGACCCTGTACGGGCACCTCCCGGAATGAGGCACCCCCAGAAACCGGACACCCGCCTTCCCGGAACAGGGCACTTCTCTGAACTGGGACCCTCCGTAACTGAGCACTCCTGTACCAGGTAACCGTGTACCAGGAGCCCCTGCACTGGGCAGCCCCAGCACTCTGCACCCCTCGGAACCGGGCACCCCCCCTGAGCCAGGTACCGGGAACTGGGTACTTCTGAATGGGCACCCCTCAGAACCAGGCACCCATTTACCTGATAACCTTGTACTGGGCCACCCCCGTGTCAGCTAACCCTGTACCAGACACGGCTCTGGCACGTGCACCAGGTACCGGGAGCTGCCATCAGCTCTGCAGAGGGCACTGCCTGGCACCAGCCATTGCCACTGGAGCCTGACCAGGACCCCAGCGTACCTGGCCATGGCTCTGGCCCTGGCCTGCCTGGTGCATTTGGCACTGCAGTTGCCGCAGCCCAGGTATCCCAGGGGGGTGATGGGTGCCCCAGGGACCCCATGTTGCCAGGACACAGCTGGCACTGCAGGAGCCACGTGGCCAGGACCCCTCGAGGGACTGCACTAAGGGCCGGGGACTGGCGTCAGCACCTGCTTCATGCTGAGGTGCATAGGACCCTGTGCAGGACCCACTGGGTACCAGAACGCACAGGACACCTGTGGTGCAGGATGCAGACCCTCAGCTCCCTCCTGTCCTGCCACTGGACCTGGCTTCAGCCATGTGGCACCTCCAGGCCCATGGCCAGGGTCAAGGCTGTCACTGGCACCGGCACCGGACTCACTGTGGGGTGAGCAGGGCATGGCTGCCCACTGCAGAGCTGGGGGTGGGAGCATGGCCAGGACCCCCTCAGTTCCACAGGTGCTGGGGGATGGCTGAGCCCCAGAGCCACTGGCAGCTGGGGGCAGAGACAGGGGGGCAGGGCCAGGGGCCCCCAACAGGGATGGGATGACCCCAGGTCCCTCTGTGCCCCTGGCAGCACTGTCATTCCCCAGAGGTGGACCCTGGACCCTGCTGGGGACTGGCACTACTGGTGGATCAGCCTCATGGTGCTGCCCATCCTCTACAACTGGGTTGTCCTCATCCTCAGGTACCAAGGTGGGGGGTTGGGATGGGGGTGTGGGGCCCATCCTGGTGGCCCCCTCGGGCCCATCCTGGTGATGTCCCATGATGCCACTTGCACGCCAGGTGCTGTTTCCCTGAGGTGCAGGAGGCACACGCGGGGCTGTGGCGGGGCCTGGACGGGCTCAGTGATGTGCTGTACGTGCTGGACATTGCTGTGCGCCTTCACACAGGTGTGTTACACACACACACACGCACACACACACAGGTGTGTGTTACACACATACAGAGACATACAGGTATGTTAAACACACACAGGTGTGTACACACACATAGATACACAGGTGTGTGCACACACACAGACATGCAGGTGTGTTAAACACACACAGACGTATGTACACACACACATAGACACACACGCACACAGGTTTACTTCCACTTGGCACAGCCACCACCCAACCCCTCACAGGGGGATCTGGGTGGGCACTCTGGGGTCCCAGCACCCACCAATGACCCCTCAGCCCCACAGCAGCCCAGGGGACCTGCAGTGACATCCCTCATGGTGCCCATCCAGGGGTACCTCTCCCCAGGCCCCCCCCTCCACCCCATGCCAGGCCCCCATCTGGTCCCCAATGCCAGCCCTGTCCCATCACAATGAGCCCCTAAGAAGCCCCTGCCCCTCATGTCTCTGAGCCCCTCCCCGATGCCATGACCCCCCTGGCTACCCCCTAGGTTTTCTGGAGGATGGGATCCTTGTGCAGGACATCAACCGGACACGGCAGCGCTACCTGTGCTCCTGGGCCTTCCCCTGGGATGTGGCAGCTGTGCTGCCCACTGAGCTGCTCTGCCTGCTCTCAGGGGTCTCAGGGGTCCTGGGGGTGCCGGCAGCACGTACCAACCGCTGCCTGAGGGCACCACGGCTCTTCGAGGCCTTCGACCGGTGCGAGACACGCACAGGGCAGCCCAATGCATTCCGTGTGGCCAAGCTGACAATGTACCTCGTGCTGGGCATACACTGGCACAGCTGCCTCTACTTCGCGCTGTCGGCACAGCTAGGGCTGGGCAGTGACCCCTGGGTCTGCCCCGCTTTCTCATGCCCACTGCGCCGATACCTGCACAGCTTCTACTTCTCCACGCTGGTCCTGGCCATGGTGGGTGATACGCCAGCACCGCAGCGCGAGGAGGAGTTCCTCTTCATCATCGCCAGCTTCCTCCTGGCTGTGCTGGGCTTTGCCACCATCACAGGCAGCATCAGCGCGGTTATCGCCAACCTCAGCGCAGCCGACGCTGCCTTCTACCCTGACGCGGGGCCGGTGCGGCGGTACCTGCGGGCACAGGGCGCAGGCAGGTGGTTGGTGGGGCATGTGACCCGCTGGCACCAGCACCTGCGGATGCAGCGCAAGCTGCCAGCAGAGCAGGAGGTGCTGCAGCACCTGCCCCGGGGGCTGCAGGCTGAAGTGGCAGCCAGCGTGCACCTGCCGGCCCTGCGGCGCGTGGGGCTGTTCCACAGCTGGGAGCACGAGGTGCTGCGGCAGCTGGTGCTGCGCCTGCGCCCACAGGTCTTCAGCCCTGGCGAGTTTGTGTGCCAGCGTGGTGATGTGGGCCACGAGATGTACTTCATCCGTGAGGGCAGGCTGGCTGTGGTGGCCGAGGACGGCATCACGCAGCTGGCTGTGCTGGGTGAGGGGCTCTACTTCGGGGAGATCAGCCTCATCAACATCAAGGGTGAGCCCCATGCCACACCCTGACGCTGCCCCATGGCTCCCCCGGCTCATGGCCCCCCACTCCACAGGGAACATGTCAGGGAACAGACGCACAGCCAACATCCTGAGCATCGGGTACTCGGACCTGTTCTGCCTGGGCAAGGAGGACCTGGCGGAGGTGCTGGCCGAATTCCCCGAAGCCCGTGCTGCTATGGAGGCCAAGGGCCGGGAGCTGCTGCTGCGCATGGGCTGCTTGGACACGGGCGCCGAGGCAGCAGCAGTGGCGGCTGAGGCTGAGGCTGAGCAGCAGCTGTGGGGGCTGGAGGTGGCCCTGGAGGGGCTGCAGACACGGGCAGCCCGGCTGCTGGCACAGCTGGAGGCCAGTGCCCTGCGCATGGCCCTGCGCGTCCGGCGCCTCGAGGAGCAGATGCACCTGCGGCGGCAGCGGCAGGATGGGGCAGCAGGGACAGGTGGGGCAGCAGGAATGGCCACACCACAGTGGCTGGCCAGAACACAGGGTCTTGTTGGGGGACAGGGTCCCCTCAGGGCCCAGGGTCCTTTTGGGGCCTGGGATCCCTCCAAGGTGCAGAGTCACTCCAAGGCACAAGGTGCTCTCAGGGATCAAGGTCCACCCAGGGCACAGGGTCCCAGTGGCTCACAAGGTCTCCTCAGGGCACATGGTACCCTCACAGTGCAGGGTTCCCTTAGGGCACAGGGTTCCACTGGGGCACTGGGTCCCAGTGGGGTCCAGAGTCACAGGGAGGCACAGGCTCTTCCCAGGGCACAGAATGCCCCCAGAGCACAAGTTCCCATCTGGGGCCGAGGTCTCCCCAAAGCACAGGGTCCCCCCATAGCACAGGGACACCTTAGGGGACAGGGTCCCCATAGGATGCAGGGTCCCTCCATAGCACAGGGACACCTTAGGGGACAGGGTCCCCATAGGATGCAGGGTCCCCCCATGGCACAGGGTCCCTCTTGGTCACAGGGTTTCCCCAGGGGGCAGGGTCCCAGAGGGACACAGGAACGCCCCGGGGCTCGGGGTCACACCGGAGCTCAGGCTCCCGGGAGGGGTCTGGATGCGGGGGAACCAGTCCCGCGTCGCTGAGGGATCACCTGGGGGTGACACATCAGCGACAACCATTGGCGGGTGACACCGACAGCTGCTGCTGCGGGACGGGGACGCGATAGGACCAGGACGGGGAAGGGGTCGGGGTGGAAACGGGTCGGGGTCGCGTAGCGCTGGGGCCCGGGCTGGGAACGAGCCGGTACCGGAGCCGTGAGCAGCTCGGGACCCCCAGCCCCGTCCGGCCGCTCCAGTGCCACTCGCAGGGGTACGGTGACAGCCCCACAGTGACAGACACCGCGGTGACGGCCGCCGCCGCCGCCCGGTGCCGCAGGAGCGCTCCCGGCGAGCCCCGTGCGAACCCCCCCGAGCCCTGTGACCCGCCCGGGACTCCTCCTGCAGTCCGGCACCCCCCGCGCCCCGCACCCTCCATGCCCCACGCCGTGCCCCGGGTTCCCACTGTTGGCGACTCCTCCGCGCCCCCCCCGCACCCCCGGGCTCCCCCCGCCGCCGCCGCCCCCCGCCCCCGGCCCGCCCCGCGCCGGGCGCCGCCCCCGCTCATCCACCGGCGGCTCCGAGCAGAGCGGAGCCTCGTCCCTCCCGGTGCCTCCCGGTGCCTGATCCCTCCCGGTGCCTCCTGCCGGGGGGGGGGGAGGCGGGGGGGGGACCCGACATGGATTCCCGGCCCCTCAACGAGTCGCTGCAGGAGCTGCTCTGTCGCGCCGGGAACGGCACCGGGCACGGCACCGGCACCGGGAACGGGACCAACATCTCCGCCTGCGACCTCCTCCGCAGGGGCCTCCGCGGGCCCCCGGCTCCCAGAGGTGAGATCGAGAGGAGGCGGGGGGCTCCTCGTGCCCGGCCCTGCGCTCCCGGGCACCCCGGCACCCGACTTCGTCCCGCCGTGCCGCCCCGGTGCCCCCGTTCCGTGCCCAGTGCCGCCCCGTGTCCTGCCGTGGCCCCCATCGCATCCCCCATCCCGGTCCCTGAGCCCCGGCCGGAGGCTCGGCAGCCCCGGCACTGCCCGGTTATCCTGAGGGGGATCCCGGGGGGGACACACCGGGTAATGCCGGGGGCAGCGGAAGGGCGGAGGGCACCCCGACAGGGGTGGCACAGCCACCGTTCGCCTCGCACCCCCACCCCGCTGCCGGGGCAGCGACCCTCAACCCCTCCCTGCTGCCCAGCCGGGACCGCTAACCCCACCCCACCGCCGGGGCTGGGATCCCCAACCCCATTCCCTCCAGACTGGGACCCCGCACGCCACCATCAGGGCTGGGACTCTCATCGTCTCCCCCGCCCGACTGGCCCCGCCAGCCCCCGCTGTCACTCGGCTGCCGGGGCTGGACGTCCCCGGTCACGTCCCAGCTCAGCACCGGAGTAGGGTGTGTAGGATGGGGGCACCCGCATAGCTCGGAGTCCTCCAGCCTCACGGAGCCGAGCCGGGAGTCAGCGGGAGCACCCCGGTCTTACGGCGGCCACTGCACGGGGGGGACTGGGATGACCAGCTGCCGAATCCCCACCGAGGCCCCCAGTCACGCTGGAGCCCCGGAGCCCGGACCTCTGCCGGGTTGCCTTTGGGGTGCAACTGGGATGCCCCAGAGGTGCCACTGGGGTGCCTGGCTGCCGGCTCTGAACTGAGCCCTGTGGAGCCAGCCGGAGCCCCTGTGCCTGGACCTGTGTTGCCGTGCCTTTGGAGTGCCCTCAGGGTGCCTTTGGGGTACCTTAGGGTGCCATGGGGGTGCCTCCATGGTGCCCTCGGGGTTGTCTTCGGGGTGCTTCTGGAGAGCCTCCAGGGTGCCTTTGGGGTGCCACCTGGATGCCTGCAGGGGTGCCCTCGTGGTGCCTCTGGGGTGCCCTCGGGGTCCCAACGCGGCTGCCCGCAGAGCTGGACGTGGCAGTGCGTGTGGTGCTGTATGTGCTGATCTTCGTGCTGAGCGTCGGGGGCAACGCGCTGGTGGTGGCCGTGCTGGCGCTGAACCGGCGGCTGCGCACAGTGACCAACTGCTTCCTGCTGTCCCTGGCACTGAGTGACCTGCTCCTGGCGCTGTGCTGCATGCCCTTCACCCTGCTGCCCGGCCTCATGGGCGCCTTCGTCTTCGGCGACGCTGTCTGCAAGCTGGTCGCCTACCTCATGGGTATGGGGGGATTGTCCCTACCTCCTGGGTACTGGGAGAGGCACAGGGGGGATTGTCCCTACCTTATGGGCAAAAGGGTATTGTCCCTACTTCATGGGCACAGGGGTGATTGTCCCTGCCTCATGGGTATGGGGGTATTGTCCCTACCTCATGGGTACACGAGAGGCACAGGGGGGATTGTCCCTGCCTCATGGGTATGGGGGTATTGTCCCTACCTCATGGGTATGGGGGTATTGTCCCTACCTCATGGGTACAGGGAGAGACACAGGGGGGATTGTCCCTGCCTCATGGGTATGGGGGTATTGTCGCTAACTAATGGGTACAGGGGGAGATTGTCCCTTCCTCATGGGTACAGGGCATTGTGGAATGTGGGGGGGCTCGTCCCTACCTTGTGGGTACACGGGGTGCACTGATGGTCTGCAGGGGGTCACGGGACGCTGCATGATCATGCCATGCCCACTGACCCCCGCCCCACCCACAGGGGTGTCAGTGGCTGTGTCCACCTTCAGCCTGGTGGCCATCGCCATCGAGCGGTACAGTGCCATCTGCAACCCGCTGCAGTCGCGTGCCTGGCAGACACGGTCCCACGCCTGCCGCGTCATCGCGGGCACCTGGGCACTGGCAGCGCTGCTGATGCTGCCCTACGCCGTGTACAGCACCACACGCCCCACGGCCTCCCGCGCCCCCCACCCACCCCCCACTCAGTGCACGCACCACTGGCCCAGTGAGCGCGTCCGGCAGGCCTGGTGAGTCCCAGGGGGATGCAGGGGGCATGGGGGGCCATGGGATGCTGAGCAACAGGGGCCACCTGTCCCAGGTACGTCCTGCTGCTCCTCGTTCTCTTCTTCATCCCGGGCGTGGTGATGACAGTGGCATATGGGCTTATCTCCCGCGAGCTCTACCGCGGCATCCGCTTTGAGCTGCACGTCAAGGGGGAGTCAGCAGGTGAGGGGACAGGGTGGGAGTGACACTGGGCATGACCATGCCCCAGAACAAGAGGGAGGATAGAACTCCCATCCCAGCTCCCCACAGCAGGTGGTTCCCTGGGGACATTCCTTTTCCTTGGGACCTCCCTGTAGGATGTTCCCACAGAGTTGGGGTGCAGTGTGTCCCCACAGTGCCATGGACATGTCTCTGTCCCCTACATCCTGTCCCACCCTCCTAGAGGATGCTCCCATGATGTTGGGGTGCCTCAGGTCCCCATGGTGTTGTAACCATATCCATGTCCCCTGCACCCGCCCCCCCCACTCCCCAGAGGATGTTCCCATGGTGTTGGGGTGCAGCGTGGCCCTCCAGTGCTATGGCCATGACCATGATCCCTGGCCCCACAGCCCAGCGTGGCATTGGGGGGGAACAACTGCCCAGCTGTGATGAGGGGGACGGGTGCTACCTGCAGCTGTCGCGTCCGGGCGCAGCACTGGAGCTGAAGGCGCTGGGGGCAGGCGTGCAGCAGGACCGGGCACGCATCAACAGCTCGGGGGCCCAGCTGGCGGCCAAGCGGCGCGTGATCCGCATGCTGGTGGTCATCGTGGCCATGTTCTTCCTCTGCTGGCTGCCCATCTTTGCCGCCAACACCTGGCGTGCCTTTGCCCCACGGGCGGCCCAGCGGGCACTCTCGGGGACCCCCATTGCCTTCATCCACCTCCTGTCCTACACCTCGGCCTGCGCCAACCCACTCATCTACTGCTTCATGAACCGCCGCTTCCGCAAGGCCTTCGGGGCCACCTGTGCAGGCTGGGGGTGCCGTCGCGCCTGCCCCCACCGCCCCCCTGAGGATGAGCCCCCCATGGCCAGCGCCTCACTCTCCAAGTTCAGCTACACCACCGTCAGCAGCTTGGGCCCACCCTGAGCCAGGACCCCTGAGCTGGACCCCCTTGAGCCCTCCAACACCAGTGCCTGGGGTCTCCCTGAACGCAGCCCCCCTACGCTGGATCACCCCAGCCAGTCCCCCTGATCTGGACCCCCACCCTGCGACCCCTGGGCACTGCCAGCACCTCCTGTGCCCCCGATGCCTCCCAGCTCAAAGCATCCCCTGCACCCCACCCTCCCGGGACCCCCTCACCCACCAGCCCTGATCAGCCCGTGTCTCCAGTGCCTCCCAGTCCTCACCTGGATGGAGGTGAGGGGCCAGGCAGGGGGACCCTTTGGGCTGGGCAGGTGGAGGGCGTAGGGAGTCGAAGTGCCCCCAGCCTGGGGTCCCCCTGCGCTGCTCCCCAGCTTCAGTCACAATAAACTTGTCCCGTGCCCACCTGTGCCACCTGTGCCACCTGCGCCCATCTGCACTTACTTGTGCCACTTGTGCGCACCTGTACCACCTGTGCCCACCTGCGCTGTTGCTTCCACCGCGCTCGCCAGGGCAGCCTCGGGGGGGACGAGGGGTCGGCACCGCGCCGGACTCGGGGGGCTGCGAGCTGGGACCCTCCGCTGCGGGGACCCCGAGCCCGGCGGCGGCAGGGGCGGTAGGACCCCCGGATCGGGTGTGACCCCACCGCCCTCCCGGGGGTGTGACCCCACGGCGGGCGGAGAGGGCCCCGTGGACCACCCCCGGCGACCAATGTCCCCTCTTCACGCCTCCGGCACCCGGGGTCCCTTCGAACTCCATCTCCCATCAAGCCCCGCGCCCAACGCAAGCCCCGCCCCCACCGGTGGGGTGACCACGCCCCTTCCCCACATCCCCCTGCCATTGGCCACGCCCCCTCCCCGCAGCTCCTCCTGCCATTGGTCACGCCCCTCCTTAGCCCCGCCCCCCGTCCCGCCGCTCGGCCATGGCTGCCGGGGCCCGGGTCCCGCCGGCGCCCATGGCGCGGTCCCTGTCGCGGCCCCTGTCGCGGCCCCTGTCGCGGCCCTTGCCACTGGCGCTGGGCGCGCTGGCGCTGCTGGCGCTGCCGGGGCCGGTGCAGGTGCAGGCGGGGCCGCCCGCCGGCCCCGGGGAGCAGCTGGCGGCGGCGGCGCCGCGCTGGGACTGGCGGAACGTGTCGTGCCCGGCCTGCCGGGTGCTGTTCGCGGCGCTGGACCTGGCGCTGCAGGTGGGCACGGGGGAGGCACCGGGGCGGGCACCGCGAGGGGCACGGGGGTGGGCGGACAGCTGGCAGGACGGGACGGGAGCGGGGACAGAGGGAATGGGACGGCACAGGGACAGGCCGGGGACAGGCCGGGCCGGTCTCCCGTGACGGGGCTGGGCCGGGACAGGCCGGGGCAGGTCGAGGCTTGTGACGGGCACGAGACCGGGACAAAAATGGGGACAGGGACGGGGACGGGCGGGGAGAGGAAGAGTGACAGGCTGGGACAGAGTGGGAGGGCTGGGACAGGAACGGGAACAGAGACAGGCCGAGGGCTCTGCTTGCGGGGACGGGGACAGACAGGAACAGGGATGGGCTGGGACAGGCTGGAACGAGAACGAGGACAGACGGTCTCGGACAGGCCGGCCGCACCGCTTGGGGACAGGGACAGGAGGAGACAGGGACGAGCTGGGGCAGGGCTGGGGCACAGGGACCCCGTGTCCTTCCCCAGGATGGAACCGGCCAAGGGGACAGAGAGGATGGGGGGCTGCGTGGGTCCCCTCTGGCCTCGGGACACCCCGGTGAGGGGTTGGGCTGGCTGGTGGGTGCAGGACAGTGACAGCAGCAGGGAGTCAGGGTGTGGGGTCCACCCCGGGGGCTGGTGGGTGCAGGGCAGTGAGGGACTCGGGGTGCTGTGGCCGTCCTGTGGAGCTGGCGGGCACGGGGCAGCGAGGGCAGCCATGTTTCGGGGAGCCGTGTCCATCCTGCGTGTCCCCCCTGCAGCTGGAGCCAAACGTGGCACGCGTGGGGCGCGTGGCATCGCGGCTGTGCCAGGACATGCGGCTGGCACGGCCACCCGTGTGCCGCCAGGCCGTGCAGCTGTTCCAGCACGACGTGGTGGCGGCCTGGGCGCGCTCGGTGCTGCGCCCGCCTGAGGCCTGTGGGCTCCTGCTGGGCCCCCGCTGCGGCCACTGGGACATCCTCGGTGCCTGGAACTTGTCCCTGCCCACCGCCCCCAAGCCACCGGTGCAGCCCCCTGTGCCGCCGCCACCCGGCGCGCCCACTGCCCGCATCCTCTTCCTCACCGACCTGCACTGGGACCGCCGGTACACGCCGGGCAGCGCCGCCGCCTGCCCCGACCCCCTGTGCTGCCGCGGGGCTCCCCACGACGGGCCAGGGGCCGCGGGGTTCTGGGGGACCTACGGCAAGTGCGACCTCCCCCTGCACACCATCGACGCACTGCTGGCTCAGCTTCCCAACGCCACCAGGCACGCCAGTGACAGCACTGGTGACAGCAACACCAGTAACAGCACCAGGGCGTTTGCAGCTGCGTACTGGACCGGGGACATCCCTGCGCACGACGTGTGGCAGCAGAGCCGTGGGGACCAGCTGCGGGCGCTGCGCACGGTGACGGCCCTGCTGCGCACCCGCCTCGGGGGGCTGCGCGTCTTCCCGGCTGTGGGCAACCACGAGGCCACCCCGGTGAACGCCTTCCCCCCGCCCTACGTGCGCGGGAACCAGTCAGCCGCATGGCTCTACGACGCCATGGCCGAGGCCTGGCAGGGCTGGCTGCCCCCCACTGCCCTGCGCACCCTGCGGTGGGCACAGCGGGGCTTGGCGAGCGGGAGCTCAGGGCTGGGGGATCTGGGGTACCAGGGATCAGGGGGCGCAGGGATGGGGACTTGGCTATCAGGTGTTCAGGGAGAGGGGGTTTGGGGTAACGGGGCTGGGGGGGGTTTCTGCAATGGAGGGAGCAATGGGGGGGCTGGGCTAGCAGGGGTGAGGGTATCTTAAGGCCAGTGAGGGGCTCTGGGCTACTGGGGGCTCAGGGCTAGGGGGCAATGGGGGTCCCAGGCTAGCAGGGACTCGGGGGTTTGGGGGACTGTAGGTGTCTCACATTCATAGTGCAGGGTTGGAGGGTGTGTCTCTCCATAGAGGGAGGTGCAAGGAGAGGGTTCGTAGCTGGTTGGGGTTTGGGGAGCTGCGGGGGGAACAAGGACAAGGGGAGCTCCAGGCTGAGGGGTTCAGGGAGCTGTGGACAGACGGGGTGGGTAGCTGGGTGGGCTGTAGGGCAGGTGTGTGGTCTGTGGGTTGGGGAGCGCAGCACTGACCCTCTGTTTCCCTGCAGGGCCAGTGGGTTCTACACAGCTGGTTGGGGGGCAGGGGTCTGTTGGTGAGGGAGGGTCTGTGGGGCAGGGGACACAGGACTGATGCCCCTCTTTCCCTGCAGGGCTGGCGGGTTCTATACGGCACAGGTCTGGCCTGGGCTGCGTCTCGTCTCCCTCAACATGAACTTCTGCTCCCAGGCCAACTTCTGGCTCCTTATCAATGCCACTGACCCCGCGGGACAGCTCCAGTGGCTCATGGGGGTCCTGGCAGATGCTGAGCGTGATGGGGAGAAGGTGAGGGGGAGATTCTGGAGGGGATGTGGAGGGTTCTGGCATTCCTGGGCACCCCCAAGCCCTGGCTCCCTGCCCCCAGGTGCACATCATCGGGCACATCCCCCCGGCCCACTGCCTGCGCAGCTGGAGCTGGAACTACTACCGCATCGTCAGCAGGTCAGTGCCTGTGCAGACCCCTGCCCCAGACCCCCACACTCCAACCCCATGTGCACCCTGGACTCCAACCCCATTTGCCAGACGCCTGCCCCACATGCTGCACCCCTACAGCAGACCCCCACCTCGTGCCCTGGACCTCCACTCCATGAGCCAGACCCCTGCTCACTTGCCCTGGATGCCCACTCCCCATGTAGCAGACCCACACCCCATGTATCCTGGATCCCTGCTGGAGTGGCATCATAGGAAGGAGGGGCAGGTGATGGTGCTGCAGCACTAGAGGTTGGGACCCTGAAGCTGCCTGTGCCAGGCAGAGCCATGACAGGGGGCCTGCAGGCAGCAGGGCCCAGCTCGGCTTGGGAGCCCAGGGTGAGGGGCTGGGGGGTCCAGATGCCTCACCCCACCCTGGCAGGTTTGAGAGCACCATCGCAGCACAGTTCTTCGGGCACACACACCTGGATGAGTTCGAGCTGTTCTATGATGAGGAGACGCTGTCACGCCCTGTCTCCATTGCCTTCGTAGCACCGAGTGTCACCACCTACATCAATCTCAACCCCGGTGCGCCCCAAACCCCACCCTGTGTGTCCCCCTGAGGCCGCCCAGCCCCTGGCACTGACCGTCACTGCCCCGCAGGGTACCGTGTATACGAGGTGGCCGGTTCCTACCCTGGGAGCTCCCATGCAGTGCTGGACCACGAGACCTTTATCCTGAACCTGACGGAGGCCAATGCGGCGCCCCTGGGGATGCCCCCGCGCTGGCAGCGTCTCTACAGCGCACGCGAGGCCTACGGGCTGCCCACGGCCTTCCCGGCAGACTGGGACCGTCTGGTGCGGCGGCTGCAGGACGATGAGCAGCTCTTCCAGCGGTTCTGGTTCCACCTGCACAAGGGGCACCCGCCCCGCGAGCCCTGTGGGGGCCCCTGCAAGGCTGCGCTGCTCTGCGCCCTGCGCTCCGGCCGTGCTGCCGACCCTGCACTCTGCCAGCCCCTGCGCCCCACGCTGCCTTTTCCACGCATACAGGAGCTCTGGCAACAGCGGCAGCTCTGCTGACCCCAGGGCAGTGGGAGTGGGCTGGGCACAGTCCCACTGGAAGCGGGTTGGGACACGGTCCCGCTGGGAGCAGGGCTGGGACACGGTCACACTGGGAGCGGGGTTGTAGTAAGTACATGGTCACACTGGAGTGGGGCTGGCACACGGTCACACCAGGATTGGGGTCGGGATTGGCAAGTCGTCCTCATGTCCCACTAGTTGCACAATAAAAGCACAATGGACCCCACCACCCTGTCTCATACCTCACCCACCATGACTGGTATTGGGATTAGGATCAGCACACAGTCCTCATGCTCCCATCACCCACCCAATACAGGTGTGATGGACCCCACTACTCTGCACCTTCCTTATCCCAACCCTCACCCTGCAACATCCTAGGGAGACCCAAAACAGGGATGCTGAGACCCCACCACCCCTCCTCCTCCTTACCTTTGGCCACTGGAATCACAACTGGGACGAGCCCATGGTCCCTGTAGTCCCATCACCCCCCAATAAATGTGTGACAGACCCCACCATCCCCCTTCATCCTCATCCTTACTCCGCAACACCCTAGGGGAGAACCAAGCCAGGCATAATGGAACTCCTCACCCCTCCTCTTCCTCCTCCTCCTCCTCCCCATGTGAGGCCAAAGGCAGAGCTGAGCTGGGCTGGTGGAATGGGTTTATTAATTAATGATTTAGTACAACACAGACCCTCATTATGCCGCATGCATTGGGGACCGTGGAGGGGAGATAACCCACCATGGGGGCAGCAGGGGTGGGGCAGGACCTCTGACCCAACACTGCAGGGAACTCCGTGCCCTGGAGCATTGGGGCGGTGGTCCTGCCCCCTCCACCGCCTCACAGCCCCCTGCCCTCACCCCCTTCATGGGGTCTGTGCCCCTCCCCGGCGTGGTTTGAGGGTCCCCAGGAGGGTCTGCACGCCCCGGCGCACAGAGGAACCCACCCGCCGCGCCACCGAGTCGGCCGGGGGGGCCGGCAGGCAGGAGCTGGAGGCCTGGGGCCGCGCGTCCAGGCACTTCTGGTAGCGGAGCTGTGGGGAAGGGTGGGTCAGCAGGGGCTTGGAGGGGGGCTGGCGCTCCCACTCACCACGCAGGTGGCCTGCAGGGAGGGGTGGGGAATTGGGGGTCCCTCTCACCACACAGGCAGCCTGCAGTGCCTCGCTGAGCCCCGCAGCGTTGGGCTCACACCACACCATGTGGCAGCGGAAGGTGCCGGGCGCGCTGGCCATGATGAAGGCGAAGGCGCGGACGTCGCGTCCCACCCCCATGAAGGACAGGAATCGCACGCGGCACTCACACAGCACCGCCTCCGTCTGGAGGGACACGGGGGGGGTCACTGGGAAATCCCTGGGACTGGGAGGGGGTCACCAGGGCACCCTGGGGCAGGAAGGAGTCAGCGCAAGGGATGGGATCACCAAGTTCCCCCCGGAGCAGAAGGGGGTCACCAGTGTGGGTAGGGGTCACCATGGCCCCCTAGGGTGGAGAGGGGGTCACTGCAGCTCCCCAGAGTGGGACGGGGTCATCACAATCCTCCAGAGTGGGAGGCAGTCACAGCAGCCCTCCAGGACATGGAGGGGGTCACTGTGGCCCCTCAGAGTGGGGAAGGGTCACCACAGCTCCTCCAGGGCAAGGGTGGTCCCAGGTGAGAATGCACCTGGTGGTGAGCAATGGTGAGGGTGGGGAGGTAGGGTGGGGGTCCCTCAGGACAGGGTGGGAGTCTCACGTGGGCACACACCTGGCGGTGGGCGATGGTGAGAGTGGCAGGGGCCACGCTGACCACCACAGGGGTGGGCACCGGGGGCTCCCCCGAGCCAGGGGCCAGTGCTGCCTCCAGTGCCGCATTGATCACGTCCATGCCTGGGGGGCAAAGGGGAGGTCAGGGCAGCCCCAGGGGTTGCCCCCACCTCCCCACCCCATCAAAGCTGGGAGAGCTCCCTGGAGCCGCCCACTCACCCACAGGCTTGGCAACGGGGACACAGCCCAGGTAACACACAGGGAAGCGCTGAACCGCCTCGCTCTTGGGGGCTGGGAACTCCACTGTGGGGGGGGCATGTCAGACTTGTCCAGATCCCCCCAACATCCCCCAGAGCCCTGCCACCCCTCAGTGCCCACCCAGCACCCTCCAACATCCCCCAAGTACATTGCCTCACTCTTGGGGGCCAGGAACTCCACTGGTGGGGGCACAATCAGAACCCCCCAAAACCCCCAACACCCACCCTCTTCCCAACCACCACCCCAGCACATGCAGCCTCCAGACACAAGCCCCCTACCCGTTCCCTTGTAGACACCCCCAGCACTCCTCCAGCCCTTCCCAGCCCTGCCCAGATCACCAATCCCCCCCAGGATACCCCCCAGATGCCCTCCACTCTGTCACAGGTATCCCAAAACCCCATACCCTGCAGGGGCAGTCCCCAGACCCATGCCCCGTACCCTGCAGGGGGGGCTCCCCCAGCCGGGGAGGTTCTGTCCCCAGCCCATTGGCCGCTGCTCGGGCGCTTCGCCGCTCCTCCGTCAGCTGGAGTACAGGGAGCACAAACCCCCCCAGTGTCACACCACAGGGACCCTTGGGACCCCCGTGGTGACCCACAGCCCCCCCAGACATCACACCACAGCCCCCCTGGATGTCACATCATGGGGGCCCCCAGGGATGCCCCGGCTGCTCTGTGGGGACACCAGGGTGAAGAGGGGTTCACCCAGGAACAAACCCAGGGGCTGGCTGGGAGGGATCTGGAGGGACCTCAGGGTTCTCACCTACACACAGAGCTGGTGCAGGCTGGGGAAGGGGGACTGGAAGGTGTCATCTGGGCACAGATGTGATGCAGGCCAGGGGAGGTCCCAGGGAGGTTTGGGGGGGTCCCGGGGGTCTCACCTGGGCGCAGATCCAGTGCAGCCCGGTGGGGAGAGTCCCGGGGGTCTCACCTGGGCACAGACTCGGTGCAGCCCAGCAGAGGGGTCCCGGGAGGTTTGGGGGGGTCCTAGGGGTCTCACCTGGGCACAGACCTGGTGCAGCCCGGTGGCAATGGCGCTGGCTGGCCCCTCACAGCGGAATACATGGCACTTCAGCACCTGTGTCAGGGGGTCTCGGGCCACATACGCAAAGTCCCTGGAGGGGAGGATGTGCTCAGGATCCCCCCAGGCCCCTCCCCACCCAGTGCAAGCTGGGACTGGGGGCACTGGGAGACTGAGGGCAGGTTGGGGCCATACCTCTCCCTGCGTCCCCGGCAGCACAGCAGGACAGAGCAGGGTTAGAGGGGGTGGAGGAAGCACAGACCCCCCGACAACACTGGGACCCCTCCGCAGCCCCTAAGACTGGGTCTGACCCTGCCCCACACCTTTCCCTGCTGGGGGACTTAGTGGTCAGACCCCTGCCTGACGTATGGGATACCATCCACATGTGGGAGTCCTGCAGCCTTGTGCAATGGGACCCCCAACAGCTCCATACCTCACCCATATGGGACCCTCCAGGCCCATGGCCCCCTCCACACCCAGATTCCCCCCATCCCTGTTCTCCACATACACAGGAACCCCCCTAGCTGCACGTAAGTGGGACTCCAGAGTCCCCACCCCATACATGTGGGGCTCCCAAGCCCCATAGGCCCCCACACACTCAGAACCCACCCACTTCTGTACTGCACGTACACAGGATCCCCAGGACCACATGCACCCAGCCCCCTGCAGGCACTAGCCCCCCTGCAGGCACTAGCACCCCATTCCCAGCCACCTGCGTGCCCTGCCCAACCCCATGCTGCCCCACACCACACACATGGATACCCCCAGCCCCCCATGCTCCCCACCTGCTGCTGTGCCGCCCCACGCCCCACACACGGATGCCTCCCACAGGCTGTGCGTGCAGCAGCGCCCGGTCCCGGGGGTCCACAAGCTTCAGCGTCCGGCCCTCGAGCAGCAGCAGCGCCCGTGCCTGGGGGCACAGGGGTATCACTCAGCTACCCCAGGTGCTGGGGGGATGGCAGGGAGTCTCAGGGAGTCTGGGGTCACTCACCTCCCCCCAGGTGCCTGGGGGGCCATTGCGGGGCCCCGAGAGCTGCCGGATGCAGGCGCTGACAGTGGCACTGCTGCGGCCGGGCCCCAGCTCCTCCTCCCGCAGCTGCACCCAGCCCAGGGAGCGCACCGGGAGGCCCTGAGGGTGAAGGGGGGTCATGGCAGGCAATGTGGAGCAGGTGGGGCTGGGGGTGTGGGGCAGGGTCTGTAGAGAGGGAGTGGCATGGGGCAAGAAAGGTGAGGGCAACAGGCAGGCTGTGGGGCAGGGGGACAGAGGGGAGCACGGGGCAGCCCCCTCCCCGTGCAGCCCCCAGTCCTGTGGCAAGGCAGTCTGCACAGTGGAGCACAGCCGAGGCCACTCCCATGGGGCCGACAGCATAGGGCAGCTCTGGGAGGGGGTCCCAGAGGCCCAGTGGGGGTCCCTCAGCCCTCCAACAGTGGGCCAGACCCTGCAGGGGTGGGGAAGGGGTCCTGCGGGTTGGAGGGGCCACGGGGGGACCAGCCCTACCTTGGAGTCCAGTGCATCCTCCTCACTCAGGGCCATGCTGCAAAGGGGGGGTCAGCGGCTGCACCCAGAGACTCTGGGACCCCCAACCCTTGCCCCCTAAACCCAGGTATCCCCCCCACCCCCACCCAACTAGTGCCCCCCCCCAAATCCTGGGACCCCTCCCTCCCATTCTGCAACTCCTGTCCCTCTATACTGTCCCCCCACCCTACACCTGGACCCCTGCCTCCTGAGACCCTGGAGCCACCCCACACCTGGGTCTCTCTCCCCAGACCCTGCCCCCCACCCCACACCAGACCTCCCTTCTCCACCCTGCTGCTTGTCCCCTGAAGTCCCACCTGCCCACAGAGCCCAGGCACAGCCACCTGCAACTTACAGCCCCCTGGCCCCACCCCACATCCCATGGCCCCCCCGTGCCCCTCCCACTCTCCCGCACCCCTCTCCCGGTGATCCTGGGCCTGGTGATGGCGTCTCCACATCTGATGCTCCTGGGTCCTCATCTTCTTCCTCCTCCTCCTCCTCGACTGTGGGGTCCTGGGGGGCAGGGGGGGCTCTGTGGGGCTGGGGGGGCACTGACCCCTTCTCCCCCTTTTCCCCCACTGCCCCCCCTCACCTTCCACAAGTCTCCATCGCCAAAGGTCTCGGCTGGGGCGAAGCTTGTCCAGGAGAGCTGGGGAGGGTGGTTTGGGTCAGAGTGCACCACGGGGCAGCCCCACAGCAGCCCATGCCCATCCCATGGGCATCCTGTGCCCCACAGCCACTCCACTCCACAGCAACCCCCAATCACCCCATAGGCACCCCATAGCAGTCCCCCGTCATCCCCTAGTCACACCATAACACACTACAGCCACCCCATGGTCATCCCATGCCTGACCCACAACCACCAATGCCCTATGGCAGAACCACAAACACCCACAGTCACACCCAGCCACCCCACGACTGCCCCACAGCCACCCCGTGGTCACCCCATAGTAGCCACATGGCAACTCCATGGCCACCCCATGCCCGTCCCATCCCACAGCTGCCTCACAGCCACGCCACAGTCACCCTGTTCCCCCCAGCCCCCCTGATTGCCACTCACAGCGGGCCCCTCGGTAGGGGTGCTGCCATCAGAGGGGGTCTCGCGGGGCCCCCCAGGGGGCTCCCACTGGGTGGTGCCAGTGGGGACGTGCCAGTAGTAGGTGCCTGAGGTGTCCTGCACCCGCAGCCACCCGGGGGGCAGGTCCCCGTGTGTCCCTGCGCCGCGTGGCCACAGTGACTCTGGGGGGCATGGGGGAGTCAGGGGGTCAGCCCCAACCCCACACAGAGCTCCACACAGCCCCCCATGCCCAGGGACGTGGAGACCCCTCAAGAGGCCTCCACAGAGACAAGGGGGCAAAGAGGGGGGCCCATGGAGTTAATGGGGCTGGGGGACATAGAACGGCCCCCAGGGGGCTGGGAGGCAGCAGCGGGCACACAGCCAGGGACGGGGGGAGATTTGGGCTGACAGAAGCAGGGGGGACACGGCGGGAAGGGGCAGTCACACGTCGCCATGGGGCTCCTTAGGTCAGGTGCTCACCTGGCTCATCAGGGGAGCTGCCCTGGCTCAGCGTGGCCCAGCTTGAGTCCTCGTCGCTGCCGGGGCCAGGGCCCCCGAAGAGGCGGCTGGCGCTGCGCCCGGGGGGTTCCCGCGGCCCCCGCTCAGCGCCCAGGGCCGGCGGAGAGACCCCCGGCCCGTCCTCTTCGTCCTCCTCCTCCTCCTCCTCTTCGTCCTCCTCCTCGTCCTCCTCCTCCGAGGCACCGATCAGCAGCGCCCGGGAGCCGCCGGCGGCATTCCGCGCATTGCGGGCCTGGACCGCCGGCTCGAGCGCCCCGGGGGACCCCCCCGGGCCCGGCCCCGGCTCCAGCTCGTTGCGGTTCTGGTCCCGTCCGGCCTTCGCCCACTCGGCGCCGGGCAGCTCCTGGGCAGGGGCCCCGCCGGGCCCGGTGCGGGGGTCGGGGGGCGCCCCCAGCCCCAGGCTCAGCCCCGGGCACCGGTTGTCGTTGGCCAGGTCGCTGCGCTTGCTCAGGGCCCCCGACATGGCGAGGACACGGGGACGGGCGGGACCCCCGGCACGACGGGACCCCCCGGCCCGGCCCGGCCGCACCTGCCGCTGGGGGGTCCTACAGCCCCCGGGGCGCCTCCGCGTCCATCGGGCCTGGGGGGAGCGGGGGGGCAGCGCGGGCAGCGGCACCCCCGCCCAGGGCCGCCCCCGGCCACGATCCCCCCGGCCGGGGCGCCCCCGCACTGGCCCCACGGCCCTGCCAGGGTGGATCCCGCGGGGACCCCCCACGCACAGACCCCCCGCCCGAGCCGGGCCCGCGGGGTCTCAGCGCCTCCGGCCCCCCCATCACCCCCGCAGCGCAGCGGGGCCAGCCCGTGTCCCACATCGCAGATCTCCCGGTTCTCCCCCACTCCCATCCCACCCCATCCCGTTCCCACCCCCATTCCCGGTACCTGCGGCGGCGGCTCCGCTGCCGGGGGGTCGCGGGGGGGTCGAGGGGGGGGGCTCGGGGATGCGTCACTTCCGCTTCCGGCCGACGGGGGGACAGCGCCCCCTCCCGCGGCGGCGCCGGAACCGCCGGGGACCCCCCGGGACCCCCTGGTGCCACCGCTGGGGCTGGAGACCCCAACCCCGCCGCGCACCCCCGCTGTGACAGGTGGCCCGGAGGGGTATCCCTGCTCCCAGTATGGACCAGTCTGATACAGCACAGACTCCCGGGATCAAGGAAGCTGGCAAAGCCCTGCCAGCCCCCGGAGCCCACCCTGTGCCCGATGCCCACCTTGTCCCCCAGCCCAGAGCTCTGAG
>JAWWTY010000001.1:118161407-118198044 GCA_035222235.1 Margarornis squamiger
GTCATCGTCCTCTTGCCCACCTGGACACACCTGGGCTCATGTCCAGCTCCTGTTGCCAGCACCTCCAGGGCCTTTTCCATCTTTCCAGCCCCTCTTTCTGGAGCTGCAGGGGGTTGTGGTGATCAAGGGCAGGACCCAGCACTGGGCCTTGACCCTCACAGCACTGACCTCAGCCCATGGATCCAGCCTGTTCACATTCCTCTGCAGAGCTTTCCTCCCTCCAGCAGATCCATATCCCACCCCACTTGGTGCTGTCCATGAACCTACTGCAGGTGCCCTCAATCACCTCATCCAGGTAATCGATGAAGATGCTGAACAGGACCAGCCCCAAAACAGCCCTGGGAAACCCCCAGCAGTGCTCACCCCACCTGGATGTGGCCCTGTTCTCACCCCTCCCTGTTCCTGGCCATCAGCCAGTTGTTCCCAGTGAGGAGCCCCTGTCCCAGCTGGGGGCTGCAGGGGCTCCAGTAGATACTGGGAAGACGGTGCCAAAGGCTTTGCTGGGCTCCAGGCAGACACACCCACCCCTGTCCTGCATCCACCGGGGTCACCGGATACAGCAGGAGATAGGTGAGTCAGGGAGGATCTGTTTCCCAACTGCCAGCTGGATCTGATCCCCTGGTTGTCCTGCCTGTGCCATGGAATGCCCCCAAGGGGACCCGTTCCGGAGCCTTCTGGGCACCCAGGGCAGGAACAGGCCTGGACTTTCCTGGATTCTCCTCCCAGCCCTGCTTGGGGATGGGGGTCACTGGACACCTCCCTACAGCGGCCAGGGCTGGTGACGGGTGGTGGGAGCATCTCCAGGACCCCCCTGCAGTCCCTGGTGGTCCATCAACCCCAGTCTGTCCCAGTCTATCCCCATCCCTGCAGAAGGGTCAGTGCTGGCAGAACGCCCAGGCCGGGCAGGCGCCCATGGTGCCACCGAGCTCCAGGCACTGTCCCTGTCCCCGCTCCGCCTGGTACTGCCTGGGGGGGCCAGCACAGCCGGGGGGCAGCAGTGCCGGGGGCAGGGTGTGTGGAGGCAGGCAGGGCTGTGGGGCAGCACGGGGCCAGGGTACTTCCAGAATACTTTATTTTGTACATACAGTTTGTCAGCGTGCGGTGGCCGCCCCTCAGCCCGTGGAGCCCTCCAGAGCCATGGGGTGGCAGTGCCATGGGGCAGCAGGCACGCACAGTCACCCTATGCCTGGGGCTTGGAGCTGGGGGGACAAGGGACAGCCCCCTTGGGGCATAGGGCTCCAGGACTGGCCACCCCACAGCCCTCCCAGCCCTGCCCATGGCTCCCCCTGCCCCACACACCCCTCCACACCTTGGGGACCCCCCTAAACTGGGGCTGTGGGGCTCCAGGAGGAGGGGTCAGACCATGACCCCCAGGCAGCCCCTGCCCCATGGGACCCGTCCTCCCCCCCAGGCCCGGCCACCCCCCAGGATAAAGTGCACATGAAGCTGGGTGGCGCGTGGGGGGCAGCAAGGCCGCAGGGCAGCCATCCCTCGGGGCACCCGTCCTGCCGTGGCCATCCCCGTGGCATCCAGCCCGTCACTGCAGGTAGCGATAGGCCTTGAAGCAGTGGTTGCCCGAGTCAGCCACGACTACGTGGCCGTCCGAGGTGAGTGCCAGCCCCTGTGGCCCGTACAGTGGGTCGGCTGCTGTGTTGATGTAGGACAGGAACGAGCCTGCGCTGTCAAACACCTGTGGGGGGGACACAGCTGTTCCCGACACATCATGGCCCAGGGACCCCCAGCCCTGATGACCCCCCGTCCTGCAGGGGGTCTGCAGGACCCACTCCCTGTGGGGAGGATGTGGTTGAGTCCCCCCAGGTCCATTAAAGTTGACCCAAGATCCTTCCCAGTTGACCCTTAACCCTTCCCCAGTCCATCCCAGTTGCTCCCAGATGACCACAGATCCCTCCCCAGTCCATCCCAGTTGCTTCCAGTTGGCCCAAAACTCTTCCCAGTTCCTGCCTAGACACTTCCCATAGACTCATACCAGTTTACCCAAGACCCTTCGCAGTTCCTCCCAGTTGTCTCCAGTTGCTCACAGTTGGCCCTAGACCCCTTCTCAGTTCATCCCACTTGCTTCCAATTGATCCCAGTTGGCCCCATACTCTTCCCAATTGCTCCTAGATCCTTCCACAGTCCACCCCAGTTGCTCCCAGTTGACCACAGCCCCCTCCATAGACTCTTCCCAATTGACCCAAGACTCTTCCCAGTTGCACGTAATTGACCCCAGAGCCTTCCCAGTTGCTCCCAGTTAATACCAGTTGCCTCCCAGTCCCCTTCAGCTGCCCCACAGAATCTCCTCAGTGCCTCCCAGGGTATCCCAGAGAACACCTGGGGATCGAGGGGTCAGGGATGAGATGAGGAGAGGCTGGGAAGGGGCTGGTGCTGAGCCCCCTGAGGCAGCAGTGGGGGGGTGTGCGCAGTTACAGGTATGTGTGCAGGTACAGATATGAAGGTACAGGCGTGTGGGCGCAGGTGCAGGTACAGGTGTGTGTGCAGGTATGGATATGCAGGTTATAGGGGTGAGGTGCAGGTACAGGTACAGGTGGGCAGGTACGGGTGTGTGGGTGCAGGGACAGCTGTGCAGGTGTACAGCGTGTGCAGGTGCGGTACCTGGATGCGGCTGTTCCCCCAGTCAGCCACGATGATGTTACCGTTGCTGTCCACGGCCACGCCTGTGGGCGCGTTGAATTGCCCGTTGCCCTCCCCATGCGACCCGAACTTGAACAGGAACTCACCCTCTGCGTTGTACACCTGAGGGTGTGCAGGGGGGGACAAACAGGTGGGTCACAGGCGGTCACCACAGCACCCCCCAGGTCCCATGGCACTGGGGGGATCCGGGCACCGGCTCACCTTCACCGAGTGGTTGTGGAAGTCAGTCACCACAATCTCATTCTTGTTGTTGACAGCCACAAAGTGGGGCCCTGGGGGAGACATGGGGGGGTCACAGCCCTGGGATTGGGGGGCTCGGTCTGGGAGGGCACACAGGGGGCTCAGCCCTGGGAATGGCGGGGCTCAGCTCTGGCCCCATGGCAGGACTGGGATGGACCCAGAGCCCAGAACCCAGAGCCACCAGAATGGAGCCCATGGCAGACCCTGAGCCCAGAGCCCCAGCCCAGAACTTAATCCAGAACCCAGAGTCAGAACCTGGAACCAGATCCCCAGCCCAGAGCCCTAAACCTGGCCCTGGAGCCAGAAACACACCTTGAGCACCCACCCAGCCCCAGAAGTTGAACCAGAGCTCAGAACAAACCCAAGCCCAGAGCCTGGAACCAGAGCCCAGATTCAGAGTCCCAGCCTGGAGCCAAAAGCTGGACCCAGAGCCTGGACCCAGCCCCCAGCCCATCATTGGAGGTCCCAGTGCCACCGGCCACTCCGGTGACAGGGCGGGTACACGGTCCTGCCCACCCTGGTCCCTGGGGGAGCCCAAGGCCCCATAGTTGGGAGTCTGGGGGGTACCTGCGAACTGGCGCTCAGCAGTGCCGCGGGAGCCAAAACGCGCCACCAGCTTCCCATTGGGCTGGAAGATGAAGACGCAACAGGCCTTGTTGTCCACCACAATGATGTGCCCGTTGCGGTCCACAGCAACGCCCTTTGGGCCCATCAGCCGCCCAGCGCCCAGCTTTGTCTGAGGGAGCAGGGGGTCAGGGTGGGGGTGCCATGGACACTCAGCCCCACAGATCTCCCATGCTTCCTTTTCCCTCACCTTGAACTTGCCCTCAGGTGAGAACACACTGACCCAGCGGTTGTCATAGTCGGCCACGATGATGTCGCCGTTGGTGTCCACAGAGACCCCTGTGGGGCGCTGGAGCTGCCCCGGGGAGCGCCCCCGCACCCCAAAACGCAGCCGGAACTGCCCCTCGTTACTGAACACCTGGCAGGGGGCAGCAGGGCCAGCAGAGGTCAGAGGCAGCACCCCTGCATCCCAAAACACAGCCAGAACTGCTTCTCATTACTGAACACCTTGGGGGGACAGCAGGGTTATGGGGTCCTGGGGGAGTCAGTGGGTGTCCTGGGGGAGTCCAGTGGTCCAGGGGGGGTGCCTGTACTTGCATGCATTGGTCATTGCTGATGAGGCCACTGGGTCCCAGGGAACCGGGGTACTCAGGGGGGTCCCAGGGGGAGTCAGTGGGGGTCCCAGGGAGGTCCATACCTGCACGCACTGGTTGTTGCTGTCGGCCACGACGATGCGGCCAGCGCTGGATGTTGAGATCCCCTGCAGGTTGGTGAACTCGCCCTTCTCCCGGCCACGGCTTCCTGCAGGCACCGGTCAGGGGGGCACAGGGAACCCCAGGAGACTGTTCACCACCCTGATGAACCCCTGCCACCCCTGGGCCCTCCACCACACCAGGGACTCCCACACAACCCCAGGGAGCCACGGGGAGTCCTGGGAATCCCTGATGCTATGGGGAGCCCTGAGAAGCCCCCCACCACCCTGGGGAGCCCCCACTGCCCTGGGTAACCCTGAGAAGGTTCTGCTGCTATGGGGAGCCCTGAGAAGTCCCCCACCACCCCGGTGAGCCCCAAGGACCCCCTCGAGCCACCCGCTCACCGACGCGGAAGATGAGCTCATCCTCAATGGGGTTCTCCTTGCGCTTGGCACTGCCATACATGCTGGCAGGGCGACGCAGGGCCTTCTGCCGCACGTGCCCCCCGCCCGGGGACTTGACACGACGCTTGGCCTCCTCGGGGGATGGGGGCACATCACCGGGGCGCAGGGCACGGGCGCGGAAGGGGGAGCCGCGCACAGGCTGCCCGTACAGCAGGATGGACAGCATGAAGTCGCCCTCGGCACGTGGTGTGTACACCAGCTCGTAGGTGCCGTTGCGGTTGTCCTGCACCTCGGCCTCAGCCGCAGTGCCGTCAGGGCCCGTCACGGCAAAGCGCAGGCGGGCACCACCACTGCGCACCAGTGCCCCGTCCTTGTCCTTGGTGGTGACGCTGAGCGAGCAGGGCTGCCCCACCACGGCCTGGCGCAGCCCCTCGCCTGTGGCCACTGTGGTGTGCGCCGTGGCACTGGTGGTCAGCAGCGCGCCTAGGTTCTGGATGGAGCGGCGCAGCCCCTCAGGCTCGGCGCGGAACTCGAGCTGTGCGTTCTCATGCGGGTGCTCAGGGAAGGGCCGTGCTGCCAGCTCCCGCAGCCGCTCGCCCATCTGCTTCTGCACCAGCAGCACCTCTGTGGCTGAGCCATGGTGCAGTGCCTGCTCTGTGAATGCGCAGCTGCTCAGGATGCTCTCCTGGCCCTGCCGCAGCACCTCCAGCTGTGCCTCCAGCACCTGGCAGGGGGAACAGCACCTATGACACCAGTTGGGACCCCAGACCCACTATGCACACCTGCATCCCTGTCTGCACCCCAGCCCTGGCCCTGCTGCAGCACCTTCAGCTGCATCTCCAGCACCCCTGGGGATAGCACATCCCTGTAGCATTGGGGTGAGACCTCCACACCCAGTACCCCCAACCAATGCCCCATCTGTATCCCCCACCAGCACCCACACACCTGCATCCCAGGTACAGCCATGACCCCAGCCCTGGTGCTGCCCTGGGACCCTGACTGCCATACTGGAAGGACCACTGGCACTGGGGGATGGCTGGGGCACGCACACCCTCTCAGGAAGGGCTGGTGAGGGGCACAGGGGCACAGAGGTGAGGGGCACATGGGGCACAGGTGTGTTACCTGCTGCTTGGCAGCACAGGTGGCCTCCAGGTCGTGCAGCAGCACCTCCCGCCGCTGCCGCAGAGCGGCCTCCAGCTCCTCGAAGCTGCTCCCAATCTCAGCCTCAGCCTCGGCCCGGCGCTGCCCCAGCTGCCGACTGATCTCAGCCACCAGCCCCACGGCCGCTGCCAGCTGTGGGAGCCTGGGGGGACAAGGGGATCCTCTGAATGCCTCCAGACTCCCAGCCCCCTTCCCCAGCACCCCCAGCTCCACAGTGCTGCCACAGCTGCCAGCTGGTCTTGGCCACCAGACCCATAGCTGCTGCCAGCTCTGGGAGCCTGGGAAGACTTGGGGACCCCCTGAACCCCCAAACCCCTCTGCAGCACTCCCAGCACCGCTGTCACTATCATCTGCAGAAGCCTGCAGGACTAGTGCCATGGGGGAACCCCAGACCCCCCTGGACCACCCCTACTCCCTCCTGCCCTCCTTCTCCCTGTACCATGCATGGGTGACATCCAGTTGGCATGGCAGCCTGCAGGAGCAGGGCCATGGGAACCCCCGGGAACCCATACCTGGCACGCACAGCATCGAGCTGGTGCTGCAGGGCTGCCTTGTGCTGCTCCAGAACATCGCGCAGCGGCACCGTACGGTGGTCCCGGTGCTCCCGCCGCTCCCCCTCCGTGCACTCCCGGCACATTGCTGTCTCGCAGGTCTCGCAGTAGAACTCCATCACCTGCCACACCTGTGCTCATCTGCTGCCCCTTGCCCCAGGCCACAGGGCTCTCCAGCCCCCCTAAACCCCCTCCTGAGCCCACACAGCTTCCACAGCACCCCCCAGACTCCCTGGACCACTGCAGCCCCCCCAGACCCCCCTCTGAACTCCCTCTCCAAGGCCCACAGTCCCCCAGACCTCCTTGACCCCCACCGATCCCCACAGCCCCTCCAGTTACCTACAGTCCCCCCAGCCCTCCCCAGATCCCACACCCCCTGAGCCTCTCTAGCTCTTGCAGACCCCCAGCACCCCATGCCCCCTCAAACTCTCCAAGTCTCTACAGCTCCTGCAGCACCACCTGTTTCCCCAAACCCCCTGAACCCCTATAGTTCATTGCAGCCCTTCCAGCCCCTCCCCAGCCTCCCCAGCCCCCCCCAGCCCCCACCTTTCCCTCGTGGTTGGGGCAGCAGAGGGGCTGCCCGGTGGCGGCACCCAGAGGGGGCAGGGGCGCAGGGGGGGCCCCGCGGGGGTCGGGGTCCCGCTGCAGCACCTCCATCAGGTTGGTGATGAAGAAGTTGTTGGGCAGTGCCGGGACCCCCCGCTCAGGCAGGATCGAGGTCTGGCGGCACACGGGGCACGACAGGGACAGGCTCTGGGCTGGGATGTAGTTCTGCAGGCACCTGGGGTCACAGGGGGTCATGGGGGTCACAGGGGGCAACGGGGGGTCACATGGAGCACAATAGGACAGGCTCTGGACTGGGAGGTAGTTCTGCAGGCACCTGGGGTCACAGGGGTCATGGGGGTCAGATCAGGGGTAACACAGGACAGGACAGGACAGGGACAGGCTTTGGGCCAGGACACAGAGGGGGCAGGGACAGGAACGGGGCTTGGGGTGGGGCATGGTGGAAAACAGGGTGGGTGGGTGGGTGGATGGATGGATGGATGGATGGACGGATGGATGGATGGATGGATGGATGGTGAAACAGGTGGATGAATGGCAGAGATGGATGGGGGACATAAGGGGGGACAAGGAGTGTGGGGCAGGGACAAAGCTGTGAAATGGGAGTGTGCAGAGAGCTGGATGGACAGATGGACAGGGTGTCAGGGTGCAGGACAGGGACACAGGGACAGGGCTGGGGGCAGGCAGTGGCAGGGGGACAGACAGATGGACAAGGAAGCTGCACATTGGGGCAAGGGCAAGGGCAGAGGGACAGTGGTGCAGCAGGATGGACTGACAGACAGGGGGGTCAGGGGCCACAGGGAAGAGAGGCTGTACATTGGAGCATGTGGGGCAGGGGCAGAGGGACAGCAGGGTGGACAGATGGATGGGGAGATCAGGGTGCAGGCAGAAAACAGGGGGGACAGACGGACAGAGGGGCTATATGGTGGCACAGCGGCATGCAGGAATGGGGGCGTGGAAAAGAGATGAGGGGGACAGATGGACAAGAAAGGGAGCTGCAGTGTCACACTGGGGTGCAGGAGCAGAGCAGGCAGGGACAGACGGACAGACAGACAGGGGGGCTGTGTGGTGCCCCACCGGGGTGTCATGGGGACAGACGGACAAACGGGAGGACTGTGGAGTGTCATACCAAAGGGGGGCAGTGGCAGGGGGCCAGCCAGCCAGACAAGTGGACAGATGGACAGGATGGACATAGGGCAGTGGTGCCAGCGCCCCCGGGGGTACAAATGGACAGACAGGGAGGGGATGCTGGAGGCTGAGGCAGGGCCGGGAGGCTCTGGGGGCACAGACAGAGGGGTCTGTCAGCACCATGACCCCCTCACTGCGGGGACCTTGGCCATGGCCCTCCATATACCCCACATGTGGGGGGCTCAGAGGCTACTCAGCCCTCAAAGAGAAGGGGGCACAGCAGTGGGGTCCCAGCCCTGCCATGAGCTGTGGAGGGTAGGGGGGTCTCAGGCCCCACCACTGGGGGCACGGGGGAGCTGGGGGGTGCTCAGCTCACACTGCAGGTTTGGGGGGTGCAGGTAGGGACACAGGGATATGCAGCAAAGCAGAAGGGAGCTGGGGGCAGTGGGGGAGCAGGGCGGATTGGATGGGGGGAGGCAGGGGTGGTCGGGCATTGCAGCAAGGTTGCAGGACAGGCAGGGGCATAGGGTGGGCAGGGGGCTGCAGTCAGGACGTTGAGGGGTGCATTGGGGACGTGCAGTCAGGACACAGTAGGGATGTTGTGGGCATGGACGCTTGGGAGGCACGGTGAGGCAGAGGGGTGTGGAGGGGGGATACAGGGGGGCTTAGAGATATGGTGGGGATGGAGAGGGGGTCCTGGGGTACAGGCGGGGTATCAGAGGTGCAGTGAGGGGTTCCACCTCTTGTAGAAGGTGTGCAGACAGGGATGGGGTTCAGGGAGAGCACAGGGGGATGGTCAGGAAGGGCTCAGGGGGGTTCAGGGGTCGCACCTCTCACAGAAGGTGTGCAGGCAAGGCAGCACCTTGGGGTTGTGGTAGCGGTCAAGGCAGATGCTGCAGACCAGGAACTGCTGGTCGATCTGCCGCACCACCGGGCTGGCAGGCTCGCGGCGGGCCATGGCGGCTCCTCAGCCTGGGGGACGTGACACAGTGAGGGGGGCACCCCACAGCATCCTATGGAGCTCCATAGCACCCCAGAGGTGCCACAGCCCCGACCCACGGCACCCCACAGCCCCCACCCACCCCACAGGCTCGTGGGGGGCCATGGCAGACCCTCAGCCTGGGGAGGGAGGGGATGTAAATGGGTGAGGGGCACCCCACAACATCCCACTCAACCCACAATGTCCCACAAACCCCTGCCCACCCTACGCGCTCCCAGAGGGCGATGGTGGACCCTCATCCTGCAGCAAGAGAGTCAGCAGGGTGGGGGTACCTTGGGGTATCCACGGCCCTGACCCACAGCCCCTACAGCCCCCACCCCCAGGCATTCCCCAGTTCCCGATCCCACAGGCATGTTGCAGGGCACACAGGGGGGCTCCCCCTCTGCCCCAACGTGTCCATGACCCCCAGGCGCCCAGAACCAGCCCCACGCCTGCCTCCCCAGTCTCACACGCCCCCGTGTCCCACGGCGCTGCCCTGCCCCATAGCACTCCCCTCCCACAGCCCCACCGACACCACGGGACACCCCTCCGCCTGCCCCACAGCCCCCACCCCACAGCACCCACACTCCCCGACGCCACCGCCCGCCCTTCCCCCGTGCCCCACCGCACCCACCCAGCCCCCTGCCCCGAGGAGCACCCATCACCCTCCAGCCCTCGCAATCCCCCGCCGCTCGCCCCCTCCGCTCAGCCCGACCCCGCTCCCGGCGCTGCGGCGGCTCCGCGCTCCAGGCCGCGGCCCCGCCCCGGCCCGGCCGCCATTGTACGGCACCGCCCCCGCCGCGGCACCGCCACACGGGGGGCCGGGGGGCCGCACCCCGCGGGGTCTTTCCCCCCGCTCCCGCTCACCCGCCCCGTGCCCCCCTTACACAGCCCACACCCCACGCGTGACCCGCACCCTCCCCCCCCGGCTCCCCCCCCGCCCGGCCCGTGCCGACCGCCCCCCCGCGGCCCCACTCCCCCCCCCCGCAGCCCCCTCCTCGCTCCAGCCCACGCCGCGGGACCCCACGGCGCATCCTCGGCCCCGGCCCGGGATGCGACAGGGAGGCGGCCGGGCCGGGCGGCACCACGCGCGGCCGGGAGGGGGGAATTAGACCTGTCACTCCCTCCCCCTGCCACGAGAACCCCCCACGCCGACCCCCGGCTCGGGGGCGGCAAAGCGTTGTGGAGCGACTCGTTGCCGCCCACGAGCGGGGAGCCGGCACGGGGTGGTCCCCTGGGAAAGTGCATAAAGCGACCCCCCCCAATCCTCCCCTCCAAGCCGAATAGTCTCGCCCGGGCTGTGGCTCTGCAGTGGGGGGGGCTCCGCGCATCCCGGGGTACCCGGCTGTTGCCACGGCAACAACATCCCGCCCCCGAAATTGGGGGGAGTTTGACCCCAGATTGGGGGGGATAGGATGGGGGGGGTGCGGACACACACTGGAAGCTGGGGGTTTGGAGGAGGGGGGGCACGGAGGAGTTGCGGGGGGGATGTGTGGCATAATGGGGGGGTGTGTATGTAAAGGGCGAATAAAGGGAGGGAAAAGGACAGCGGATTTAAAGGGAAGGCCGCAGGGAACACAGCCGGGTAAAAAGAGGGGTAAAGAAGTTATAAAGGGGGGGGACTATAAAGAGGGTATAGGGGGGATGGGGCTTATAAAGGCGAGGTAAGGAAGGTACAAAGGGCACTATAAAGCGGAGGTGTAAAGCGAGGGCTGGAGTAATACCAGAGCCCAGCGATTTCCCCCACAACCCCAGTTTGAAGGGTCCCACACCTCTTCCCATCTGCCAACTGCCATAGCTCCCTTTCCACCTCCTCCACGTGGGATCCCCCCATCCCCACTCCCCCATCTTAGTTGGGACTCCTCCTCCCTGCAGGGAAGGGTCCCCACTCAGTTCAGGACACGGGGACCCCCTCACCATGGCATCAGGCCCACATGCTGCAGCTTCCCAGGGAATTCCTGGCTGGCTCCTTTGGGTGGTGGGAGGGTGGAGCTGGCAGCTCGCCATGGCTGTGGGGTCCCAGCAGAGCTGGAGCTCGGGGGGTGCAGAGGGGGTGCCCCCATCCCCAGCCAGGTCATCAAGGGGATGGGGTGTGGGGGGGGAGGATGGCTGCGGGGACAGGAGGGTCCTGACCCAGCCCAGGAGGGCACAGGAACCCCTGACCCTTTGGGGCCCCATCAGGGAGAAGCAGTTCCAGGACAGCCTCAGAGCTGTAATGAACCATCCACGTGGGAAATCTGTCACCATCCATGTGGGGGTCTTCAGTGTGGCCCCCAGTCCCACACCTTAGTCCAGATACCCTCCAGTGTCTGGAAGGTTCCAGAGCCAGACCAGACCTGGTTGTACAGCTGGCACAGTACTCCAGGAGCAAGGGGGGGGCCATGTGGGTGCCAGAGGGGTGACCCACCCCCCCAGAATGTGGCATCCCCCCAGGATCCCCTGCTCCCAGCCAGGTACCTCCAACAGCAGCAGAAAGCGCTGGGGCTCGGGGAGTCCCAGAGGCTGCAACCAGGACACCTGTGGCACAGGTGGGGGTTGAACAGAGCCCCTCTCACCCTCACCTCCAGCAGCTCCTTGCCCCTGCAGGGACCCCCTGACCCTTCCCCTATGTCCCATACGATCCAGTGGATGGGCCTGGGAAGACACAGCAAGTGCTGGGGACTCCCCACTCGGGTACAGTGTGACACAGACTCCCTCAGGGGGTGACACCCCCTGTCCCTGCAGGGGGCACACGCTCATCCAACCCCTTCAGCTCAGTGAGATCAGGAACCCTCCACATACATGTCCAGGGAGCAGCAGGCACCCCCCATTCACCCCACCCATGTGCAGGACTCTGGGGAATGAAAGGCAGAGAGCCTAAATGTCTCCCTCCCCAGGACCCCCAGGGGTAGCTTCCACACCTCCCCACCACGGAAGGGGTTTCAGGGTCCCAGGAATGGCAGGGGTGTGTCCTGGAGGGATGCTGGGGGGTGGGAATCTCCTGAAGGGTGGGTTTTCCAAAGGGACTGTCCCAGCGGTAGGTCAGTGACCTGGAAGCTGTCTGGGGGTTCTAGGGCAACAGCAGTTCGAGGGGTAATGGAGAGGGGCACCAGGTAGCATCAAACCCAGTGCTCAACCTGGAGAAGGGGAAGTGGTCCCCCGAGCCTCCGGTGTGACCAATGGGATGGCAATGACAGCGTCAGGATCCCCGGGCTGAGCACCCCCAGTCCATCCCTGTTCAGCCCTGCCCAGTCCTAGTTCCTGCCGGTGCTGTGGGGTTGGGGCGATGGGCAGCCCCTGGGGACAAGTGAGCAGGGTCCTCTCAAGCCCCTCACTTGCACCTCAGAGGCACCTCTTCCATGCACCAGCCCCCACCCCGGCGCCCAGCCCTGTCACAGGGGTCCTGGCCCTGTAGGGGCTCATCCCCCTGCCTCCCACCAGCCCTGGCAGCCTCAGCCCAGCTCCTCCACAATTCCCCGCGCCCCTCAGCCTGGAGGCCCCAGCTGCAGCCCCACACACACTGATCCGTACCATTTATTTGGGGTCTTACAGAAGTGGGGGGGAGGGTCAGACCATCACCAGAGCGGGGGCTGGGTTCAGGGTCGGATCCCGACATTAAATTACAGGTTAAATTAATGAGCAAGAAAAACCAACAGTTTTGTCTCAGGAAAAAGTGCCCAAGTGCAGGGGCGGGCTGGGGGCCCCTCATGGGGTGGGGGGACGCTGGCCACACCCTGGCCCCCCGATGTGCAGCACATGTGCCCTGGGACACACATGTCCCCACACGGAGACCTGTGTATGCCCCCCCACCCTGTGCCTCTGCTGGCGTTTGGTCCCTGCTTGGAACCCCCTGGCCCCTCTAGGGTCCCAGTGCCTGGCCAGCACCCCCACTAGCAGCAGGGTGCAGGGACACCCCCTCCTCCCCTGCAGTCTAGGACACCACAGCCCCAGGGAAGCAGGGGAGCTTTGAGGGATTCAGCCCCCCCCGGGTCAGGAGTGCAAGAGCAGCCACCCCAGAAACATCCGGGATTGGCCTGGAGGGATCCAGGGTGACCCTGGAGTGGGGGAGACATCAGGAGCCCCCTCAGGTGACAGGTGCAGCGGGGGACCCCCACAGCACCCTGGCATGGGAGGACCTGGCTGTTCTGGTGTTGGCCTCCCCCAGCTCCATTGTGCCATGGGGGCAGGGGTCTCCCTACGGGAGCAAGGAAGGGACCTTGGGAGGGGGGATGCACCTCCATCCTGCCTGGGGGAGGCAGAGGGGAGCAGTAGAGGGTCCCAGCCCACTCTGACATGAGCAGGGGGACCCAGGGGGTACAGTCCAGCAGAGGGGGCGACCCCAGCCCCTCAGTGGTGCTGGGGGGCAGGGGGGACTCCAGCTGTCTGCTGTGTGGGGGTCTGTGCTGAGGAGCTGCTGGACTCTACCCTGAGGGGGGGCTGTGGGATGGGGGGGCCCCACTCCACTGGCAGCCCCCCACACCCGATGGGCCCCCAATCCATGGCCAGGCCCAGACTGTGCCCCCAGCGAGCCCCCGGCCACAACTGAGGTCCATGTGTACCCCACAGGGGGGCTCCTCCGTCCGGGGGGTGCGGGGGGCTCACTGCTCCTCCAGCCAGGAGGGTTTCTCGGTGCCGGGAGTCTTGAGCTTGATGTTGAACTGCTTGAGGGTCTGCTCGAGCTGCTGCTGGTTCCCGGCGAAGTATGCAGATATGGCGTTGTGGAACAGCAGGAGCTGCTTATGCATCACCTTGATCTGGGAAGGAGGGTCACGGTTTGCGGGGGCCCAACTGCACCCCAGCAGCACAGAAAAGGGCCAGGAAAGGTCTTGGAGACTCCCAAGACCCCCCCAGCACTGCCCACCCCACCACTGAACCATGTCCTCAAGTGCCACAAGCAACACTGCTCTTAAATTTCTGCAGAAACATCCCATGCCTGCACCCTCCATCCCCATCCCACCCACCACACCCCTGCCCACCTTGTTCTCCTCCAGGAACTTGAGCTTGATGGCCACGTCCGCCCGCAGCTTCTCATACTTGTCCTTGTGACTCTGGAACTGGCTCTGGGCCGCGTCTAGGCGGCTCACAGCACCAGCATCGCGCGGGCCCATGCTCAGCTCCTCCAGGTCCGTGCGGTATGCATCATACTCCAGCCTGCAAGCGACCCCTGGCTTCAGCGACCTGCCCCCAGAGCCCCTTGGGACTCCTGAGCCCCTCCATGAACTCTCCCCATCCCACCTGGCTGTCTCGTACTGCTTGACCGTCATCAGTGTGTCCTCCATGGTCTTGTTGACCAGTGTGTTGATGCTGGACACGAAAAAGTTGACGGCGCCCAGCAGTGTCTCCCCATTCTTGCACAGCAACTTTTGAGTCTCCGCATTGTACCCGAACTCCTCCTGGGGACAGGTGAGGGGCCAGTCACAGTTCTGCTCCCCTCCATCAAAGGCCACTTGGGTTGGAAAACTCTCCCCTGAGATGACCAAGCCCAACCATGACCCAGCAACACCAAGCCCAGCTCCACCTCACATCCCTACTTGTGCAGGCTGGTGTCTAAGTGCGCTGCCCCCTGCCCCAGCAGTCCCCATACCCCCTCCAAGCCCTGGTGCCCAGGTGTTTTTTATTCTCCCCAGTGCCCAACTCCAACTTGCTCTGCCCAAGTGCCCAGGTGTTCTTTGCTCTGTCCCGGTGCCCAATTGCTCCTTGCTCTGCCCTGGTCCGCCCCCAGCCCCAGCAGTTTCTGTGTACCCCTCAGCACACCTGGAGCTCAGGGGATTTCTGGCTGAGGTCGGCGAAGGCGTCGCCCAGGGCGTGCTGGGTCTGCACGAGGCTGTACAGGTGGGCCGTGAGTGCCCGTGCCAGGTGCAGGACACTCTCGTACTTCCGCTTGGTCTCACGCAGCAGCTCAATCTGTGTCTCCAGCTCCAGGTCCACTGTGCGGGACCCCCGCCCAAATCGCTCCGACAGCAGCTGCTTGGTGCACTGTGGGATGGGGGGTTCAGGGGAGCCCTGAGGTGTGGACCACCCCCCAACTGCTCCAAGAGCAGCAGCTTAGTGCACAGTGGGGCAGGGGGGTCAGGGGGACCTGTTGGGGTCCCCTCAGCCCTCACCTTGTAGGTGTTGATCCCCCACTTCTTGACAATGTCGAACTTCTCGACGGCGATGCCGCGCACGACCTCCTCCCCGCCAGGTGGGGGGCCAGGGGGTGGTGGGTGCAGCCCAGGGCCTGACATGGGGACAGGGATGGAGACAGCACCTGGCACTGGCTCTGGGGCGGCAGCGTCCATGGTGGGCCAGGCAGCCCTTCCCCTCCAGAGCCCTCACCCCGGAACCACTGTCCCCACAGCAGGATCTCCAGCTCCAGCCACATGCCCAGCACCGGCTCACAGGCATCCTGGTGGGGGTCCCTGCTCCTGCCAGCCCCCCTCAGGGTCCCATGCAAGGTTCCTGCTCCTGCCAGCCCCCTGGGGGGGTCCCATGCAGGGGAACACACCCCAGCCCAGCCACATTTGCTTGCACAGCTGAGCCCAGGCCCTGCCCTTTTCTGCTCTCCCCTATGACCAGGAGCAGCAGGGCCTGGTAGCACTGAAGGACACCTGACTGGGCTGAAGGGGCAGGGAGGACCTCCCTGACTGGGACCCACCTTGGAGACCCCCGAGCCCATCAGTGCTGTCCTTTGTCCCAGCACCAGGACCAGCAGCAAGACCGGGTCTGGTGCCTCAGCTGCCTGGGTGCTCTTCCCCATGCCCTGGGGCTGAGGCAGGTGAGGGGCGCAGTACCTGCGGGCGTGGCGGCCAGGCGGGCCATCCTGCGGGCAGCGGGTGCACTGGGGGGCACCGACGGTCCTCGGGGGGGGTGAGGGTGGACAAGAGAGCCTGGAAACGGGGGGACTGCGGGCGCTGAGCAGAGGGCGGGACAGGATGGAGGGCATGGGACGGGGCAGGTGGCCAGGGCAAAGGGGATGGGCGGCAGGCAGCAGGGAATGGGGACGAGAGCGCGGGCGGGCGGCAGCAGGAGAGCAATGGCAGCAGGTGAGTGTGGGAACTCAGACATGGCTGAGGGTACACAAATGGACTCCCCCTGCCCCAGGGAATCTCCTAGCCCCCTCTGGCCCCTCAGTGAGGGAACCTGTGCCCCAAGAGCTGGGCAGGCCTGGTGTGCCAGGCACACAGGGCTGCCAGCCCTGGGGGAGCATACACATACACACACTCACAGACTCTGCCCACACAGACCCTCCCCAAGTCTCGTGGGGGCCAGGCTCTGCCATGGGGGGAACCTCAGGGACAGACCCATGTGGAATAACAACAGAAGGACAACAGTGCCGGGGGCCCTGGGGCACAGGGGCCTCTGGCCCCACCACAGCCTAACCCAGCTGGGGCAGTGAGGCCAGTGGGGAGTGGGGCCTTGGTGCTCCCTGCCTGCTCCCTCCCATCCCCGGCACACCCCAGAGCTCCCACTGCCCCCGGTCCTTGGCAGAGCCGGGGTCCTTCACCAGAGGGCCCCAGAGAATCTTGCTGGGGTATCCTGGCTGAGGGGACAGAGATTCCCTGGCAGAGACTCCACCCTGTGAGATGGGAACACCCTGGTCAAGGGGGGAGCAGGGCTGAGGGGCAGAAGCCCCTTTTCTGCCAGCAGCACACACCCCACACAGTGCTCCAGCCCAGGGCCTGAGCCCAGTGGGGATGGAGCCCCCGGGAGAGGCCTCCGCTGAGAGGCTGCAGCAGAGCCTCGTACCAGGAAAGGCAACAGTGAGGGCAGGTGAGCTCACCCGCCCTTTCCCCTGCAGGAGCCCCCTCTCCCAGCCCAGCCCCAGTACCTTTGATGGTGCCAGTGGGGATGATGCCCTCGGCCGTGCCCCCATAGCCGCCTGACACGATGCTGGTCTCGTTGAGGTTGGGCCCTGACACCATCACTTGCTGCAGGTCCTGGGGGGCACAGGAGCACAGGGGGCTGAGGCACAGGGACGACCTGGCCTCAGAACAGCCCCAAACACCCCTCGGGATCTCTGGCCCCTCAGACCTGTTCCAGGCCGTCATCCTCGGGCAGGCTGCTCGTGTCCCCGTTGCTGCTGATGGGGATCTCCATGGTGGCCGCCTTGCTCAGGATCCCGTCCGACATCCTCAGGGCCTGGGGAGACGGAAGTGGCACTGGGCGGGGATCACCCCTGGGAACTGTGGGGATGGGCTCCGACGGGCAGGAGCAGGAGGGGATAGTGGAAGTGACATGGGGCTGGGGAGGGGGGGGGGATGCCACGATGCCACTCTGGCATCTGCTGGCACTTAGCCTCTGACCCACGCCCAGGGCATCCCTCCTGTAGTCACTGACCAGCCTGGCCCTCGGGACACCCCTGGCTCTCAGAACACTCCCGTGGAGTGGCGCGGCACAGCACCCGAGGTGCCGATCCCAGTCTCCAGCCCTAGCGCTCCCCCTGTCCCGTCCAGACACCTCCGGGACCCCCCACTCCCGGGGCCACACCGCGTGCCCCCCTCACCAACCCCGGCAGCGCCCGGCCCGGCTGCGGCAGCAGGGCGGCGGGAGCCACGTCCGCAGCCCTGGGGGTGCGGGGAGGCCTCGCAGCGCCCAGACCGGTCTGGGCACATTCCAGGGCAGGCGGGGCCTGGGGCGGGCGTCGGGTGCCCGTTACCTGTGCCCTGTCCCAGTGCCGGCCCGGCCCATCCCGCCTGCGGCGCCGAGCCCTGCGAACCGGGCCGGGCCAGCACCGCCCCGTCCAAACCCCGCTGGGGAGCGGCCCCGCAGGCCCCGAGGCGGGCCGGGGGCACTGCCGGGACGGACCCGCCCGCAACCACCCCTGGCCGGGCCCCGCGGGAACCCCCGGCAGCTGCAACCGGCGGGACCGGCCCGGGCGGGCTGTGACGGCCCCCGCAACATTTCGGGTCTCTCCCGGACAGCCCTCGCCGGCCTCGGGGCCCCTCACGGTGCGCAGTCCCCCCTGCCCCCCCGGCCCCACCTGCGCCCCGGCCCCGCCGGGCCCCCCCGCGCCGCTCCCGCTCCGCCTCGGCCCAGACGCGCCGGAAGCGCCGTCACGGCGGCGCCGAGCCGGAAGTTGCGTCACCGCTGCGCCGCAGGGAAGCGGCGCGGAGGGAGCGAGCCGGGCCCGGGATGGACCCGGCGGCCGAGCACCGGCAGCAGCTCCGCAGCGTGAGGGGCCGCGCCGGGGGGGCATGGGGGGCTGTGTTCGTGAGGGTCTCGGTAGAGGATCCCGGGGAGTCCCAGGGGCTCTCGGTGTGGAGTCCCGAGGTCCGGGTTCGCATGGGAACCGGTGGGTTCCGGGAGGGGCCGGGGCTCTCGGGCTGGCGCGGGGGGTCCCGGTGGGATTCGGGGGCCCGGATCTGCCCCGGTGTGACACCCCTGTGCCCTCCAGCTGCGGGACTTCCTGCTGGTTTACAACCGCATGACCGAGCTCTGCTTCCGCCACTGCGTCTGCGGCCTCAACTACCGGCTGCTCACGGGCCGCGAGGTGAGCGGGGCGCGCGGGGAACGGGCGGCCCGGGGGTCCCCGCGGCCCCTGACCCTCCCGCCCTTCCCTTCTCCTCCCCTCCCGCAGGAGTCGTGCCTGGACAGCTGCGCCGCGAGGCTGGTCCGCGCCAACCACCGCCTGATGAGCGCCTACGTAGGCCTGGTTCCCGCGCTGCTGCAGCGCCGCGCGGCCGAGCACGGGGCATCGGGACCCGTGGCCGCGCCTGACCCAGCACTGGGCCCCCCGAGGCCCTCGCCCGAGGCTCCCGCTGCCGGCTCGTAGCACGATCCAGCGGCGATAGGACAAGACCGGCCCTCCCGGTACCGGCGGGAGCAGCAGCGCCCGGCCCCCATCAGAGCTCCAGCCCTGAGCAGCGGCTCCACTCGGCCCGGGGAGCAGCCACGAGAGCCCCCGGTCGGGCGGGGCAGGGGGGCACAGGAACAGGGGAGCCCCCCGGGCCCCCATCTGTCTGGATTTCTGGGAAGTGGATGTGTAGTGCCAATAAAACATCTCTTCGGTAACAGCTCCGTGAAATGCACCAGGAGGGCACCAGAGCCCGGGCACAACTGGGAATCCAGGGAATTCTGCCTAAACATGGGACAAACATTTCCCCGTGGAGGCTGGGGGACCATGGAGGCTGCAGAGGGGCAGCACCACCTGGGCAAAAGGATACACCTGGGGGTCTTGGTCCTGAACGTCCAGCTCTGGCCAGCACTGGAGAATCCACGAGGACTCCATCTGGGCCAGGGGTGTCACAGAGGCTCCAGCTTGACACACTGGGGGAGGGTCCTGGTCCTGCAGCTCCCACGGATGCTGGGCAGCTCCTAGTATAGGAGGAGCCTCTGGAGTAGGAAGAGCCTGGCACAGGGCTTCACACAAGGCCAGCTCTGCCCTCAGAGCTGGTCCGAGTCACTGTGGGGGGGGCTGCAGCACCCCTGTGGGCACCAGGACACTGGGGGTCCCTGAATGTCCTTGTCCCAAAGCTCAGCTGGTGCAGAGCAGGCACCCACTGATGGGCGGCTGGGCCATTGCCCACGAGCCCGCATGTGCAGGGAGAGCTAGTCCCTGTGGCCTGTGACACTGGAGAGCCCAGCCCCTGCCTGCTGCTGCCCAGGGTCAGAGAGAGATGGGGCACAGCCTCCTCCAGCCACCGCTCAAGGCAGGCAAGCAGGAGCCCCGCTACAGAAATAAATCGATATATTCTGTGTACAAAACATGCTTCTGCGGGCCCGGCCAGGCACTCCCGCGCATATAAATAAGGCCTGGTTGGGCATCCCCTCTGTCCTTCCCACGGGGGCCAGCGCCTGCGCCGGAGCCACCCCTCCCGCGGGACCCCCGGGCTGGCCGGGGTCACTTGAGGTCCACATCAAAGTCCAGCACCAGCAGCTTGGTCTCCTCAGTGCCGTTGCGGCTGCCTACAGCGCACACCAGCTTCGTGTTGGAGGCGCGGATGCGCCACACAACTCCCCCGGAGCCCCCGCTCTCCAGGGCCACGAGATTCCGCACAAACTCCCCCGTCTTCAGGTCCCACAGCTTCACTGTCCCGTCATCAGAGCTGGTCACCACAAACTTGGAGCTGAACTGCAGGCAGGTGACGGCACTCTGGTGCTTGCTGGGACCTGTGGGGAGGCACTTGTAAGCCCCAGATGCGTGCAGAGCACCCACAGCTGGGTGACACCTGCCCTGCCATATCTGCGGCACCTACGGCTGGGTGACACCCGCCCCACCACATCTGGCAGCTCAGAACTGCCCCAGTCCCCCTCCTTCCCCCACCACAGCCCCCTGAGGGGAGGGAAATGCCCCCTCCCAGCCCCCTGATCAGGGGGAGCGCCCCCCAAGCTCCCAAGGTGAGGAAACCCCCCTCACCCTGCAGTGTCTGCAGGCACTGCCCCGTCTTGATGTCCCAGATCTTGACGGTGGAGTCTGCGTTGCCAGACACGAGGATGTTGTCACGCAGCTCCATCCCGCTGGTGAGTGACTGGTGCCCCATGAGTGTGTGCAGGCAGTTCCCACTCTCCACGTCCCACACACGGATCGACGTGTCCAGGGACCCGCTCACGATGTGTGTCCCGTCAAACTGCCACAGAGTGGAACTAGATCAGCACCAGGACCAGGAGTGCCCCCTGCTTTTGGGTGCGGTACCCACAGCTCTGGCACCCCCCTGGCTCCAGCACCACCCACTTTGGGGTGCGGCAGCTCCAGCTCAGCAGCTGAGCCATGGGGTCACATACCGTTCAGCATTTTGGGGTCTACAAATGCTCCAAGGAATGGGCATGGAGGGGTGTTTGTGCCCACAGTGTGTGTGTGTGTGGGGGGGAGTGTCAGAGAGGTAGATAGTGTCATCACAGGACACAGACATGGTCCACATGTCCTTGCATGGCACAGATGTATCCCTTCAGGACACAGACGTGGCCCACATGCCCCTGCAGTACACGTGGGCACTGTCTGGCACAGCTTGTGCCCCATGACTAGAAAGCATGGGAGTGACAGGTGAAGGTAGCGGGAGAGCAGATGTGTGAGGTTGTACCTGCAGGAAGCAGAAAAATCAGGGGAGCTGGAGTGGGGGAAGGCAGCATGAGGAGAGGTGTGGGGCCGTACCTGCAGTGAGTAGACACGGTTGGTGTGCCCCTGCAGTGTGTGGGTGCAGCTCTCACTCTCGGGGTCCCACACCTTGACTGTGTAGTCGTAGGCACCACTGACCACCTTGTTGCCATCATACTGGACACACCGCACAGCCGCCACGTGCCCCATCAGCACGTGCAGACACTGCCCTGTCTCGATGTCCCAGAGCCGCAGAGTGGCATCCCGGGAGCCACTCACCACCCTGTGGGTGAGGGGACACCTGTGGGCCCGCTCCCAGGACTGCCTTCGGGCAATGAGCTTCATCCCCCAGGGGTTCCCCCTCCCACACAGCACCCCTCAGCCCCGTACCTGTTGCCATGCAGGTGCATGCAGCGCACGGTGGAGGTGTGTCCATACAGTGTGTGCACGCACTCGCCACTGTCGGCATTCCACACCTTGAGTGTACGGTCAGTGGAGCCGCTGATGACGATGCTGTCCCTCATCTGGGAGGACCAGACGCCCCCTGTATGACCCACCAGCGTCTGCACACACTGCAAGGGGGCAGGATGTGAGGAACAAGGAGGCCTCTCCCACCTCCCCCACATATGTAGCAGGGCAGAGCAGCACAGTTTAATGTCCTTGTCACAACAGGCTCAAGCTGATCCCAAGAGTCAGGGAGTGGCCTCACCTGTGGCCAGCAGAGGGGGATGATCCCTGTCCCAGCCCCTCATGGCACCGGTGACAGTGCCACACTCACCTGCTCTGTGACAGTGACACCTACCCAGGAACCAAGACAATCATCTGCCCAGTGACAGGACCACACTCACCTCCCCAGTGACAGCTGACCACACCTTGAGCGTGTTATCGTCGGAGCCACTGACGATGCGGTTTCCGCAGAATTGCAGACAGGTGATCACGTGGTCATCATGGCCTTTCAGCACCTGTGGGAGCACAAGTGTGGAGGGAGGGCAGTGTGGACCTCCCCTAGCTTGCAGGACCCCCCCCCAAACATGGTAAGCATTGGGGAGGCAGCAGGTGCTGTGGGCAGGAAGGGCAGAGGGGTCCCCGAATCACCTCCACCTCCCAGTGCTTCTGCAGGACAGCAGAGCTGGAGGTGAGTGTTTGGGCAGCTGCTGCCAGGGGCAGGAAGCTACTGGGGGACAGGGAGTGGGGGGTGCTCAGGAACTCAGGACCTGTGGGAGCAAGAGAAGGGGTGGCAGGGGCTCTGCCCCGGGTGCAAGAGGGACCCCCAGGGAGACCACCCCAAGGCTCTGGGACCTTTTACAGGACACAGCTGAGCCCTGGGGGGCTGTAGCCTCCCTGGGTACTGGGGCTGCCTGCAGCCTTGTATGGGGATGTGGAGAGGGGTGAGAGGGGGACCCCTCCTTATCTAAGCCCAGGGGACCCTATTTTTGCTGCCTCCATTGCTCCGAGCAGGCTGAATCCACTCCCTGTGGCAGATCTCACACCAGCTCCCCTGCTACGGCAGTGCCCAAGGGTCCGTCCCCAGGGGAACCTCTCAGACCCATCTTGGGGGCCCCCAGCTCCCCAGGGTCTCTCCCTAATGGGACCCCCAGACCCACCTTGGGGGGTCGCAGCTCCCCACTGCGCCAGTTCATGTCAATGCGGTGCTGGCGCAGGAAGGCAAATTTCCAAGGGCTGTACATAAAGCCAGGGCTGAGCAGGCGCCGTTTCCGCAGGTGCAAGGGCTCCTCAATTCCTGCAGGGGTAATGCAGTGGTGTCTCACCTGAGCCAAGCCCATGGTGGCCCCCCAGCCCCCACCCCGGGGGGCCCTCACCTTCCTCGCGGCACTTCTCCCTCCAGAGCAGGTTGTCCTCAGCCAGGACCCTCCAGTAACGGCAGGTCTGGGCAGCACGGAGCAGGTCCCGTGGCTCCAGGAAAGACAGGACATACAAGGCCAGCTACAGAGAGAACAATGGTCATAACGGGCCCCTCGGAGAGCTCAGGCCAGGCCCCCAGCCCCACTCACCTCCTTGGGCAGTAGAGAGATGAAATCACGCTGGAACTGGGGCTCAATGACCTGCATCATGTACTTGATCTGCGCAGGCTCACAGCGGTCAATGAGCTCGTCCAGGGCCAGAAGCTTCTCGGGACCACTCCAGCGCTGCAGGGGGAGCCCTAGTGACCTCCAGCTCTGTGTCCCCAGACACAGGCCAGCACACAGCTCAGACCCCCCTGTAAACCCTAGCTTCCTGCAGCTCCATGCCCCCAGCCCAGTCACAGCCCTGCCAGCCTGGCCTCCAACCCCAGCCCCAAGGACAGGAATCTGAAGCAGATGGGAGCTCAACGGGGCACATGCAGTGGGTCACAAGTGCTGTGTGACAGGTGAGACTTCCCCAGGCTGGGGGGCAGCAAGAGAGGGCTGACACCCCCTCTGCGCTCCCTCACCTGAGCAAAAGTCCCCAAAATACACGTACCTGGAAGGTGCGGAGCCAGTCCTGCAGCTCAGGTGGGGGAGCCACCGAGGGGATGCGGCGGCGCCGGGCCTGCCCTGCCTTGGCGTTGCGCAGGTCCCCAAAGGTGGTGGTAGGGCTGGGTGTGCAGGGACCCAGTGTCCTGGGAGAGAGACCAGGCACAGGTGAGGTCAGGGAACAGGTGGGCTATGCCATCACTACTCCAGGCCACGCCATGCCAAAGGCTCCAGGAACTGGTCTTCAAGATTGGGAGCTCCACCTTGCTGACTCTCTCTCCTCCTCACTCCTACCCTGCTGACCCCCGCCCACACTCGCACCAGGCCACAGCCCTCAGCCCAGTCTGCTCAGCAAATGATCAACTGGTTAGGGCTGGAGATCACCTGGGACAACCCCTGCTCAACCCAGGTAGCTCCAGCACCCTTCCAGGGTGGACAGGAGGAGGTGTGTGTCCCTTCCCAGCACACTGATGCTTCTCACCTGCCATACTCAGAGCCCTTGCACAGCTTCTTTCCGGGGGACAGGGCCCTGCCATCTGGCCCGTTCTCTGACTTCCGCTTCATCTGCAGGACACAGCAGGTTGGAGCAGCTGACATAGACCCAGACCCTGCTGGACCTCTGCAGGCCCCCTGCCCATAACAGACCCTTGCAGGTCCCTGTGAACTCCCTGCCCAGAGCTGAACCCAATGTTCCTCTACATATCCCCTGCCCAGAGCCAACCCCTGTGAACTCCCCAACCAGAGCCACAGGGCAGACCCCTGCCTGCTTCTGCTGCCCCCCTCCAGGGTCCATATAGCAACCAGAGACCTGCCCCAGAAGGGCAGGGGGACTGCTGCAGGGCTGGGTAGGGCTGGAGCCTGGGGCAGCACCTCCTTCCCCAGCAGCTGGGGACCAGGGAGCACCCAGCACTCAGCCAAGCAGCGCCCCCATGACAGCCCTCAGCCCCCCAATGTGTCCAGGGGTCCACAGCAGCAACAGCCAGCCCCTTTCCCCACACAAGAACCCCAAGAGCCTCAACAGCCCCTGGTCACCTTGGGGCGCAGGTGCCGCAGCAGCACCCCATCCCCCGTACGCTGCAAGTAGTCGATCCAGCGCTCCCCCAGGGTGTAGTACAGGTAGACATTGCTGCTGTCTTCCCCCTCCTCACTGCAGCAGCTCCCTTCTTCTTCCTCCTCGTCCTCTTCCTCGTCTTCCTCCTCCTGTTCCCCAGCAGAGCTGGGGGGCTCCTCTGCCCCCCGCCCTCCAGAGCCATCAGGCTCTGTTCCAGACCCGGGGCTGCCCTTCTGGGGGTGCTCTGGCTCCCAGGGCCCCGGTGCTTCCTCTTCCTCATCCTCCTCCTCAGCCACCACCTGAGCACAGGGAGAGGCAGGGGTAGGGCTGGTCTGCACCAGCATTGGGGTGCTGGGGAGCTGCCCGCAAAAGCCAGAGCCTGGATCACAGGGGCTCTGCTCACCAGCACCGTGGGAGGTCACAGGGCTGAGCACTCCCAGAGCACAGGCAACAACTGCTCCCCACACACCTCCCCTGAACCCCAACACCAGATCCCTCCCTCGTCCCTGCCCCTACCTGTGCTGCGGGCACCTTGCTGTCCCTGCTGTCCCCTGGGGGCCCAGGACTGGCCAGTGGGGCCCCCTCGGGACCCGGGCGCCGCTGGCACGTCATGCGCTGGCTGTTGAGCTCCAGGATGCGCGTGGTGATGCCCTTGACATGCAGCAGATCATCCAGGCAGGTGAAGCCCTTCAGCTCCTGCGGGGAAGGAAGTCAGCCCTGCCAGGGACAGCTGCTACCGGGAATCCTTCCCGCTCCCATAGATCCCCTGCCTGAGCAGCCCCACAAGGAACAGGCACGGCACCAGGACAGGAGTACTGTGCCCTCTGAGAAGCGGTGGTGGGATGTGCATGACTCCCGGACTCCAGCCCACCTGCCCGGGCTGCAGCTCCAGGGCAGGGGCACACGCAAACTGTCCCGCGGGACACCAGGCCGGGACCAGGAACCTCCTGTCATACCTGCATGGGGTCCCACACCGTCTGCTGGGGGATGAACCTGGCTAGGCCGGGCTGTCCCGGGGCAGGACCGAGCGGGGAAGCCCTCGCAGCCCCGCCAAGGTTCAGTTTAGGTGCTCCTGCTGCTCCCCAGAAGACGCTGCACCAGCAGCACCGACCGACAGGCCCTGCTCCGGACCACCCTCACCAACCTTCGGAGCATCCTCTCTTTGCACACCACGCTCTGCTCTCCCCCGTCCCGGTGCTCCCGCCCTCTCACCTTCCCTTTTCCAGGCCAAAACAAGCCGAGCGCTCCCAGCCCGGCCTTGCCCGGCCGCGGCGCTGACCCCGTGGCACTAGGGCAGGGCTGGCGCTGACCCACCCGTCCCTGCCGGGCCGGGGCCCGCGGTGCCGCTCCCATCCGTGTCACCAATCGCCGCGAGGTCTTCCCGCAAGCACTTCCCGCCGCATCATCGGAGGCCGGCGGGGCGCGGTGCCTGTCCCGCCCCGCCGGAACCCGGGTCCCCCGTTCCCAGCTCCGGTCCGAGGCGCTGCCCGGAGTCGGCAGCGAGGGACGGCGGCACCGGGGCCCTGCCGGGGGCAGCTGTGCTTGCCCGGCCCCCCGGGGATCCCGGGCCGGCCCCAGCAGAGAACCCGGCAGCGGCCCCGAATACCGAGACGGAAACGTCACCGTGGCCCCCGCGCTCGCCCCTTCGGGACCGGCACCCCCGCCCTGGCACCCCCGGGACCGCCCCGCTGCCCTCGCCCCGGCCATCTCTCCCCGCACCTCTCTCTTTCGGACGATGCCGCGGGCGCGGCGGCGGCCGATGCCGCTGAGGGCGCCCTCCAGCTCGGCCACGCCGGCGCGGTTGATGTCGAGCTTGGCCCCGCCGGGGCCCGGCCCGGCCGGCCCCGACATCCCGGTACCGGTCCCGGGCGCCGCCGCCGCGCAGGCCCGACAGCACCGCGCACGCGCGGCTGTGACCCCGCCCCGCCCCTCGCGCACACGCACGCGGAGCCGTGCAGACAACGACTTTATTGGTGGGGACAGGGGGGGCGGAGCCGGCAAAGGGGGCGGGGGTCTCGGCTGTGGCCACGCCCCCCAAGACGGCCCCGCCCCCGCGTCACCGCCGCTTGTACAGGCAGGGCCGCAGGCGGAGCCCGGGCGCGGCGCTCGCCCGGGCCGGGCCCGTCTTGGCGAACTCCAGCAGGTAGAAGTAGGAGCTGGAGAGGTCCTGGGGGCACAGGGACAGCCGGTTCCATCACCACAACCCCGAGAACCCCAGCCCGCTCCCGGGTGCCAGCACCACCCCTCGCCCACCCAGTACCGTGGCCCCAATGAGCCCCTGGTCACCCATGCCCAATCTGAGTCCCCAGCGTGCTCAGTGCCCTCCTCCATCCACTGCCCCTCTGTGCCCTTGACCGTGACCCCAATGCACCCCCTCAATCCCTGTACCCCCATCCTCAATCCTTACACCACAGTCCCTCCAGGCTCCAGAACCCTTAGTGCTCTCCAAGCTCCACTACCACCACTCCTAGGCTGCACCACCGACTCAGAATGCCCCAGGTCCCCCCTACCAGACCCTAGCCATCCCTCCCCTGCATGCCCCGAGTGCCCCTGACCCCTGGTGTGCCCCTCTGCCCTACACCCCCCATCACAGACCCCTACACCACACTCCCCATGACTGCCAGGTCCCCCAAACCTCCCTGCAGACACCCACTCCTATAAGCACTGTGTTTCCCCCACACCTATGTGCTTACACCACCGCCCACAACTGCTCCCCACCAGCACCAGGCTGGGCCCCAGCACACTCCTCACACAGGCTCCTTCCCGGGGCTCCCAGGTTCTGGGTGCACCCACTGCCCGACCCAGGCACACTTGGGAACGCACCTTGGAGACTGTCCTGAAGCCCAGCTGTGCCATGGCCTTCAGGAAGGCACGGATGTCCTCGAAGCGGCTGGCCACCTCAGCCACCATCAGGGTTCCCCTACAGTCATCCCAGTCCTGAGCGGGGCAACCAGGCACCCTCGGGGCACACCCCAGTGCCTCTGTCCCCTCCAACCCCTATTGCCCCCCAGTCCCTACCTACCCCAACTTGAGCACGCGGTTGGCCTCCCCCAGGATCTCCTGCAGGTTGGTGCCCATCAGTGCCAGGCAGAACACAGCTACGTCCACCGACTCATCCGCCAGCGGCACCTGCCGACCCCAGGACAGACCGGAGAAGGAGGAAGATGGTGATGGGGCTGGGCAGCCCTACTGTGCTGCCCAGGCTTGCAGGTTCAGTTGAGCTCCATCTCCGAATGCCCGAGGCACAGACACATCGCTGCTGCCCCTCACGCGTGGGACCCCTGGGGTCACTGTCCCTCCCCAGCAGAGCCCACCCCTGCCCCAGTACCTCGGCCATGTCGCAGACGGTGACCTGCGGGGTCAGCGGCACCAGGTCGAAGCAGTGCACCTGGTTCCTGACGCTGGTGGCCAGCGTGCAGTCCCCGCACCCAAAATCCGCCACCACCAGTGACGCCGGCCTTGGGGGGGACAGCGGGGTCAGAGCGGCCCGACCCCACTGTGCCCCCTCCGGTCCACTCCTGGTCCGCCCCCGCTCACCGGCGGCGCAGGTAGCGCACGATGCGCTGCACGGGCCGCTCGGGCCAGCGCCGCACTTGCCGCTCGAAGCCGCGGTGGTAGAGGTGGAAGGCGGCGGGGTCGGCGCGGAAGAGCCGCGCCGCGTCCCTGCTGCTGCCGGTGTAGAGCTGCTGGTTCAGGTACCGGAACCGGGCGCCGAGCAGCCGCTCCTCCATCCGCGCGCGGAGCGCGGCCGACCGGCCAGAGCGGGGCTCCGGGGGGACCTCCGGGAGGCCCGGCGGCTCCGGGATTCCCGGCGGCTCCGGGGGGCCCGGCCCCGAGCCCCGCTCCCCGTCCGACCCCGCCGCCGGCTCCTGCTGCCGCCGCCGCTGCTTCTTCGGCCGGTTCCGCCGCTGCCTCCGGCTCAGCCCCCCGGGCTCCCCAGGCGGCTCAGTCGGGCGGTCTGGGGGGCACCGAGAGAGGAGTCAGAGCACGGCGGCGGCTCGGGGCTGCCCTCCGGGTCCCGAGGCCGCCCCGCTACCTGTGTTCGGGCACTCCCTCGCCGCAGCCCGGGGCCCGCCGGCCTTCCTCCGCCCCCGGGGCCGCTTCTGCGCCGCCTCGCCGTCCCGGCCGGCCCCCGGCAGCCGCCGCTTCCCCGTCGCGGGGCCCTGCGGATGGCAGGGGCCGGTCACTTCCCCGGGACCGGCCCGACCCGCCGGCCCCGCGTCACCCGCTTACCGGCCGGCCCGGGCCCTTGGGGGCGCCGCGGGGCACCAGCTCCGCCGTGTCGTTCCATTCCTGCTCCGCGAACATGGCGCGGGGAGCCCCGTCCCGTCCCGTCCCGTCCCGCTGCCGCGCGGAACCCCCGGCCGGTACCGGACACACGTGTGCCCGCTCGGGCTGCGCCGCGGGAACAGCGCCCCCCGGAGGGCCGGCGGACCCGCTGCGGGGGCGGTGCCCCGGGCGCCCCGCCCCCAGCCGGCCGGCAATGAGGCCACGCCCATGTCCCGAGGCCACGCCCCGTCCCGGGCAGGGGGCGGAGCCGTGTCGGGACGGGTTCCGGCCGCCAGGGGGCGCCGTGCCGGGGCGGGGCCGCCGCAGCCACCGCCCTGCGGAGCCCGGGACACGCACCCGGTAACGGTGGGACCGCACCGGGACCGCCACCGGCTGGGCCGGGGGGCGCCACTGCGGCTGGGGGCGGCCGGGAGCGGGGGCCAGGCCGGGAGGGGACGGGGCCGAGTCGGGATGGGCGCGGGGGCTGCAGGGGAGGGGTGGGGATACAGTGGAGGGATTGGGGGTGCTGGGAGGGGTGGGGGTGCAGGGGAGGGGTTGAGGTGACTGCAGGGAGGACAGAATGGGGCCCTGGCAGCTGGTTTGGGGTCAGCCGGGGGCACGGGGCCCCCACATCGCGTCCCTCGCGGGGCGGTGGGGACGGTCCCGGGCTCGGTAGGGAGGAGGTGGGCACCTGGCGATCCTGGCATGGTTGGGACTGGGGGTCCTGGCAGCCCCGCGGGACCAGGCAGGGGCCGGTGGGTGACAGGAGGGTGCAGCAGGGGACACGGCAGGATGTCCCCATGGGGAGGTGTTTCCACGGCCGTGACAGCAGAGTGGGGAACCACAGGGCCGGGATCACTGTGGGGTGTCCTGGGGTGCCCCGAGATGCGCGATGGATAAATCCCCTCCCGGGCTGTGGGTACTCCAGAGCCAGGACAGGGCCGGTGCTGCCAGGACGTGCCAAGGGCCGTTCTGGGGCCTGTAAGACCCTGGTGAGAATCCGGGGCTCTGCATCCCACCCCCTTGGAGCTGCCTGGGGCAGGGGGTACAGGCAGGGCCCTGGGGGGAAGCTGCCACGTGCTGGCAGTGGGGCGTGGGGGTCATGGCTGGGTGGGCACAGGGCCCCAGGGGGCATTTTAGAAGCAGGTTTGAGCCCCCACTGGTGCACGTTGGGCACATCGTGCTCAGTCTGTCCCTGTCCCCCTCCCCACACTGAGACTCACCCCATATCCCAGCTCGACATCACAGACCCCAGGCAGGGGCACCCACGCTCAGAGCCAGGGCCTCAGAGGGACACAGGGAGCAGGAGGGAGCTCTGTGCTTGGCTCTCAGCTGGGGTGTCCACGCATCCAAGGGGAGTGGATGGGACTTTGAGGTCCTGGTTCCTCAGCACGGTGCTGTGCCAGATTCAGCCAAGCGGGTCAGGAGGGTAATGGAGCTGCAGGATCCTGTGCTGGGGATGCTGAGTTCCCCCAGCCCTGCTCCCGCCAGGAGCTGCAGATTCCGGGGCCAGCTGTGCCCGGCGATAAGCCTGGGGGTGCCAGCTTGGCTTCCTGCAGGCTGCCACAGCCCTGCTGGAGTCACCCGGGAGCTTCCCCTTGGGCTGCTGCTCTGGCTCCCTCCCGGCCCTCAGCCTCCCACAAGGCTGTGGGGAGGGGACAAGGAGGGGGCCGGGAGGCTCCTGCTCTTGCTGCCCCAGGAACCCCCCAGCTGAGGGGGATCAGAAGTGCCTACATCTTTACTCCCCTCCCTTCCCACAGCTGCCATGGATGACATCTTCACCCAGTGCCGAGAAGGCAATGCAGTGGCAGTGCGGCTGTGGCTGGACAACACCGAGAACGACCTCAACCAGGGGTGAGCGGGGCCAGGCTGTGCCGGGGGGCCTGTGCTGGGGACCAGGGCCAGTTTCCACTGGGCTCCCTGTCCTGGGCAGGCGGTGGGACACGGCTCCTCCCCGCTGGAGGAAGTTACCGCATTGCTGAGGCACGAGGCCGAACATCCTCCAGCCGCTTCCTCGCGGCCACGGCCATGGCTGGGGCTTGGCTGGGCCAGGGGAACCGCCCCATCCCCACAGGGGGGTGACTGTCCCCATCCTCTCTCCAGGGAGCACTGTGGGGAATGTGTGGGTGCGTGGCTGGGTCTGATGGGTGGGCTGGGACTACTGCGGCTGGGAGCTGTGTGGGGCATTCCCTGTGCCCGGGGTCTGCTCCCCGTGGCCTGTTCTGGGGCTCCCACAGGACTGTGGGGTCCACAGCCATTCAGGAGCTGTGTTTGGGCCAGGTACAGGACTTGGAACAGCTTCCTGTGGTGTGTGCAGCTGGCAGAACTCGACCCCGCACCATGACCCTGGCCAGGCCATGGCTGCAGTGTTCTGGACATACTCTGGACAAGGGGCCTCCCATGGCTGTGCCTCCCTGGCTGTCTCAGGGTTCCAGGCACACGGAGCTCTCCCAGTCCCGCAGAGGGTGCCCAAGGGACTGGGGTGTTCTGTACCAGGTATCCCCTGCCCATGGGACCATGGTGGGGGTGAATGAGGCCTGCTGTGCCAGGGGCTGGAGGGAGCCTGGGCTGGAGGGGAGCTGGGGCTGTGGCAGCCCCCCTGCCAGTCCCTGATCTCCATTTAAGGCCTGGCTGCTGCCTCCTCCCATACTTGGCCACGGAGCGGGGGGAACAGGGAGGATAGGGAGGGGATCCAGCTGTGATTCAGCCGTGGAGGAGATGGGATTTGGCTGGTGCCACCAGGGCCCTGGTGGGGGTGGGTGGGGGTGGGATGGATGCTCAGCCTGGCCCCACGGCAAGTGTCTGGTGGGCAATGCCCATTGTGCCCAGGCTGGGGGGCCACAGCTGAGCAGAGCACCCCTCCCCCGTCCCACAGGGATGACCATGGGTTCAGCCCCCTGCACTGGGCATGCCGTGAGGGCCGCTCCAATGTGGTGGACATGCTCATCATGCGGGGGGCTCGCATCAACGTCATGAACCGGGGGGACGACACCCCACTGCACCTGGCCGCCAGCCACGGCCACCGTGACATCGTGCAGAAGGTACCTGCTAGCACCTGCCCTTCCCTACCCCCTGTGAAGCCTACCAGCCACCCACATGGGACTCACTCCCTACATCACCTGTCAGGAGCACCCAGCAGCCCCCCAGTGCCTCTGAACCCCGCCCCCTTCACAGATCCTCTCTGAATCCCTGTGAGCCCCACACCAGCTCCCAATGTGCTCCTCCTGCCTCCCCAAGCACCAGGCACAGGGAGGACAGGGATAGTCCTGCTCTCACAGAGGCAGTCCCAGGCTCACAGGAACTGCCCCCTGTCCCCAGCTGATGCAGTTCAAGGCAGACATCAACGCAGTGAATGAGCACGGGAACACGCCACTGCACTATGCCTGCTTCTGGGGACATGAGCAGGTGGCCGAGGTGAGCAGGAGCACCTGGATGGGCAGGAGGGAGGCTGAGGGGAGATCACAAACCACAGCCTTCACTCTCTGCTCGCTCAGGACCTGGTGAACAGTGGGGCCCTGGTCAGCATCGCTAACAAATACGGCGAGACCCCCACAGACAAGGCCAAGACACCACTGCGGGAGGTCCTGAAAGGTATGAGAGTCCTGTAGGGCCCCACATTTGCTGCAGCCCCTGCCTGGCCATGGCAGGCTCTGGGTGCCACCCTCCTTCTCCCTCTGCAGAGCGTGCTGAGAAGCTGGGCCAGAGCCTCACCAAGATCCCCTACAAGGACACGTTCTGGAAGGGCACAACCCGCACCCGGCCCAGTAAGGACTGGGGATCCTTTGGGTGGGAGGCTCATGGTTCCCCCACACCCTGTCAGTGCTGCCCCCTGGGTCCAGCAGCTGTGGGCATCCATCCCCGTTCTACAGGGAATGGGACTCTGAACAAACTCGCTGGGATTGACTTCAAACAGTTGAGTCGAAGTCAAAAACTCAACGAGAACCAGTCAGGAGAGGTGAGTCCCTTCTGCCCCCAGATGGGCCTGTGCAGATCCCCCATGTCCTGGCCCCACACGGCACAGCTGCTCCAGGGTCCCGCAGCTTAGGTGCAGGGGCTCCTGCCTGGCTCATTGTGAACCCTCAATCCCATGGGCTCCAGGGCTCCCCCCAGCCCCACGCAGGAGCCTGGGGGGTGCTGGGGACCTTCTGCCCCTCTCACGGTTCCCGTGCCCCTGCTCCCCTCCAGCTGTGGAAGGGTCGTTGGCAGGGCAACGATATTGTCATCAAAATACTGAAAATCCGGGACTGGACGACGCGGAAAAGCCGGGACTTCAACGAGGAGTACCCAAAGCTGCGGTGAGTGCCTCACCTGCCTGCGGCCACCCCAGCTCTCCAGGTATGGAGCAGGTGGGAGCTGCCTGGCTCTGCAGGACCAGGAATGCTCCAGAGCAGTGCTCAAGGACGGGTAGGCCCTGGGGAATGGCAGGGGACAGATGAGGGGATGCAGACAGTTCCCCCACCCCCCCCATTCTCAGGCCTGTCACTTCTCTTGCAGGATCTTCTCCCACCCCAACGTGCTGCCAGTGCTGGGTGCCTGCCAGGCCCCCCCAGCCCCCCACCCCAGTGTCATCAGCCACTGGATGCCCTACGGCTCCCTCTACAACGTCCTGCACGAGGGAACCAGTGAGTGCTGGGGGACAGTGCATTTGGGGATGGCAGAGACCCCTCCAGTTGCAGCCCTGAGGTGGGCTTATCCCCTGTCACCCCCTCCCCAGACTTCGTGGTGGACCAGATGCAGGCAGTGAAGTTTGCCTTTGACATCGCACGGGGCATGGCCTTCCTGCACACGCTGGAGCCCCTCATCCCACGGCACCACCTCAACAGCCGCAGTGTCATGGTGAGTGGGGGCCCAGACCCCTCTCAGAGCTGGAGGTTTCCCTGGGCAGGGTGGCTCCTGCTGACTGACCGCTCTCCCCAGATTGACGAGGACATGACAGCACGGATTAGCATGGCTGATGTCAAGTTCTCCTTCCAGTGCCCGGGGCGGATGTACGCCCCGGCCTGGGTGGCCCCTGAAGGTGAGCGCCCAGTTCCCAGCCCCACAGGTGAGCCTGGGCCCCCTCATCCCCAGCCCTCCTCACCCCCTGCCACTCCCAGCTCTTCAGAAGAAGCCAGAGGAGATCAACCGGCGCTCGGCTGACATGTGGAGCTTTGCAGTGCTGCTGTGGGAGCTGGTGACACGGGAGGTGCCCTTTGCCGACCTGTCCAACATGGAGATTGGCATGAAGGTCAGGGGGTGGGGCAAGAAGGGGATGATTTAGGTTAGGCAGGGGAGAGATACTCTGCCCTGTGAGGGTGTTGACGCCCTGGGACAGGTTGCCCAGAGAAGCTGTGGCTGCCACATCCCTGGAAGTGTTAAAAGCCAGGTTGGAAGGGGCTTAGAGCCACCTGGGCAGGTGGAAGGTTTCTTGTCTGTGGGGTCAGGGCCCCGATCCTGACTTCAGCCCCTCTCCCTGCTTGCAGGTGGCACTGGAGGGGCTCCGTCCCACCATTCCCCCTGGCATCTCCCCCCACATCTGCAAACTGATGAAGATCTGCATGAATGAGGACCCAGCCAAGCGCCCCAAGTTTGACATGATCGTGCCCATCCTGGAGAAGATGCAGGAGAAGTAGAGGGGAGGTGCCTCCCCTTCCTAATGCTGCCTTGCACCCCCCACCACCCCCAAGTGCCTTTAACCCCAGAGCCGGGGGGAGCAGGAGACACCCCTCACCCTTGAGCCAGCCATGGACACACGGTACAGACGGCGCTGCCTCTGCTGCAGCTCTGCAGGCTCTGGACCCCCCACCCAGGGCCCTCTCACCGAGGGCAGCCCCCCAGCCTCCAGGCAGCCCCCCCATCAAGGGCAGGCACGGTGTGTGGCCTGGCCCTGCCACTGCAGGATGGGACTGTGGGTGCCCCCAGCCCCCCTTGCCAGGCCTGGCCTGGGACTCAGCCCCCTTGGGCTGGGGGGAGGCAGGCTGGGGGGTTGCCTGTGGCGCCCACCACTGCCCCTGCTTTGCACTTCACTGGCCGCTTCCCTCCGGCCCCGGAATGGCCACTGGCCCCCAAATAAACATTTGGTATGGAACCAACTGCTAGGGTGCAGGGAGGGGCTGGCTGGGGCGGGAGATGGAGTGATGCAGGGCTGCCCTTGCGTCTGCAGAGCCCGGGGCACAAATCAGCACCCACAGCAAACCTCTGCTGCTCAGCACAGGTGGATGAGCTCAGGATCCACTCAGGAGGTGCCTGGTGCAAGGGGTGGGTGGGCTTAGGGTCCCATCAGGAGGTGCCTGGTGCTGGTGGGGGTGCATTAGGGGGCGCATGAGCTCAGGACTCACAGAAGGTGCCCAGCACGGGGTCTGGCATGGGATGTGGGTGGTGTGGGCTCAGGGCCCCCTCCCCGGCTCCATCTGCAGTGCTGCCAGTGCAGCCCCAACACATTTCCCGTAAGAGACAAGACACCTTGGGAAGAAGGGAAGAGTGCTGGGCAGTCCTGTTCCTCCACCGCACTCTGCTCCAGTCCCACGGGGAGGGCTAAGCCCCCTGGGACCAGCAAAAGGGGATGAGCCTGACAGCCCCCACTTTGGGGAGCCAGGCCAACATTTGTGGGTGCAGGCACAGGAGCTGGGCTGCCTTCCCACAAAATCCTCCCGGGTGTTTAATAGCACCAACACAGCCCCTACAAACTGCCTGAGCCCTCCGGGCCCTACGTGAAGTAATGCGGCTTCTTCACATTGATGCCATACTCGGCCAGCGCAGGTGTCAGGTCCTCCATGGTCAGGGTGTACTTCTTGTCCTGGGGACACAGGGTGGGCAGTCACGGCAGGGACAGCCAGGGGGTGCGGAACCCACCTATGGCAGAGGGACAGGGGTGTCCTGCTCCCAGAGGAGCTGCCAGGCAGCATTGGGGTGTTCTCACCTACCCACATTCCATCACTCCATGCCATCAGCCACCCCCCAACACCAAGCAACAAAGGCCATTGGCCTTGCAGGATGCCAAAGCCCAGATGTGACACTGGAAGGGTCCCCAGCACCACCCTCTCAGCCCCTCCCCAGGCTTGGAGCTGCCAGGGGGCAGCTGCTCCCACACTCTGCGGGGCCACCAAAGTGTGTCCCTGCTGGACCCTCCCCACCTGCAGGGACCCCTCAAAATCGTGATAGATTTGGGGTTCTTGAATCCCACATCCCCAGGCTCAGCCCCAGCCCTGGAGAAGGGGTCCACTGGTGCCCCCACCTTGCTCTTGCTGCGAGAGCTGCCCGAGGCCGTGCCTTTCATCTTGCAGTGCTGCAGGGCATCGTTGGCGATGTCGGAGATGAACTTCTGTGCGGCCAGCGAAATCAGGCGGATGCTGCAGGACAGGGGCCATGTGAGTGAGGGGACGGGGGCCACCGGCCCTACTGCCGGCCCCCCAAGCCTGCTGCCACTTACATGCGAGGGTCCGAGGCCTCGAACCCTGCCCGGTTCAGGTAATACCCCGTCACGGCATCTGGGATCTGGGAAGGGAAGAGTTGGAACAGCTCCACGGCCCCGTGGAACCTGCCCCGCGTTCCCACCGGAGCCGCCCCGTGTTCCGTACCGTGGGCGTGTAATCCTCCAGCTGCATCAGGAAGTCCACGAGCGGCGTGGTGGACACCACGGGCTTCACGTCGCCGTTGGCCGCGGGTGGGACGTACACACCGTTGGACATGGCCCCGTCCGGGGGAGCGGCCACTGCGGCGGACACCGGCACTGCGGGGCAGCGCGGTCAGCCCTCCGCGCCCCGTGGGCACCGGCACTGCGCGATCAGCGAGGCCCCCGCGGTCGGCGGGCCCCGCTCCCCCGCCCGGCCCACCTCGGGGATCCCCGCGCAAGGCCCGTCCCCCGCCGCTCCCCCCCGACTCACCGGACCCCCTCCCGCCGGCCGCGCCGCCCTCGGTGCCCCGCGCCGCGCCGCCCCCCGCGCCCGGCGCCGCCCCGGGCG
>JAWWTY010000001.1:118198373-118266202 GCA_035222235.1 Margarornis squamiger
CGCGCCCCCTGGCGGCGCCGCCGGCACAGACAGACACGGAAGGGGCCGGGCCACGTGTTTATTGTCCCCGCCCCGATCTTGAGCTCCGCCGCGCTCCGGCCCCGGTGTGTCCCGGTGTGTCCCGGTGTGTCCCGGTGTCCCGGTCAGGGCGGCAGCAGCGCCCGCAGCAGGCTCGGGAAGTTGGGGGTGCCCCAGCCGGTGACGGGGTCCCAGGCGGGGCCGGCGCAGAAGCCCTGGCCCTGCACGGTGCCGTCCAGACAGGACAGGTGGCAGCCCTGGGTAACCTGCGGGGATCGGCCTCAGCGTCCGGGCACTGGGACACCCTGCGCCCCCGGGGCAGAGACCGCGGGGCACCAGGAGCCCTGGAAAGCCAGCACGGGGACTCCCACCCCCCCAAACAGCTACAGCCACGCAAGGGGACCCGCCCCACGAAGCCCAAGGGACGCCCACGGGGACCCTCCCAGGACACTGCTCCCGAGGAAAGGACATAGGGACTCTCCTGCCTCCCAGGAGGGCACTACTGGCTCTGCCCCAAGCACGGCTCTGGGAGCAGGAAGCCCAAGACTGACTCCCAGCCCCCAGGACAGTCCCTTCGGGCACACATGGCCCCCCCAGCCCCCAGGACAGTCTGTCCATACCAGCCTCTCAGGACACCCATGGTCCCAGCCAGCCCAGGCCCACCCAGCCCCTGCTCACATCATAGAAGGCGGCCCCGAGGCCACGCTCTTGCAGCTGGTACAGCGCAGGGTTGAGGAAGCCGAGGGGTGCCAGCCCCCGCTGCAGCCGCCGGTCGTTGATCAGTGCCACCATGCCTGCCACCACCGGCGTGGACGCCTGCAGGGACACGACCCTCAGCCTGGGCCCCGCGCCTGTGGCGCGCTGGGGGACGAGCCCTTACCGAGGTCCCTGACACCCAGGGCAGTGGGATGCGGTTTGTCACCACCCAGTAGTTGTCGGAGAGCGCAGCCAGGTCGGGGTATGCACGGCCAGTGCTGTTGTAGTATGAGCTGGGTGGCAGCTTCGAGGCTGAGCGCAGGAAACGCCTGACGGCAACAGCCTGGGGACAGCATGGCCTGTCAGCACCTACCCATGGCCATCAGCACCCACAGCATGGCTTTTGTCACCCACCACGGCCCATCATCACCCACACAATGGCCTTCATTGCCACACCACAGCCTAAGGTCACCCCCAAGTTCACTATCCCCCCACCAAGCCCCCTGAAGCCCCAGGCAGCCCAGAAGTGCAGGTGACCCTCACCTGGTACCCAGGCATGGGGAAGATGTTGCTGAAGCCACCTCCACTGATGTAATCCGTCACCTCCTCCGTCACCAGGAAGGGGTTCTTGAAGGATGTGCCGCCCACAGTGGTGACATAGGGGCTGGGGGAACAGGGGGTCACCACAATGGGCACGTCTGCCAGGCCTCAGCAGCTGCCCATGGCTCCCCCGATACCACAGCCTTGCCCCACAAACCCAACACACTCCCAGGAGCTGCAGAACCCCCAGCCCTGGGGTCCACAAGTGTCCCCAGATGCTGGTGGGGACCCTCAGGGGACTCAGACCCCACTAGGGCCAGGGCCAGCAGTGCCTCTGCAGTTCTGTGCTGACCGCCTATCCCCCTGCACCCAGCTCCTTCCCTCACCCACCTGGAAGCTGGGAAGCTGGGCCGAAATGTGTGGTTCCCACTGTGCACCCGCCGGCACCCGGCGCCATCATCACCTGCCAACATAAGGACAGGGGACAGGGACAGGTGACCGCAGTATACCAGCCACCCCTTGGCCCCCGCCAAGGCTGGAATCCCCTGAGGGATCCCCGCAGCCCTGCTCAGTGCTCAGGCTGTGCCGGGCCCCGGCCGCACCTGAGGCAAACAGGATGGTGAGGCCACGGGCTGCCGCCTTCATGAACTCGGCATTAACGCGCTCCATGTAGGCAAGGGACAGGCTGTCCTCATCATCCCCGTAGCTCACTGAGTGCACCCAGGGCAGCACCGACATGTTGCTGAGCAGCAGCAGCCAATCCAGGAAGGGCTCCTGGCTCTCGTGCCGTCCTGTTGGGACAGCGGGGCAGAGACATAGGGACAGCTCCCCCAACACCAAGGGCAGGAGACAGAGCAGGGGGACCTGCCTCAGCAGCACTGCCAGCATCAGGGGCTAAAACGCCCCAGCTCCTGCCTGCAGGGCATGGAGTCACTGCATGGCCACCCTGGAGCTCCATCAACTCATCCTGGGACTGGTCATGGTGGATAGCACTGGGCTCCAGGTTGGCCCACAGGGATGGCGAGAGGGTTGCCCTAAACCCCAGGGTAAGGGGCTACACATCCCCCTCTCCAAGCCTCTGCCAAAGGGCTGCAGCCACCTGGACAGCTCCAGACCCAGCAGGACCTTGGCCTCTCCCACAGCAGTGAGTCCCAGCAGTGACACACATGCCACCTCCACACATTCCACCAGCACCTGCCTGGGTCCCTCCCTACTCCCCAGCCAGCAGAGGCCCAGCCACCCCTGCTCGCTCTCAGTCACCCACATTACAGTCCCCATGCCCTTCCCACACCAGTAACAGCACGGGGGTGGCAGAAGAGACAGTGTTGGGCTGCTGTCACTGCTGGGGACACTTGCCTCCTGCTCAGCCAGTTCCCAATCTAGGACAGTGCCCCCAGCACTGTGTCCTGCTTGTGTTTGTGCAGGCTGTTTGGCAATTTGTTTTCCCAAATTCCCTTACCCTCCCTCATCTGCTCCACTGGGAGACTCGTGGGCGAGAGCTCAGCTCCAGCCCTAGCAAGGCCAGAAAACCCCCTGGCAGCAGGGTTGTGCCCTCCTCCACAGGAGCCAAGCAGGGCAGCTGCTCCGCATGGTGCCAGTGAAGAAACCTCTGCTCCGGGATACTCCAGATGCTGAAGGTTCACATAGTTCAAAGCCACTACACAAATCAAGGGTGATTCCCCTACGAGCTGGGAATCCAGTATCAGCTCCGACTTAGGGGTGCAGCTGGGAAAGCACCTGGGGCTGTACCGCAGCCAGGTGTGTCTGCACAGCCCTGCAAACTCTTCCCTTGCCCCTCGGAGTTCTCTCCTCACTCCTCTAGGCTCTCGAGGCTCTCCTCTCGCCCCTCCAGGCACTCCCCTTCCCCTCCAGGTGTTCCCCCTGCCCCTCAGGGCTCCCCCTGGTACCTGCATTGCTAAAGACCCAGGTGGAGACGTTGGCGCCTGTGCTCATGATGTACTCCACATCCAGGCTGGCCTCTAACCCGGCCTTGCCATGGCCCTGGCGCCCCACCACCCGGTCCACTTGCGTGCGGTGGGCAAAGCTGCTGCCAAAAAGCTGCATGAACTCAGCCAAGTCGGCCTGGTGGAAGTACTGCTCCAGGAACTGCAGGACACGAAGCGACAGATTGCTTTATCTTGAAAAAATAAGGTAAGATTTTGATCCTGACTTAGAAAGATGCCCAGTACAGGTCTGTGCTACACCAGGTACTCCCAGCAGCTGCCGAGTGACCCTCAGCTGTTCCAGGACTCCCAGAGCAGCACCAATCCACATGATTGCCCCAGCCCACAGGCCTTTGACCCGGGCAGCTCTGTTACCTGTGCGCAGGCCTGGCTGTTGTTGGGCAGGAGCCCCACGTCCCCCCCTGTCATGTTGTATCTCTGGCGCAGGACAGCTGGTGTCACACCCAAGTGGAATGATGCTCTCGCAGACCGTGCGTCCTTCCTGGCCTTGGCTCTGCTGACTGCCATGCGCTCCACGGGGAACCGGTGCATCCCACCCACTGCAGCCCAGCCCAGTGAGATGGGAAAGGCCATCAGGGAACAGAGCCCCAGCAGAGCAGGACATGGCCCCTGGGCTCACCAAACACCATCCACAGTCCCTGTGCTTCCCCATCATCTTCCACAGCCCCTGGGTTCCCCATCACCATCCCTGTGTCCACTTGAGCTGGCCAGCAGCAGGGCTCTGGGAGCCCAGCCTTGTAGTCCCAGCCACTCAGGCTCCCCACAGCCAAGGCTTGGCAACCCCTGCCCCCTGCGTGGGATGGCCACCGGAGCCCATGCAAGAGGGACCTGCATGAGGGAGGTTTGTCCCCCCAGAAGCAGTCGCACCTGAGCGCCACAGGTGTAACATACCAAAGTCCAGGTGCTCTGCCAGCTCCGGGGGGACAGCGTAGGGCAGTGGGGACCGTACCAGGCTGCGCTGGCCCTGCACATACCGGTGGAACTCAGCCCCAGGGAGCAGGCGCTCAGCCACACTGCAACACAGGGACAGATGGGATAAAACACAGGGACAGCCACCAAGAGATGGGACGCAGCTGGGAGACAGGGACAGCCACCACGGGAGCACCAGAGTGGGTTCAAGACTTCAGGGTTCACCTTGCAGACAGGTGACACTCCAGGAAGTCGAGGGTGGTGACACTCCAGCAGTCCTCCACTCCATGGCCTTGCAGCCACTTCAGCACTGTCATCAGCGTGGCAGGGGACGGCTGCACCAAGTCCCGCACCTGCTCTAGGGACAGGTACTTCCCTGGGAGGCAAAGAGGGCTCAGACCCCCGCACAGGCCCAAGTGTTCTGGGGGGCTCGGGCGCATGGCCATTACCATATTGCGGAGACCGGGGGTCCGAGACAGTCTCAACGAGGTGGGCAAGGTGGGTGATGCCGCGCTGCCGCAGGGCGAAGGTCAGCTGCACCGGGTGTTCGGGGCCCACGCGGCCAGCGTGGGCCCAGCCGGGGGGCACGCTGCGGGCGAAAGCTGAGCGGGGACGGCACCGGCGCCTGGTCCCGTCCCATCCCACTGCCCCGCACCTACCGGAACGGCTGGTCCCGCTCCAGCTCCAGCCCCGCGGCACAGCTCCAGGCGGCCGCACAAAGCGCCAGCACAGCGAGGATCCCCCGGCACCTGCAAGGGGCTCAGGGGAGCGCGGGCACCGGCACGGCCCCGGGAAACCGGGACTGACTGACCCCCGAGAACCCATCACCGGGGAGCCCCGCCGGAACCCTCCGAGCCCCCCTGACCAGAGAGCCCGTCTGACCCCCCTGAGTCCCAACACTGGGGGAGCCCGTCTGACCCTCCATTACCTCGTGATCGGAGCGCTCCGCCTGACCCACGAGCCCTCCTCACCGGGGAGCCCGTCCGACCCTCCCTGGTCCCCACTCCCCCCATCACCGGGGAGCCCCGTTTGACTGCCCGAGCCCCCCTGCCTCCCCGGTCCCGGGGAGCCCCCTCATCCCCGTTACCCCCGCGCCATCCCGCCGCCTCCCGGTCACGTGTGTGGGCGCGTGACTCCCGGCCACGTGGGGAGACCAAAACAGCGTCACGTGACTGCCAGATGGGACGGGACCGGGACCGGGATCCCGGCCCGCAGCTCCGGGCCCGGCGCCAGCCCACCGTCCCGACGGAGAGACACCCCCACCCCCTTCGCCGGCCATGCGGAGAGGCGGCCCGGGCACGGCACCAGCCGCCCCACCCGCCCTGTTCCCGCCCTGTTCCCGCCCTTCTCCCGGGGCGCCGCGAAGCCGTTCCCGCAGGGAATGCGGCCGAGAGTCCGTGTCGGGGGCCCGGGCTGGTGGGGGGTGCGGGGCTCCCGTGCGGGAGGAGCCCCGGCTGGGCAGGGGCAGGGGCAGGGGCAGGGGCAGGGGCAGTGGCCGGGCATGGCCCACGGGGCCAGCGGGAGCCCGAGGCGTGGAGCGCGGCCGCGCCCCGCGTGTCCGGGGCGCCACGGCCCGGCCTGGCTGCCCTGCCCGCCGCGGGCGCGGGGGCGCCGGTGCCCCCGGGTGTCGGTCAGTCGCGGCGGGGGCTCGGAGGGGCCCGTGCTCCTGCTTGGCCGTGGGCTGGAGGGGCCACGGGACGCGTGGCAGGAGTCCGGTCCCACGCCGCATTCCGCGGCTCCTGCAGTTCCCAGCTGTTTTCCTGTTTCTGCAGAGATGAATCCAGGCCAGGAAGAGACTGGCAATGGGAAAACCACCTGCCTGGCCTCGGCTGCCCCTTTTGCGTTCCCGCTCCCGCCGCCCCGGCCCCGCAGCCCCGGCCGCAGCCGCAGGGAGGGACCGGCCGTCCTGGCCTTGGCCGGCGACCGGGGCTGCACCCTCCGCGTCCAGCTGGTCCCAGCTTGCAGGTGGACTCTAAGTGGGATGGGATTTGCAGGGGATCATGCCCCGGGCCCGTCTGGCCGGCCGGGATTAGGGCGCCCAGACAGAGCTAATCGCGCTAACAAGCATCTGCTGCCGGCCGGGAGCCCGGAGGGGCCAGGCAGCACCGATGTCCCGGTGAGCGGCCGCGGCACCCTGGTCGGAGCCCAGCATGCCTCGGCACGCTCATGTTTTGTTTCCGCAGACGGGGTGTGCCCCTGCTCCGGGCAGCCGGATTTTCCCGAGGTCAGGAATGCCTGGTGAGGACAGTGGCACCGAGGGCATCCTGCTCGTCCAGCCCCGGTGTGCCTCGGTAGGGGGCTGGAAGGGGTCAGGTTGGAGATGAAGGAGCAGAGGGTCCCCAGGGACATCATCAGGGAGGTGGGGCTCTCCCCAGCTCATTCTCACCCCCATGGTGTGAAGGGCCCGATTGGAGCATGGGGACAGCAGCTCATCTCCCGGCTCTGTCAGAGAGGGGGACAGAAGCTGCTCCCCTGGTCCTGGGGCACTGTCGGGGGGGGGCTGAGGGGGTGGGACATGCTCTGGGTGGGTGAACCCTGCAGAGCAGGTTGGGGCTGTGCAGGACTTGCTGTGGGGTGGTGGGAACCGAGAGCTGAAGACAGAGCGAGCAGGCTGGTTTGGGGAGCAAGAAAAAACGGGAAAGCAGGGAAGACAGGATGGAAGCAACAGGTCACATGTAGGTATTTGACAGTCAATGTGTAGGTCTGGCCAGGTCTCACATGTGACAGTGGCACGGTTGCTTCTGGTTTTCAAACTCTAGAACTTTGTCACAGAGTTGTGGGGGCTGTTCAGTTCAGGGAATATGTGGGGTCAGGTCATAGGGCTTGGAGATCAGCAGAGAACCCCTCATGTGTGTCTGCCACTCAACAGGGATGAGCAGAGCTGAAACTACTGGGCAGACTGGTGGGACCCCCCCGATCCCCAGTGCATGTCTGTGTGCTCGTGGCTGTGATGGGACCATGGCCTTGGGGGCTTGTATGTCCAGGTGTCTGCACTGGGAATCCTGGGAATGTGGGGTACCCATTGGGCAGATGGCGTGTCTGAGCCCGGCTGCTGCAGCTCTGGGTCCCTGCACAGCTCTGCCCACTGCCCCCACCAGACCAAGGGCAGTGGGATGAGCTGGGCCAGCCCATGGTGTATGGGACCAGCTCTGTGGACATGTGGACATGCATCTTGCACAGCTGTGTTTGTGCCTGCCTGCAGGGACACATGCTTAACCTTTCTGATGGACAATCCCTTGGGCCGCAGCCCTGCTGCAGCCTTGCTGACCTCTCGGGGAAGGGACTTTGCAGGATGCAGCCATGGACATGGGTGCCAAAGCCTGGCCAGGCCCGTAGCCCATGACATGTTGCTGGCAGCTGAGCCATGTGCTGGGCCCCCTGTGGCACAGGTCTGTCCCCCACTGCAAGGACATGATGCCAGCCCGGTGCAATCCTGTGTCAGCAGAGATGGGGCCAAGTCCATACAAACACGTGTGGTTTATTAAGGCATTTCTTGAGAAGTTGGCACTTGGGTCCAGGCTGCGCCAGGCGGCCCCTGCGTGGCCGTGGGCAGCACCGGTACATGCAGCTCCGCAAGACACGATACAAAAGGTACAAACGCGTAAAAACAGGAATCGTAGTACAATGTGTAAAAATAAATAACTGGGAGCTCAGTGATCCCAGCCCAAAGTGGGGTGTGTGTGTCTGACCCTTCCATGTGATGTGCAGGGTGACCTGTCTGTGTCCCTGTCCCAGACATGCAGTGGGAGCTGGGCTGTGTGAGCAGTCTGGGCAAAGCAGGGCTGAGGGGCACAGGGCACCTCCAGAGTGTCCCTGCAGGGGCCAAGGAGCACAAAACACCCCCCGAGTTCTCACAGGGCCCAGGGAGCTCAATGTGTTCCCACCGTGCTCATGAGTAGGACAGAGAGGGGATGGAGGTGCCCACCCCAAGAGCCTCTATGGGCTGTCCCTGCACCAAGGCAGAACTGTCTTTCCCTTTCAGAACCCTTCAGGTCCCTGTGGGTCCCTGGCAGGGTGGCCGTGACCCTGTGCCCCCTTAGTGTCCCTGTCACTGCTGCAGATCCCTGTCCCCTGTTACTGCCCTGTACCCAGGACAGCATCTGAGACCTACTCACATGTGCACTGTGGGACTGGGGTGCAGCACTGGGGACCCCCACGGTGTAGGGACCCCCCACAGCACAAGGGGAATGGGGGACTGACAATAACAGATGAGGCTGCAGCCACAGATGGTTCTTCATGGGAAATGAGCAGAACAGGCAGAAGCAATGCATTTAGGGCTGCAGCCACAGTGCGGACCTGCTGGGTCTGGGGAAAGTATGATGGGAAGAAACTTCCCCCAGCCCCTGCTCAGGTGTGGGGTGTCCTCCCTGACCTCTAAACATGCTCATGCCCAGACTGGCTGTGAATTTGGGGCTGCTACGGGGCTCCCCGTGTCCTGCTCCAGCCCCTGCTCTGGAGCCATGGCTGTGTGGGAGTCACAGCCTCTGGGAGCACTGGGGCCACAGTGGCAGAACCCCCAGCTGCACTCCCAGGGCCCATGATGCATGGCTGCTCCCCGTGAGCAGCTGTGGGCTGGGAGTGAGCTCCAGCATGGGCTGAGCCCAGTGTGAATGTGATGCCAGCTCCGTGGCCAGCTGTGTATGGTGCTGGGAGGGGATGGGGACCGGCCCCATTGCAGGGGGCTCTGTCCCATGCTCACAACATGCATGATGTGCAGAGCAGTCCTGCACAGGGGGCTAGGGCCAGGGACAGGGGCTTCTGGCACCTGTTCACATTCTGGAGGTGGCCCAGTGGCCCAAACTGTCCCAGGGAGCAGTTGTGCAGCAGGGTCCCAGGTGTCCTCGCTGCAGCTGTAAGAGAATACACTGGCTGCCACCATGCCAGCTTCAGGCCATGTGGCTTTCTGGAGTACCCCCTCCCACCTGCACCCCTGCAGCTGCAGACTGCCCCCCAGGCCTGAGGCAGATGGGGGTCACAGCAGCCAACACTGCTGCTCCTGGAGCTGGGCTGTCCCCATCAGCTCTCACACAGCTCTGCCAGCCCCAATGTACTGCCTGTGCCTGAACACTATCCCTGCTGGGACCCCCACCCAGAGAGGCACCTGGCCCCGGGAACAGGGCTCCCACACTGAGCAGGACACCCACCTCCCTCCCTGGGACCAGAGGAACAGTGCCCTGCAGCTCTGGGCAGGAGATCCCCTGGAAGTGTCACCTGCACCATGGGTGGTGGAAAGGCTGGAGAGACCCCAAAGGCTCCCCTGTCCCAGCTCAGCCATGGACAGGCAGCAGGACACTGGCACTGCCTTCTCCTTCTACCAGATCCAGCCATGGGGTGGGTGTCCCCTCCCGGTCAGGGGGCAGGTTCAGCCCCCCGCCCCCACAGGCAGCACAGGCAGATGGGCAGGCAGCATCCCTGCCCTGGGACATCATCCCCCTGCTCTGGGAGCTCCTAGGGAAGGGGCAGTAGGGACAGTGCAGGGTCCTCCTGTACCCGGGCTGCTGCACAACCCCAGGGCTGGAGAGGGCAGGGTCTGGGTCTGCAGTCCCCAGCCCAGTACACCTCTGCTCCCAGCCACTCCCAGGGCACCAAGTACCGTGACACATCATCCTGCCCAGCGCTGATTGAAGACACTGTGAGCAGCACATGGACCGTCACCCCAGGGTGCCAGCACTGGGGTCAGCAGTCCATGGGGCACCAGCCAGTGACAGGTCTGCCAGACCACAGGGAGTGACAGGGGCCACAGCCCCAAAGGACACGGGTATCCACAGGCCTCTGGGGCCCAGGCCAGGTGCATTGCTGGGAGCGGGAGGAGCACCTGTGTGAACAGCCCTGGGCCGGGCCCTGCTCCAGCCCCATGGCTCCGGGCTGGGGCGGAGGAGTCCAGAGGCCCAGCTCTAAATCCTGAGCTCGGCCTCCTCAGGGGGCTCCAATGAGTGCTCAGCGCTGATGGTGGAGGCCGATGGCCCCTGCGAGATGCCAAAGGGCGAGACCACGGGGGAACGGGCAGCCAGTGGGGACAGTGATGGGGAGAAGCTGGGCGACATGGCAGAGGACGAGATGGAGCCCTCGTGGCTGATGGGTGAGCGGCGCAGGGAGGACGGGTGTGGGAAGGTCCTACCCGGTGGTGGCTTGGGGGGCACGGACTTGGCACCTGGATGGGCCACCGAGGTGATGAGGGGTGGGGGGTCAATGCGGGGCTTGGGCTCTGCCTTGGGCTTGGCCGGGAAGGGCTTGCGCAGGGAGCTCTCATCCTTGAGGCGGGCAATCTCTGTGAAGACGCTGGCCAGTGGCTGGAACTGGGGGCACCAGTTCAGCAGGTAATCCCAGTTGTAGCTGCCACGGAGCTCCTCATCACTGGCCACAATGGCAGTGAGCGAGCCATCCACGGAGGGCTTGCCATCCTCCGGGAAGGCGTAGTCCTGGGGCTGTGAGGAGACACTGAGGCCACAGCGGACGCCCAGGAAGGCGCTGCCACCCCCATCTTCACGGTACAGCTGCAGGGGTGGCCCTGGCAGCAGCAGCCCAGAGCCCTTCTTGCTCTTGAACCACTGGGCACTCTCCAGCACAGCTGGCTCGCAGGAGATGTCGGAGAGCTGGTCAGCATCCTGCTGGATGCCGGAGTCAGGGCCGCGGGCAGCAATGTGCTCCTGCATGGAGGCCGTGATGCTGGCCACACGCGGGTACTCATTGATCATCCGGATCTCATCATCCTCAGCGGCTTCAGCAGAGCCACGCCCGCTGGAGTGCGAGGGGTCCAGTGAGCCACCCCGTGTGTAGGGCCCTGCTGGCTCAGGCCCATACCCTGGGAGCGCCTGGTGGTAGATGTGCTCAGCCCCGGGCAGTGCTGGCTCCTCACGGCCCAGCTTCTGCAGGGACCCGCTCTGCGTGCGGGCCAGCACCCCGTCCGCCTCCGCCTTCTTGCGGCCCTGGCGCTGTCGGGAGCGCACCAGCGCCAGCACGATAGCCACGGCAGCCAGCACCACCACAACACCCAGCGAGGCGGCCACAGCCACCAGCAGCAGGTTGAGGTCAGGCGCCAGGCCAAAGGAGGTGTGTGTGACGTCGATGGTGACTTGCGTGGAGGCCGTGCGAGAGGCAGGCAGGGGGCTGCGTGCCTGCACCTCCAGGCTCATCTCCCGCGGCTCCCTCTTGGCATGCCCCGCCCCAGCCTGGGGCTGGCTGTCCACACGCAGGTAGATGGTGCCCGTGGTCTGGTTGATGGCAAAGTATGGCGAGGGCTTTGCCAGGGCATACAACACAACACCATCAGCCCCCTCATCCTCATCCGTGGCCAGCACCCGCCCAATGCTCTGCCCTTTGTGTGCGCCCTCAGGCACCTCGAAGTTGAAGGAGGGGCTCAGGAAAATGGGGTCATACTCATCCTCCCCTGTCACCAGCACCCGCACGGTCACTGTGGCTGAGGCATTGCCAGCATCAGTGGCCCGAACCAGGAGCTGGAAGGCTTTGGCTCGCTCATAGTCAAAGGTGAGGCGGGAGCGCAGCTCCCCAGAGCTCCTGTTGACAGCAAAGGCATCCTGGCCATCCCCTGTGGTGGGGTCCCCCACTGCCTGCTCCAGCACCGTGTACCGCAGCTCCCCGAAGGTGCCTGTGTCAGCATCAATGGCACGCAGTGTGGTGACCAGTGTGCCAGGTGGCAGGTTCTCCCGGATGCTGGCACTCAGCACCTCTACTGGGAAGTATGGCTTGTTGTCGTTGACATCCTTCACCTCAATGGCCACAGGGACCAGTGCGAAATGCCCACCCGGTGTGTCTGTGGCGCGCACCACCAGTGTGTGCAGTGCCTGGGCCTCCCGGTCCAGCGGCCGTGCCAGGCTCAGGGCCCCTGTGTTCTCGTGCAGCTGGAACAACCCATGCTGGTTGCCCGAGCTGATGGTGTAGTGTACACGGCCACGCGGCCCCGAGTCGGCATCGTGGGCTGCCACGCGCAGCAGCTCAGTGCCAGGAGGCATGGCCTCGCTCACGGCCGCATGGTACTCAGCCCGGGTGAACATGGGTGGGTTGTCGTTGACATCCCGCACGGTAATGAGCACGGGCACGGTGGTGCTGCGCTGCGGGAGGCCCCGGTCTGAGGCTGCCACGGTCAGGTTGTACACTGGGATGGTCTCAAAGTCCAAGGGCTCCACAAGCACTAGGGCTCCCTGTGTACGGAGCTGCCCCTTGGCCCAGGCCACCCGGCTCTCCACCTGGAAGGCATTGCCACCATTCCCGCTGACAATGGTGTAGTCGAAGCCAGCGTTCTCTCGGGAGAGGTCAGCGTCACCTGCCTCCAGTGTCAACACAGTGGTGCCTGGGCGCAGGTCCTCAGGGACGCTGGCATTGTAGTGTGGCTCCTGGAAGTGGGGGCTGTGGTCATTCACATCCAGCACCTGAAGCTGCACTGTGGCCCAGGATGAGAGGCTGGGAGAGCCATGGTCATGGGCCTCCACTACAAGATCCAGGGTGGGCTGGCTGGTGTCAAACTCCATCTGCCGGGTGGTGAAGAGTGTCCCTGTAGGGCACAAAGCTAGGATCAGCACCAGGGCCAGCAGGAGCCAGGACAGATGTTGGGGTATCGGGTAGAGGAGCAGGTGCTGGGACACTGTGGCAGGGCACCCTGCCATGTTTGCCTCACCAGCCACTCCAGAAGGCGGCCTGGTGAGAGACTCATCAGGGCCAGCATGGGGGCACCCCCCTCCACAGATACCCTCAGAGTGACCTGTAAGAGGGGCCCACAGAGAACCAACCCCACCCACCATTGCTAGGGTCGATGGCAACATCGGGGCTGGGCACAGCCAGACGGAAGGTGATGTCCCCGTTGCTCCCTGAGTCAGGGTCAGTTGCACTCATGGTGAGGATGACGCTGCCAGCAGGTGTGTGCTCCGGCAGCAGCACCTGAAGAGGAGGAAACCCCAGTCAGTGTCTAGTTCCCCCTTGCCCAGAGCCCCAAGCAGGGCTGGGAGGAGCTCTGGGGTTGGCCACGCAGCTGTAGCCAAGGTGGCCCAGTCCTTCACTGGCCAGGGCAGCCACAACCAAGGTGTCTGTGCTCCCAAAGCCTTCAAGCGTCCGTGGGGCTCCTCAGCCCCTTGGCTGGGCTCCAAAGCTGCAGCACACACTGCCCAAGACAGCCTTCATCAGAGACCTGCCCATGTGACCCCAGGTCTCACCATAAACATTTGTCCAGGCTGTGGCCTACCTCCCACCCCCTCTGGCCTCCTCACTGTGCCCATCCATTCCAGCTGCACCCTCTGCAATCAGTTGTTGCCCTTGCAGGGGCTGGTCCTGGGGTCACCTGCCTCGTTTCAGCCCCTTCTACATGACAGTGACGGCAGGAGGGGTGTCAGGATGGGGACGGGACTCAGGAATCAGGGCCAGGAGGGGCTCAGACCCATCCTCTGTGCTTTGTTAGGGGCAGGTGAGCCAGGGAGGAGCCACAGAGGGCTCATGTGGGATGGCCCTTGCTCCCTGGCACACCTGGTGTGCAGTACCTGATAGAAACTCTGGGTGAAGATGGGCGCGTTGTCATTCACGTCCTCCACGAGGATGGTGAGGTTGGCCTCAGTCTCGTGGCGCGTGTCAGAAGCGCGCAGGGTGAGGGTGTAGCGGCTGCACTGCTCGTGGTCCAGCGGCCCTGTCAGGGCAATGCGGCCCCCATAGCGCAGCACCCCGAACGTGCCCACTGCATCCCCCTCCAGCAGCAGCGTGTAGGAGAGCACAGGGCCTGAGTCCACGTCGTTCCCAGTCAGCTGGGCTATCTGGGTGCCCAGCAGCGTGTCTGTGGGAAGCAGAAGTGTGAACGAGCAACCCCACCCCTGTGGAGCACACCTGGCGGGAAACTAGTTCAGTCCAGAGCCTGAGCCCCAGAGAGAGGGGGAGATACCATGGGAGAGGGAGATGCCAGGGGAAAGTCTTGGGGGTTTGGCAGGACATGTGAAAGTTGGCATGGGCACAGGGCTGAGGACCGTGAGCAGGCAGGGCAGGTGTCTGCAGCCTGAGCCCTGGCAGTGGGGCAGGGGCCTGGACTGAGTTGGAAATTCAGATGGCTCCCTCAGAACACAGCTGCAGCACAGGGGTTGTGCCAGGGAGCTCAGAGGGCTCAGCCAGAGGGTCACTGTGGTCCAGTCCCTGGCAGGGACCAGACTGGCCTGCCTGGGGGCTCCTCCCCCTGCCCCTGGTGCCCATTACAGCCCAGCTCCAGCCCTCAGTGCCCCAACACTCACTCTCAGGGACACGGACTTCCCAGGGTACCGGGATGGTGGGGCTGTTGTCATTGACATCCATCACCACCACGGTCAGTGTGGCTGAGCCCACAAGTGGTGGCGTCCCTCGGTCCATCGCCGTCACCACCAAACTGCAGGCAGGCACAAGGGTCAGAAGTGTGCCCACACGTGTGAGGGAGCACTTCACATGGGAACAGCACCTGGGACATGCATTGCATGCGTGCACAGCACTGGGACACATACTGTAGGTGTGCACAGGGCTGGAGCATCTGCATGTGGTGGGGAAACCATGCACAGCAATAGAGTGTCTGGGGTGATGGATCCATGAAGAGCATTCATTCCCTAGAGGTGTCTAAGGAAAGACTGGACATGACAGTGCCATGGTCTAGTTGACAACATGATGATTGGTCATAGGCTGGACTAGATGTCAGAGGTCTTTTCCAAATTAATTAATTCTGTGATTCTGTGATCTGAAGAGCATGTGTAGGAGTGGGTACATGGAGAGCATGTGTGGAGCAGTGGGTGTGGGTACACGGAGAGCATGACGGAGCAGGGCAGCAGGTGTATGCACTCCTAAGGCATGTGTTGGAGTCTGGAAGGTGTGTGGGTACAGGCAGAGCACCTTGCGGGGTGCACGCAGGTATCTGGGGCTCTCTGGCTGCTAGGGAACACTTGGAGCCTCTCTGGAATGGCAAGGGGTATGTGGATGGAAGGAATGCCCCAGATCTCCCACACTGGGGGACAGGGCAAAGAGACTCACAGCCACTGGGGCAAATGCTGTGGGGAGAAAATGCCCTGGGGGCTACACCTGAGCCAGGCATGTGGGACAGGGCAGGTGAAGCCTCAGATTCTCAATGAGGTGTTTGCCAGCATTTCAGATATGTGTGGCCAAAGGGGTTGAACACGTTCAGAGCATGCACACATGGTGAAGAGCCCAGAGGGCCTGGCTGTATGCAGGGGACATCTGGGGGGGCTCAGGTTAGTGCAGGGCCTTGTAGACATGTGGCAGGGCACAAGGTTTCTGTTCTCTGAGGTGGTAAGGGATGGAGCAGATGTGGTGTGGATTAAGCAAGCAGGAAGGGGAATGGATGAGCCCAGGGCCCCCTCACAATCTCCTCAGCTCTGCAGAGACCCAGCTGGGCCATGCTTGGGCTCATCTTGGCCATCTGCCTCCCTTGTCCTTCACTCCCACACTCACACTGACCCTCAGCTCCTGCTGCTTGGCAGAGCCATTTTACAGACAGGCTGGGACAGCTTTTGCAGCACCAAGGACAGTATCCCCCATGCCCCAGAGCTGTACTGCACAGCTCTGCCCTGTCCTTGCATCCCCCAGCCTGGCTGCACTCACCGGGTCTGGGACCAGATCTCCCTGTCCAGGATGGCAGCGGTGGTGATGGTGCCGGTCTGAGGGTCAATGTGGTACAAGCCTGGCATTGGCAGTGACTGGTTGATGGCATAAGTCACCTGCCCATTCGCTCCCTGGTCCAGGTCATCTGCTAGAACCTGCAAAGCCACATGAGATTCAGCTGTGGAGCCCCTGAGGCAGGACCTGTGTGCAAGTGCCAGCTCCAGGCCCAAGTAGCCCCCACCCCCTCACCCTGGCCAGGCCAGGGCTCAGGTATCCCTGTTTGTGCCCCAACCATACCTGGATGACAGGTGAGTCGTAGCTCTGTGACTCCCAGATGAAGGCCACATAGTTCTGCAGCTGGAAGCGGGGCAGGTTGTCGTTCACATCCTGGAGGTTGAGGTTTATGGCCATAAAGCTGAAGGAAGTCATGGTCTCTGCCTGAATCACCAAGCGCAACCGAGGGCTAGCCTCGAAGTCCAGACTGCTGGAGTCCTGCACAGAGATGGCACCTGGGAGGAGGAAAACAGCAGGATGGGGGAGTGAAGGGGGCGGTGATACACTAGCATGTTCACCCCTCATCCATCCATCCATCCATCCATCCATCCATCCATCCATCCCTCCATCCATTCTCAGACAGGAAAGATAGAGAGCTCTTCCAAGCCCTTCCGACATTGGCAGCTTCTCATTGTCCCTAAGAGCTGCCCTGGATGATAAATTCCACACCTTGCTGAGGACAAGCACCTTCTGCTGACATTACAGCATGTACCAGTCCTTCCACCTGGAGATTCCCCTGGAGGTGTGGAGCAGAAAGAGCTGTTCCTACCATGACACAAGCTCATCCAGCTTCAAGCCAGAGTCACCTCATTGCAGCTTTGAGTCCAGTCAGAGACTTGCAAAGGGCTCTGAAGACATAGACCCGCTGCCACCCACCTGAGCCATGGACACTTTGGCTGCCGCAGCAACAAGGTGTTGCTGTCCCACCCAGGAAGGAGGAGGGCAGCCAGCAGGATGTACTAAACCAATCTGCAGCATTCCTACAGGCACATATTCACATGGAATGAGGAGGAACCAAGCTCCTATGGCTGAATTCCTCCCCCAGCAGTCCTGCGGAGCCTCTTTGCAGCATCCACATGAAATCAGCAGCTGAACTACTATAGTGGCAGGGATGCAGTGTCAGCATCTGGAACAGTTGTGTGGCCTTGGACAAACCTGGCCTATGTAAGAGCTTTGCCACCAGCTTTGCCTGTGGACGGACATGGTGACAAGGGTTCCGGGACACACAGTGAACCGGGCCACATGTCCAAGAGTGGACATGGGTGGCAGCTGCCCAGAAAAGTAGCCTGGTTTGGGAAACAGCCACGTCCTCACCTCCTGCCACCTGCAGGCTGGGAGCCGGCTGTGCTGCCATCCCCCCACTGCACCCCATTGCCTCTGTGACACTGCGGGACAGCTGGCACAGGGCAGGTGTCAGATCCATGCCAGCCCTCCTGGCCTCCTCACTCCTTCAGCCCCCCATGTCTGGCTGCAGCACTGGCCCTTGTCCCAGGAGAAAGCAGGGAAGCATCACAGACAGGCACACAGGACTCACAGACAGACATGTTTTAAGGGAAAAGTCCTGTATTCTGGGTGCTTTTCTGAGAGCAGTGTTTCCTCAGTGGGATGAAGTGGCATTGCCACAGTGCCCATGCAGAGCCAGAACATGCCCGGGGTGTTCTAGAAACCATGGGCACGCATGGCTTGAGCAGGGACATGACAAGGGGATGCAAAGGGACAGGGATGATAGGGAGTGGTTCTGTGACCCCATGGCAGTGTGCCATGCAGTTCAGTGCAGCAGAGTCCTGCTCACATAGCTCCATTGCCATGAGACGCTCACTTCCAAACAGCCTCACACGGACCCACTCCTGCTGGTACAGCAGGAAATATGCATCTCAGGCCCCTCAGGACTCTGTGGAGCCATGGCCCTGTGGAGGCTGAGACCCCCTCATGGGATGCAGGGGGCTGACCTGGCCTTCCTGCAGTGCTGTGCTGTGGTGTGGGGGTGCTCACGGTGACACCAGGGTACCAGGGGGGGCCATATGGTGGCTGAGGGTATGTGTCGTGACATTGAGCTGCTACAGGCACCCTGATGTCAGATGGACTCTTCTGCGTGGCTGAGCATTGCCTGCTGTGCCCATGGGCAACTGGAAGTAGGCAGTACTTAGTCATGTTGCTGAAGGATGCACACTGTGCTCTGCCATAGGTGGCTCACAAGCACCTGCACAGTGGCCATAGGCTGAAGAGGGCACAGGCACAGCGTCAGCGAGATCTCTTGGGTCCTGTCCCAGACCCAACCATCCTGTGAGGCACAGGAACATGGGGCTTTCACAAGAAGCTCCAGCTGGATGTTTGGGCTCCAAGGACCAGCTTTCTCCTGTCATGGAATCCCAGACTGGTTTGATTTGGAGAGGAACTTTAAAGGTCATCTAGTCCACTCTCCTGCTGTGGGTAGGGACACCTTCCGCTACACCAGGTTGCTCCAAGTCCCATCCAATCTGACCTTGAACACTTCCAGGGATGGGGCAGCCACAGTTTCTCTGGGCAATCTGTGCCAGGGCCTCACCACCCTCACAGGTAAGAATTTCTTACCTATATCCCATCTAACCCTGCCCTCTGAGGTTTTGGAGAAAGGCCCAGTTATGGGGGACCACAACAGCACTGGGAGCAGTGCTAACAGCTACTGGACAGTGACAGGGCAGTGTCCATGTCCCAGTGCTAACACCACTCAGCTGACGGGTACAGAGCTATGGGCAGTGTTCCTGTGCCCTGGGGGCCTCTGAGCAGCCAAGCAGGCATGGGCAGAGCTCCAAAGGTGTTCCTGGAGCTGTACCTGAGCTGGGCTGGATCAGGAAGGCGTTCTTCTCATTGCCGCTGACGATGCTGTAGGTGATGTGCCCCGAGGAGCCCCCTGTGTGTACAGCCTGGACACTCGCCACTGCAGTACCTGGGAGAGCAAAAGGGTGTGAAGAGACAGCACAGCCTCGGGGCAGGTGGCAGAGGATCAGAGTGGTATGTGGCAGGGCATGCTGTAACACAGGAGCACTGCTCTGCCCAAGGACACTGCTGACAGGGGACATGATCTCTAATGGTAACGTTGGGCTGGGAGCCTGGAGTTGTGGCAGCTGTCCATGGACCCTCTGTGGCCTGTAACCCTGGAGACCTTCCAGGAGCACCTGGGCACCTGTGGCTGCCTACAGTGATCTGAACACCCTGAGACCAGCCCACAGGGACACCACCCTGACCAGCCTGGGCACCAGTCAGGCCCTGTTGTCCCTCAGGTCTGCTCAAAGCATAATGGGGCTTCCCCAGACCTCGCAGTGCTCCTCGTCTGAGTTCCCCACAGCGCTGGTCCCACCTTCCCACCCACCCTGTCCCATTCCATCCCAGTGCTTGCTGTCACTATACCCCACTGGGTACCTGGGGCAGCATTTTCGGCCAGGGCCACGTCACTGGTGCTGCGGGGAAAGCGCAGCCCCCAGTATGGCTCCTCCTGCACGTGGATCACCACCACTCCCGTGGAGGAGAGCGCCGGCTGCCCGAGGTCTGTGGCCAGGACAAAGAGTGTCCGCTGGCGCTGGCTGAGTGAGCCCAGGGGCTGCAACAGCTGGATGTCCCCTGTGTAGGAATTGATGGCAAAGGCAGAGCTTGGGGTGGTGAGTCGGTACAGGATGGAGGCATTGGCACCTGCGTCCCTGTCCTCGGCCTTCATGGTAGCCACCACCTGTTTGGGTGGTGTGTGGTGGGACAGGTTGACGGTGAGCGGGCTGTGCAGGAAGGCTGGGGCATGGTCATTGACATCTCGCACCGTCACAGTGACACGCACGGCTGTGCTCTTGGGCTCCCATGGCGCTGAGTCCACTGCCCTGGCCAGGAAGCTGTAGCTGGGCTGGCGCTCGCGGTCCAACGCCTGGGTGCTCCGGATGCGCCCGCTCTGTGGCTCCACCTGGAACATGCCCAGTGACTCGTTGCCCAGGTAGTAGGAGACCAGCCCATTGGTGCCCTCATCTGGGTCCTCAGCCACCAGCTGTAGCACCAGGGCACCGACTGGCAAGTCCTCTGGAACCTCCACTGCGTAGGTGGCCTGAGCGAAACTGGGTGCGTTGTCATTGAGGTCCAACACCTGTACAGTCACTGACATGGTGGCACTGCGTGGGGGGGAGCCATGGTCCTGCACCACCACAGTGAGGCTGTAGGAAGCAACTTGCTCCCGGTCCAGGGCACGTGCGGTAGAGAGGACACCAGAGATGGGGTCTAGGCTGAAATCCTGCCCAGGGTCTCCATCTGGAAGAGAAAAGGAGGAATAACAAGGCAGCATGACTGTAACTGCAACGAGGAAGGCCCTGGACAGCCTGGAGCCTATCACCTTGTGGCCTGGCTGGGTGGGCAGAGTAAGCCCCAGTGGGACCAAACCTCCTTGGGTCAGGTCCACGTGAAGAACTGACTCCAACCACTCACAGGCAGTGTTGCTGCCATGGGAAGTCCCCAGATAATGTGTGGCAGAATACAGCAAAAATCTCACTTTGCAACTGGTGAATTCACAGGTCAGAGCAGCCAGGAGAGGTGCGGAACTGGTCTAAGCCTGGGGAACCAAACATGAGCCTGGGGAATGATGAGTGGAGCCTGTCCAGACCTTGGAGTGCTCCTTACTGGGAGCAGAGAAACTTGAAGGCTGAGAGGTAGCAGCAGTGCCATGCAGTTTGGAGCAGGAGAGAACTGAGGTGGAACAGAACCTGCTGCAGGTGATGCCCCCCAAGCCAGGAGAAAATGGGAAAGACCACCCTTGCCTAGCCCCACATTCCCAATGTGCCTCACCTGCCACCCAGTATTCCAAGCGCCCGTTCTCTCCACCATCGGGATCGGTGGCACGCAGAGTGTAGAGAGCCACACGGCTCTGATTCTCGGGGACCTCCACGGAGAAGGACTCACTCTCCAGGTGTGGTGCATGGTCATTCTCATCCCCCACTGTGATCCGCACAGTGGCCTTGGCGAGGCTGGGGGGCAGGCCGGCGTCCCGCGCATACACTGCAGGACACAGGAGAGCGCTGCAGGCCATCCTGCCCACTAGGAGCTACAGCCTCGATGCTCATATGCCAACACCCAGGCACGGGAGCACTGGCATTCCTGCACCACACAGACCTGCTGTTCCCCACAGACTCCCCTCCCTCCCTATGGCCTGCCCTCCCTGCAGTGCTCCCCACCCCAGCAGCAGGGAGCCTCCATCTACTCCCTCAACCCTCTGCCTGCTGCCCCCCATCACCTACCCGTCAGCACATGCTGCTCCTGCTCCTCCCGGTCCAGGGAACGTGTGGTGACAATGAGCCCTGTCTCTGGGTGGATGGAGAATGGCCCCCCAGAGAGACCCCCATAAGACACCTGCCCGTTGGCACCTGCAGAGAGGAAGGAGGTCTGACAGCAGCCCATCAACGGCCCCAGTGCCTCATTCAGCTCACAGCCCTACACCTCTCCACTCCCAGCTCCCACCTGGGGCTCACAGGCTGTGAAAGAGGATGGGCTGGCTCACTCCCTGGAGGCAGAGAGGTGTGGGGGGGTCCAAGCCTAGCCCAACTGATGGGGAGGCAGATGGGCCAAGGAGCCCCCACAGAACAAAGAACACTGGGAAGGGGAGCAGAGGGAATAACAGTCCCTGTTCTATTCTCATCCTTTACCAGGATTCAGCCCATCTCCCACCTCCAGACCAGGTGCTGATCCTTCCCTCTGGTCAGCCAGGCTCTCCAGACCAGCAGAAGCAAGCAGGGTGTGCCCAGTCCTGGGGCTGCATCTTCAGATGGACCCTGACCGAACTGGGCAGCTCACCCTCGCCTGCGTCCTCACCCAGATCCCGGTCCGTAGCCAGCACCTGCAGTACTGGACTGCCAGCTGGCAGGTTCTCCATGACATGGGCTTCATACTCAGGTTTCTCAAAGGCAGGAGCCTCATCGTTGACGTCCAGCACCAGCACGGTCAGCATCTGCGTGGCAGAGCGGCGTGGGAAACCATGGTCCATGGCCACCACTGTCAGGTTGTGCTGTGCCACCTCCTCCCGGTTCAGGGCCCGCACGATGGAGAGTGCACCTGTGGGCACAGCAGAGGGGTGAGCTGGGACTGGTGATGCTCAGGGTGAGCTGGGACCAGTGGCACTGGGGCAAGCTGGGACCAGTGGCACCAGGGCTGATGGGTCTCAGGAGGGGTCTACTACAAGGCTGCAGGCACTGGGGTCTGTTGGAACAGCTGGGTCTCAGAGACCAGCAACACTGTGCCAACCAGATACTGTGCTTGGGGCTCCCTGCACCCCTATCTCCCTCCTCTGGGCTCCCCAGCCCATGCTCTCCTCCCGCACACCACGCAACATCCCCGTGTACCTCTGTACTCTCCTCAGCCTCTGTGTTCCCAGTGTCCCTGCTGCCACCCCTGCACACTCCCAGCTCTCACCAGTGCTGGGATTGAGATGGAAGTGACCGTCACCATTGCCTGCTCGCAAGGAGTAGCTCACACGTCCATTCTCTCCCAAATCCCTGTCCTGGGCCACCACATGCAGTGCCACGAAGCCCGTGGGCTGGTCCTCCATGATGCTGACAGCAGCCGGGGAGAGGAAGACTGGCGCGTTGTCATTCTCATCAGTCACAAACACGCGGGCGGTGACGGCGGCTGAGCGGCGCTGGCTGACGTTGCGGGCCTGGTCTGTGGCCTCCACCACCAGCAGGAAGGAGGCAGCAGCCTCCCGGTCAAGGCCCTGGCGCAGAGTCAGCTGCCCCGAGTGGCTGTCGAGCTGGAAGGGGGCCCCAGCGGGCTCCAGGTGCAGCAGGGCATAGCGCACCTGGCTGTTGGGGCCTACCCCATCCCCATCCAGTGCCTGGAAGGTGAAGATGGAGGAGCCAGCCTGGGCATTCTCAGGCACCACAATGGTGATGGGGTCTTCTGGGAAGGTGGGCGCCTGGTCGTTGCAATCCTGCACATGGATCTGAACCAGCACCAGCCGGCTGGAGGGATAGCCATGCTGTGTGTCCTCAGCACTAACCTGAAGCACATGCCGTGCCCCAGCTTCATAGTCCAGCTCCCGGGCAGCATAAATCTCCCCTGTCACACTGTCAGCCACAAAGGTGCCATCCCCACCACCTCCTACCACCGTGTAGGTCAGCTGTCCTTGCACAGGGCCATCTGGTGGGGCCACCGAGCCAATCACAGACCCTGGCTTGACCCCCTCAAGAGGGTGCAGAGTCAGCACGGTGGCATCAGGTCGTGGCAGCACACGGGAGGATGGCAGCACCTGTGAGGAGAGGCAGCAGTGAGGGGCACACACAGGGGTCTGTGTGCCAGGATACACTTTCCACTGCGAGGATGCCCAAGCCCTAGCACAAGTTGCCCAGAGAGTAGAGTGTCCAGTCTTGGACACAGCCAAAGGCCACCTGGATGACCCCGCCTAAGCAAGGGGCTGGACAAGGTGACCTCCACAAGTACCTTCCTTCAGTCACTCCTTGGGTCCGTGACTGTGTCAGACACCACAAAGGCAACAGACAGTAGGAGAAACAATTTTACAAACATAAGCAAGAGTGGGCAGGAAAAGAGGGCACACTCATCCTGATGGGAGGTACAGGAAGAGAGAGAACCCAATATGACTCCAAGATAAATAAATACTATCTCTAGTTTTACTAGAGATACTGGAGTTAATTTGGGGATGAGGTGTATCTGTGGATGAGAGAGAGAATGCTCAAAAGGCCACCACAATGTGGTCTAAATGGAAAATCCACTGACGAACTCAGTACACTCCTGTCAAGGAGCTGGGGAGAATGGGAATAACATCAAACTTGTTAGCCCAGAGGGGATCAAAGCCAGTGACTGTCAAGCAAGTATCTGTGCTACAGGGATGCAAACCAGCATGTCAGGAATGGCCAGCCTGGCCTCAGTGCTCTGGAGGCTACAGAACAGCTTTGCTAATAAGAACAGTTGAAGACATGGTGTAAAAAGGAAATGGTATAAAACATATTGTGAGTGGCTGAAGGCAGATGTGCTGGGCTAACACGAGACTCTGCTCCTCAAGGGAACATGGTGTATCACACCCACCTGGGCTGGAGCTGGGCTCTGGTGTGGGAGCACGTGGAGGTCCCAAACTAACGGGGGGGAAGGCACAGAGTGGGGATGGCTGTGTGACAGAAAGGACTGAGTGATCAGCTGGCTCAAGGGGAGTGATGGGCAGGGCTGGTGGGGACAGTGAAATGACCTTGGCACCTGCAAGCACAGGGACAGGAAGAAGTGAAACAGTGTGAGACTTGATGGGAGGAACCAGAGTCTCTGCTGTAAAAGGAAGCTCATTACTAACAGCAGAGAAAGGACATGGATGCCTGGGCAGTATGAGGCAGGGAGTGCCAAAGTGACACAGACGTGAGAGACATCCTGAGGGTCAGAACATGCTGTGGGTCAGAACAAACGCCCTGGGGGCAGAACACTGATTTCAGTAGATGCTGAGAAGAATGGATGTCTCTGCACAGGGGACTTCTGAGTTCCTCCCCGGCACCAAGGTATCTAGGACAGGATCAGCTGTTCAAGGCTTGAGAACGCAAAACTATGGTTAACCACCTTGGAAAAGAGAAGATGTGCAGAGGCAGACAGAGCCATCCCTTCCCATTCCAGGTTCTCCACATGGATTTTAGGGCTGGATCAAGAGCTGAGGAAGGGCAGAGGGTCCCCAGGGATAAAGATGGTGGAGGGTGAGGAGGTGGAGAGAAAGGCTGCCAGGTAGCTGGATGGTGTCCTTCAAGAGGTGAGTGAGGGGTAGATGGTACAGGGACAGGAGCTGAGATGCAGGGATAAGACAAGCTAGGGTGCAAGAACAGGAGGGGCTGGAGTGCAGGGATAGGAGGAGGATGGTACTGGGTACCTGGACACGAACGATGGCCGATGTGCTGTGAGGCACTGCGCCACAGTCGCTGGCTGTCACAGTGAAGATGTACTCGGCACGGTCAGCCCGGCGCAGAACTGTGGCTGTCCGCAGCTCTCCAGTAGCCACATGTAGGGTGAAACGCTCTGCCCAGGCTCCTGCAGAGAGAAGTGAAATACTGCCATGGAAGAGGGAGCCAGGGCAGGGTGGGAAGGAGGGGGAGTGCGGTGTGAGGGTCCTGGGCCGTGGGCACCCATTTGCCTGGTTGATGGCTGCAAGGCAGAGCAGCATCAATTTGCCAGTTCTGGAGCTCATACCTATCAGTGAGTAGATGATGGTCCCATTCTCCCCCTCATCAGGGTCCTTGGCCTGCAGGGAGGCGACCAGAAGTCCCGATGGCTTCTCTTCCAGCACCTGCAGCACAGCCCAGGGAGCAGCTGAGTGGCACAGGACACCCTTCAGATCACACCTACAGCTCCCCAAGCATGGCATGGAGTCTGCACTGTCCTGCACCAACCCAGCACCTCACCCATGGCACAGATCCCTGGAAGGACCTACAGGCTGAGCCTGCGGCTGGAAACATGGAGTCTGCAGTTACACTGGCCAGGAGAGGTTCTGCCTCGCCAGTCCTCCTTCCCTTTTGGCCTGTTTCACAACCTGCTTGGTGGGGTGGGAGGACACTGCAGGGCTGTGGGAGGGCACTGCTTCACCTGTATTACACTCAGAGTCTCTGCGGGACGGAAGTGCAGGGCTCCATGACAGTCCTGGTTTCCTCTGCCCCAACAGAGCTTTTCAGCTGCCAATGCCAAGGTGTGAGCCCTGACAGTCCAGTGCCAGCCCCTCTGGCCACAGACAGTGATCTCCTCAGTTCCCACAGCCAGCCAGGGAGGTTTGCCACCTCTGGAAATGCAGCTGGCAGATCTCCCTGGGCTCAGGCATCTCAACTCAGGGATTTTCCCTTCCCTCCTTTGTTCCTGGGTAGCATTGACTGCCTTTCTCTAGACACTTTAGACCCACGCTTTATGCCAATGCAGCACAAGACCATTGAGAAATCAATCACACATGTGTTCAGGTAACCTCATGTCTCTTCCCTACAGAGACCACACATAACAGCATCATACACAACACCTTTCCTGGCTAGTTATGGAATGGCCATGCATCCCTATGAATGCTCCTCAGCACCTGTCAAGTTTTGGGATCACCCTCAGGAAGCATCCCTCCCCTCCTACAGACGTGCCTCCTCCAGCACAGACTCCTTGGTGGAGCAGGATTCCTGCTTGGCATGGGTTCTGCAGTTCCTTCCAGCCCAGCAGATGTCAAATTCCCACCCCACTCACATTCTCATCCCATCAGCACATCCAGAGGCACAGACCACCTTCCCAGACCCAGCTGTGCAGGGTCATCTGTGTCTCTTAATGCATTTAGGAAAGGGACAAGTGGAATCTAAGCAGGACTCTGGAGTAAAGGCTGTGAACTCCCAAGTGGAAGTGAGGGCCAGGGCTGTTGCCCAAGCTGCTGGCACCACACTGGAGCCCTGGAAGGGGAGACCAGAGGAGCTCGACTCATTCAGCCAGGCCAAGCAGTGCTGGGACTGTGCTCTGTAAACATTGGGAGAGGGAGGGAAATTCCAGGGAGAGAAGAGAGCTTTTTAAGCAAAAACACAATATTGGCACAAGAACAAATGAGTATAAAATGGTCAGAAATTAGTTTAGGCTGGAAATGAAGAGATGGTTTCTAGTACCAGATTAAGGAATCTGGAACAGCCCTACACAGCAGTGATGGAGGCACAGACCTAAATATAGCCTGGCCCTTGATGAAGGGAAGGTCTGCGTGGACACCTCTGTGTGGGGCCTCGCTTTGGAGGCCCCTTCCAACCCCTCTCCAGCACAGGCCAGGGCAGGGTCTTCCCTCACACTGTCCCTATTGCCCTCAGCCTGTACACGAGTGGCTCCCGCTCCGTGGGCAGGGATACACTCCCCTTCCATGAGGAATCAGACCTCTCCGAGATAGGCAGAGACTCGGCAGAGGAGTTACATGAGCAGCATCCACACAGCTCCATGTACAAACACCAGTTCAGCTGCACAAACAGGAATAAACAGCAACAGCAGTGGGCTTGCCTCTGCAAACTGGTGAGACAGTGCCCAGGCCACCTGAAGGTTGCTGCAAATACCAGCCTGGTCCCGACCTCACAGAGCCATTCTGGCCACAGGCACAGCTCTGGCAGGGGCTGGCACAAGATATGCATAGAAGATGTGAAAAACATGGTACGTATGGAACAATCCTCCTGTGAACCTCCCCGGCTCCCAGCCCGCTGTGGCTCAGACACTTCCTGAGTCACAGATCACATTTGTGTTCAACAGCCTTTGATGGATATTTTTTTCTTTCCATGAATTCATCTAATTTTGAACCCATGCAACTCTGGGCAATGATTTCACAATTTAATTATGTTCTGCATGAAAAAGTGCTGCCTGTGTTCATTTTAAACCTGCTGCATGGTCAGTTCTTATGGAGCTGCCCAGTCTCGTGTCGTGAAAAAAGCAACTTCTCATTTCCCCGTGACTCTGTGGACACCTCTGTGATATTTCTGCAGCTTTGTCTGTGCCAAAGAATGTTCAAGTGTTTCCTTTCTGCATGGAAACCATTATCTGACAGAGATCCCATTAACATCCTTTTCTGAACCACTTCTAGTACTTCTGCTCACTTAGAGAATGGAGCTGGACAGAGTGGGAAGAATCTGAGGTGTGGTAATGATGGTTTTTTTCATTCTCTTTCCTTTCCTAATTAAACTCAGCATCTAATTTGCCTCTTTGCCTGCGCTGATCCTGGCGCGACACTTTCTCAAAGCCCCACGCTTCTCCCCAGACTGAAGCAGCCAGTTCAGAGCCTACCACTGTTTAAGACCCTACCACTTTTTAAAGTGTCTCTTTCCAGTTAGCAGCGATTTCATCTCCCATCTTCTTTCTTGACTCAACAGTGAAACATGATCCTTCTACAGTTTTTCACAGAGAGCCCTCACTTTGATTGCTGTGAATAGACCAATGACATCAACCATCACCTTTTCAGGAGGATACAGCAAAATAGCAGCAGCAGGGGTCCCCCTCTGTGAAAACAGACTCCTTTTTCCTTCCCTTTGCTCCCTCTCCCGGCAACCATTTCCTGGGAGGATCCATTACTGCAGACCCCATGCAAACACCCCTGGTCCTGCCAGCGTGTCACCAATGTGCTTCAACTTAGAATCCCTCCCCAGAAGACACTCCAGCTGATGCTGGAAAGTGCTGACACAGAACCCTCCTCTGCTTTGCCTGATGAACATCAACATGATCACAGCACCAAGCACATCTGCAAGGAATCACAGAGCTTTGTGTTATCATCCATTTTTCACTTTTCCCTCCAAGCCTCTCTTCTACAGCCAAACCATGGCTAACAGTGGGCTTTTCCTGCGCTTCACCCTGCCCTACCCATATTTCCAGTAGGAGAGCTGCAAACCAAAGTGCCCAAACAGGTGTTTGCTCAGAGCTGCTGCAGCATTTACTTTCCCACAGGGCTCTGAATTCATCTCAGCTTTGCTCTGTCCCCTGAAGAACACACCTGCTTTCATGGTCCTTTTGTATAAGCAGAGCCCTCCCAAGCTCTAGCAGGGCACTTGCAGCACTTTGTGCCCCCGAACAGTGGGTTCAGCTGCAGATCCTGCCATGTGGCATGTCATGGGTGTCCCCACACAGGAGCAGGACTCAGACGGACCCCGGCTGCAAGCAATGCCGTATCACAGAGCCTGTCCAGCAGAGCCTCAGCTATGCCAGCTGGGTGCTCTCTCACCTGCTCTGGTCTCAGAGCCTTGCTCAGAGAGAGGGCAAGACTAACTGCCTTTTCTGCCTCGTTCAGGCCCTGGCTTATCCATGCCAAGCCCTGACAGCACCTCTATCAGCAGAGCAGGGCACGTGAGAAGGAAGTTGGGCAAGGAATGGCTGCACCCTGAAACAGGAAAGGAAGCAGAAATGAACAGGGAAGGCCTAGATTGAGCTGCCCAGGTCCTGTGTCACCCAGGTGGGCAGTGACCACCAACACAGATCTGCCTGGGGTGCGTGGCTCAGGCAGGACCTGTGACAGAGAGCGGTTGACATCGTGATGTTTCTGACCCAGCCTCGCATGAGGGGCTTTGAGCGCACAGTCTGATGTGCAGTGCCCAGCCACAGTCTGTCCCCACTCTGCCAAGGAGATGAGGCCAGGGTCCTGGCTGCCCACCCTGCTCTGCTGCTGCCAGTGACCCTTGGCCAATTCCTGTGAGCCCTTGTCACTCATGCTGCTTTCAGGGCCACAGCAGAGCAGAGGTAGGCAAATGTGGGGCTGGTTCTCACCCACTTCTCTGGGGCACCCACATAACTGGGTCTGCAGCACATGCAGTGCCTGGTGACCGCTGCCACCAGAGTGCTGAGGGAAAGCTGGGCTGGCAGCCACAACAGACTCCCAGAAAACCATTGTGCGTGCCAAGCCCAGCTGTGCAATGCTTTCTTGACCTTCCAGAAATATGAGTGGCTGTGCCCAAAATCCCCAGATCTAGAAGGCGATGGCATCTTGCACCTCCCCACTCACAATTGCTTACCCTGGCTCTTCTGGGACAGGTTCAGGGCTCCTCTTGCTGTCCCTCCCTGCAGGCACATGCAAGCCAAGAGCTTCCGTCTGCTGGCCAGTCCTGCTGGTGCCAGAGCCCTCTTCACCCCTTACCTGCTTTGTGCACCAGGATGTCTGCATTGCCCAAGGACGTGCCCATCCTGCCATGTCTCAGTCAAATTTGCCAGACTGCCCTGGCTGCTGCATGGATCTGACTCATGCCTGCTCATCTCGTACCCCAAAACTCTCCTGGGTGCCCCTACCCCATCCCCATCCCCCAGCAGGACCGCCTGCCCCTATATTCAGAGACCATCAGGGCCTTCCCTCACTGGCACTCCAGCCTGTGCCTCTACCTGCACAGGAAGCTCTTGACCACTGCCCACATGGAGGAAAACAGGAGTGTTGTCATTCTCATCCAGCACGGTGACATAGATGGTTCCAGTGGCACTGCGGGGTGGTGCTCCCCCATCCTGCACGATCACCAGGAGCTGGAAGCTGGACTGCTGCTCCCGGTCCAGGCTGTGCTTGGTGCTGACCTCCCCTGTGAGGGAGAATCCCAGAAGAGTTTGGGTTGGAAGGTACCTTCAAGCCCATCTCATTCCAACCTGCTGCCATGGGCAGGGACACCTTCCACTAGACAAGGTTGTCCCAAGCCCTGCCCACCTAGACTTGGACACTTCCAGGGATGGGGCAGGCACAAGTAATGGCAACACAGAGAAGTGGGGACACAGCTCAGCCCTCAAGCTGCCTTAGGGCAGAGCCTGTGGTCAGTTGTGTTTCTCATGTGTGTTGCTGAAGCCCAGCACTGCAGGGGCAGGAAGGTGCATATTGTGCTGATGCACTGGCCTGGCTGCATCACTGTGGTCCTGCCCTGGGCTTTCTCACCAGTCAGTCCCACCTAGGAAGCCTGGAGACTCTCACCTGTCTGTGTGTGGATAAGGAAGTTGGGATCGTGCTGGAGCAGGCGGTAGGTGAGCCGGCTGTTCTGCCCCGCATCCCGGTCACTGGCCATCACCCTCCCCACACTGCTGCCAGGACCCTGATTCTCAGGCACTGTGAAGAAGTACCGCTCCTCGCTCAGCCGAGGGCTGTTGTCATTCTCATCAGTGATGCTGATCCGCACGGTGCTGGTGCCAGTTTTCCGGGTGTCCCCCGCAGCCCCACTGCCCCCCACTGAGGCCAGCACTGTCAACACATACAGGTCCCGCGTCTCCCGGTCCAGGGCACTTTTCACATACAGCCATCCGCTCTCGGGCATGATGCCAAAGCTGGCAGCATCCCCGTCCGCACGCAGGTGGTAGGTAAGGGCTGTGGATTCCACATCATGCGCCAAGGCTCTCACCTGCAGGAAGCGGGTGGAGACAGGGACACCCTCTTGCACCTCTACACGGTAGGTGAGAGTGTCAAAGATGGGCCCGTTGTCATCCTCGGCTTGCACGTGCACCAGTAGTGTGAAGGTGGAGCTGAGCTGTGGGACGCCACCATCCCGGGCCACAATGGCCAAGCTGTAGGCTGAGCTGGCCTCATACTGCAGAGCCCCAAGGAGCCGCACTGTCCCGGAGGTGCGTTCTACACTGAAGGTGCCCTCACCCCCCGACACCAGCTCGAAGGTCACCTGGCCATTGGCACCACTGTCACGGTCCTCAGCCTGCACAGTGTAGACTGTAGTCCCAGGTTCTGTGGCCTCTGGCAGCAAGATGGAGTCAGAGGGACTTGGGAATGCCGGCACATTGTCATTCACGTCTGACACAGAGATCTTCACACGTGTGTTGCTGTAGGCGGGGGGTGAACCACTCCGGGCCTGGACATCCAGGATGAGGACTGCCTGGGACTCGTGATCCAGAGGCAGGCTGGTGTGGAGCTGCCCTGAGGCTGATTCAATGGAGAAGTAGCCATGAGGATCCCCCGAGGAGATGGAATAAAAGATGTCATCAGCATGACCTGTGGACAAGGGGATAGAGATAGGAAAAATGACAGCAGGTTGGGCAGTGTTGGCTGCACTGGCAGTGGTCTGAGATGTCCAGCAACACTGTGCCCATGCACAGGTGTGTATACAGATGTGTGTAAGCACACATGCTGAGCTGGGTGGCAATCATAGGGTGTACATTCAGACGCGTGCGTGCGTGCGTGTGTGCGTGCGTGTGTGTGTGTGTGTAGCTCCCAGAGCAGAGCTGCTCTGTGAGGAAGTGTGGTGGGTGCTGGACGTTCAAGATGGTGTGGGGACAGGGAAAATGGTGGCATGCAAAAGGGACAAGCCCATACCTGGCGGGTTCTGGGCCTGAACAGCCCCCACACTGGCACCCTGTGGCATGTCCTCAGGCACAGTGAAGAAGTACTGAGCTTGCTCAAAGACAGGAGGTGAGACTGTGCCTTCCACGATGCTGATGTTCACCCGGGCATTTGGCTGTGCCTGCAAGCCACCCCCGTCCTGTGCAGAGATCACCAACTGCACCAGGGTGTTGGCTTTGCCGCTCAGGGACCATGACAGGGAGATGACACCTGGGGAAGAAAGCCATTGATGGGGCATTGTGCTGCACCCCTGTCTGTCACCTGGCACCAGGACATAGGCCAAACCATAAGCTGGAACAGACAGACCAGAGAGGACAGGAAACAATGTGAATCACAGTGGGAGCTTGCTATGGAGGAGCTGGAGTGAAGGAGAGGAGCCCTTCCAGGAAAACCAGCCCAAATCCTCTGCACTCAACCTTACACCCACCTCTGAGCTGTGGTACTGGCTCAGGGACATGAGTCAGAGGGCAGGTCTTGGGAAAGGGAAAGGAGGGGAGAGGGCTTCTCTCCCTGGGGCACAGGGTGAGGATCATGACACAGCAGGTGGGTTCTGGTCTGAGGGGAGGCTCTGGGACTGAAGGACCATACTTGAGGGCTGGTAGGGCCTGTCTTATCCCAGTCACCTGCTGGGAACTTGGGAAACAGTGTGAAGATCCCTCAATGCACCTTCCTGTCTTGCTGAGAGCCCTTGGCACCACACGCTCATGCCCCCACCTCCCCAGCAGAAACTGCTCTGGCTTCAATGGCCAATGCAAGGCAGAGCAGATGCAGCCAGTGAGAACGGTGGGACTGAGAGTGACAGAGTTATAGAGCAGAGTTAACCCAGCTGGGGAGAGGAGGGGACTGGCAGAGACAAGAAACAAACAAGGATACAGCCTGCTGAGGCAAAGCATCAGCATGCAGGAGGAAAGGCAGTGAGTCAGGGATGGGGAATGGGGGAGAAGCAGAAATGTAGAGCAAATGAGGAACAGAGCAGGGAGCAGAAACAGGAGGTCAAGAACTGAGTCTGAGAAGGGGTTGCCAGAGGCTTGAGAAGTCAGTGGGGGAATGATGTGGCAGGGAGAGGAACAGACATACTCTGGAGGCAGACTGCACTGCTGAGGTGACCAAACAGTGACATTCAGGCTTGCTTTGATATCTCCCATATCACAATGTTCTGATTGCTGTCTGCTCTGGCTTCCTGCCAGCTCTCACCTGTGTCCTTGTTGAGGGAGAAGAGTGGGGGCGAGTTTCCCAGGACAATGCGGTAGGTCACTTTTCCATTCAGCCCCTCATCCTTGTCATGGGCAGTGACACGCAGCACAGCTGTCCCTGGCATGCTCTGTGTGCTGATGCTGGCAGCGTACTCCAGTGGGTAAAACACTGGACGGTTGTCATTTGTGTCCTCCAGGAACACCTTCACATACACCATGGAGTTTAGGCCACCCTGTGGAGGGACCAGGTCAGAGACAGTGCAAGGACAGGAGCATCCTCTGCACAATGCCGAGTCAGCAGCCCCATGTCCCGCAGCCTCACCAGCACTCACCCCATCCACAGCAGTGATGGTGAAGTCATAGGCAGATGTGCCCTCATCACGGTCCAGGGGCTGCACCGTGCACAGCTGCCCAGAGTGCTTGTCGATGCTGAACTGCGTGGGGACAATGCTGCCGATGCCAGAACCAATGGAGTAGGAAAGGGAGCCAAACGTGCCACTGTCTGCATCTGTGGCTGTCACCTGGATGAGGGAAGGTATTACCTGAACAGAGCAGACCACCAGCCAGACCCAGCCCGGCACAATCACCACACTCCAGAGCCACCCTCTGCTCCGTGGCCCACAGCCACCACATTGTCATCAGAGCTGGCCATTGAGACACAGAGTGACAGTGACTGCCCCAGCTCTGCAGCTTGTCCCACACCAGCCACTGCTTCCCTTGCAGCCCTCCCTGCACCAGGACAGGGCTCACAGGGCTCACTAGTGCAGACAGTGCCCTGGACAGTGTTGCCTGCAGCTGTGGGGCACTCCAGAGTCAGCCTATGCTGGCTTGGTCCCCGTGAGGGGACACAGAGGTGGGGGAACACTGTGTTTCGAATGCGCAAGAGCTGCACCCTGCTTTCTATTTCCAGCACTGCTGTGGGTTTCTCACCACTCTTACACACTTCTGCACCTCTGGGGCAATATTCACCACCCAGGTCAACAGACTAGCCTTGGCAAAGGAAAAGTCCATGGGTACAGGGGGAACAGAAAGGCCCGGCCTCACCAAGATGCCAAGGATCTCACAGTCAGGCACCCCCACTGTCCTCCACTTGCTTGGCCAGCCAGGGACAACCTGCACTGCAGCAGCAGTTGCCCCTGCCCCTTTGCTCCTTTTCTGCAAAGACACTCAGGATGGGACAGTAAGAAAGCCAATCCCCTGTCACCATGGCCCTGGCTCTGTCCTGCTCTCAGAGCTCTGTGTCTGGCAGCCCCAGGTGCTGGGGATGAGGATGGAGAGCGGCATTGCCCTGTGACAGCCCAGTCTCACCCAGCCTGGGATGCAAGAACTGCACCCACCATGACAGACACAAGCAGGAGGATGAGTGGTACTCCCTGCTTGCCCATCCCAGTTCCTTCTTGGGCTCCTGCAGAGCTCAGGTCAGCCGGAACCAACTCCTGATCCTACATCCCTGCCCACGGCTCCTCCACCAGCTGGGAGCTCGGCAGAGAACAAAGCTGGGGGATGGAGCCGGGGGGAGGCAGCTGGGCCAGGCCCGGGTGAAGTGGAGTTCAGGCCTCGTCAGCCACAGCTCCTCCCTGCAGCGGCCATGGGGCCTCGGCTCCCGCGCGAGGAGCGCAGGAACGCCGTGTGTGCGCCAAGGAGAGGGCCCGGCTGGGGGCTGTGAACCCAGCCATCAGGGATGGAGCGACAGGGGTGAGGGGACACAGAGTGGCTGGGCCAGGAGGGAACAATCAACCAGGCAGGGCTGGGACCACTCTGCCCTGACCAGGAAGGTGAGGCAACCCCTGTGACACCCCTGCCAGCCCTGCTACCTGCAGTCTGAGGGGATGCCTGCAGGGAGAAGCTCAGATCACATCTCCAAGCTCCCCAACCCTGCAACAGCTGCAAGAAGAAGCACCATGGAACAGGATCCCCCTCTGCTCCAGCTGCAGAGAACTCAGAGACACAGGTGCCATGACAGAGCTGGGTCAGGAGGCACTGTGGGAAACTGGACCCATCTCCTCCTCCAGAGCTCACCCTCTCCTCTATTGTCCCAGCCTCCCTTGCTGAGGAGCCGCTCAATAGAGAGTACAAATCTGACATCACTGACATCACTGGAGCCCACCTGCAGATTACTCATACACTGGCACCATGCCGATGGACGCCACTGGGGTTCAATCCCATACCCACACCTTGGCATGCCTACCATGTACACACATGTACCCACACCCTGGTGTGCTTCTGCTGTGCCCAGGGTCAGCTATGCATCCACACTGTGTGTCTCTGCCATGCCTGGCTGGCAGCCTTCTCCACCACTGCAGATGGAAATGCACCTGAATTAGCCACCACTGGGACTGGAATAGGCATGATGTGGCAAATTAAGACTTTCTTTCCTTCAAAATGAACTACTTCTCACTCTGAAAGTTACCCAAAACACATAAGCTGCTTTAATCACTGCAGAGCAACTTGCCGTGCTGCAGAGAGAGATACTGCCATCAGGTTCCTCAAGCCAGGGGCTCTGGTGCTTCCAGAACAACTTCACTTCCCCACCTTAACTATCCTTTGATGGGTGCCATCCTAAGGAACACCCACAGGGAAAGTATTCAGCTTCCTGCCACAAGAGCTGGGTCAGGTTTCGAGAGCAAGGAAGCCATAGAGAGCTCCCACTATTGTGCAGTGGAGCACCATCTCCCTGGCTGCTCCCTGGTACCCAGAGCCATCTCCCAGCAAGATGCCTGATGGAGCCAGTAGTCCAGTACCAGAGCCAGACCTGGCTGTGCAGCTAGGGCAAGGCATCCAAGAAATCAGGTGCTCCACCTCTACTTTCTGTGATGGGACTGTCTATGGACCACTACCCACACAAGTCCACAGAGGCTTCAAGAGAGATCATATTACTGGTTCAAGTGTGCCTGGCCCTCCTTGCCCTTGGATGAGTGATGCTAAACTGGTGCCCAGAGAAAAGCTGGCAAATACCTGTTGGAGCAGGTAATGGTGCTGGCTCAGTTTGAGGCTGCTGAACACTTTGCTTTGTGCTCTGCCACTGTGTGCAGAACGAGGGAGGCTGGTGCACCCCCAGCCCCAGCTCCCTGCCTGCAGACCGCTGATATCGTGTGTCTACATCCCATGGGATAGGGCTGGCTGCCTGCCTGTGGGCTGCCCACACTCAGCAGGGCCAATGTGAGCCCCAAGGGCAGGAGGATCCCTGCTGCAGCTGGGTAATGCCTCCTGGGGACTCCCGAGAGACATCTATGGTCCATCAGCCACCAGGTATGGCAACCATCTCATTTCAGCTGGCACATGTGCCTGCAGGCTCAGAGCACACACAGTCTGGGACAGGGACACTTTTAGCTATGAGGGTAATTAGCCACCAGAAGGGCTCATCAAGACCTGTGATGAGTTCACAACTCCTGGAAATTTTTAAACCAAGTCTGGACATTTTTCCAGGAACTTTGCTAGAAGCTAATGCAGGGCAGCCCCAGGCTCTGTATTTAGCATCTGCTCCAAATCTTGGATCCACAGCTGTTTTTTTCTTTAGCTCACTCATGAGATTCCTGATGTTTGCCCGAAAAACAGAGGGAAATGGGGTCAATCTATGGAACTGCCCAGGAAACACTCCACTGGGGCTATGCCAGTCACACTGCTTGAATATATGGGAGCAGGAGTCAGAGCTCTGAGTGTGAATGGAGCCCCCACAGCTCTCTCACCTCTGTCTAATGAATGGAGCCTCCATAGCCACTAAAGGCTTTAAGCACACGGATATCAATGCTCTGCCAGGAAATCCCTGAAATGAAGCTGCCAAGGAAGCAGCAGTACCTGGGGAAGCCAGGATCATAAGACCCCATGTCTCACAAAGAATTCCAACTTTCCAGACCAAGCAGGGGTGGCACACAGCTGGATCTGCAGTTCACTAGAAGGGAGCACTGCCTGGGGATATGGCAGTTGGCAGCAGCTGTGACTGCAGAGACCATGAAGCAGTAGGTGCAGAATCCTAAAGGAAGTGAGGAAGGAGAGAAGCAGAGTACAGACCCTGGACTGCAAGAGAGACTTCAGCTTATACAGGGAACTGGTTGATGGGAGGGATCCCATGGGAGGCAGTTTTGAAGACAAAGGGAGCTCAGGAGAGCTGGCAAGCCTTCAGGACAGCACCCTCTAGAACAGTCCATCCTAGTGCTCGGGAGAACAAGGAAACATATCAGCAGATGGCCTTGGCTAAGCAGGAGCCTCAGGGCTAAGCTACCATGCAAAAAGCAGCATATGCTAAGAGAATTGGGATTGTTCAGCCTGGAGAATGGAAGGCTGCGAGGTGACCTAATTGAAGCCTTCCAGTACCTGAAGGGAGCCTGCCAGAAAGAGGGAGAGATGCTATTTACAAGGGCCTGGAGTGACAGGTCAAGGGGGAATGGCTTCACACTGGCAGAGAGTAGGTTTACATTAAATATTGGGAAGAAATTCTTCCATGTGAGGGTGGTGAGGCACTGGCACAGGTTGCCCAGAGCAGCTGTGGCTGCCCCATCTGTAGAAGCGTCCAAGGCCAGGTTGGATGGGGCTTGGAGCAACGTGGGCTAGTGGAAGGTGTCCCTGCCTACAGCAGGGAGTGGAATGAGATGGGCTTTAAGGTCCCTTCCAACACCAACAATTCCATGATTCTATGAGATGGGAAGTGGGCATGGAGGCACGCTACACAGTAGGAATTTATAAACATCACCAGGTATGTCAGGAGGGTGTCAGCAAAGTGAAAGTTCAAGTTGCGTTGAGAATTGCAAGGAAAAACTGAGGGTCCTAAGAAGAGCCTCTACCACTGCACTGGCAGGAAAAGGCTGAAGAAGGGCCCATTTCCGAGTGTGGTGGGTGATTTAGTGGCAGCCGGCACAGGTAAGACTGGGACACTTGACGCCTCCTCCACCTTGGTCTCCACCAGTTTCCCAGGCCTCCATGATGTTCAAAAGGGTTCAGAGATAACAGAGAGGGATGAAGATCGAGTCAGGATTTCTTTAATGAAGTTGATCCACATGAACCTATGGGACTCAACAGACTGCACCAACGGATGCTGACAGAAATGGATTTGTGGGGTTGATCTTCACATGTGGTGGAGATCAGAGGAGATCCCTCACAACTGGAGGAAAGCAAATATCATACCCCACCTTCAGCAAAGGCCAAAAGGATCATCTGAGGAACTACATTCTTGTCAGTCACGCTTTGATTCCTGGGAGAATCATGGAGTGAGTCCTCTCAGAGCATGTTTTTGGCCACACAGAGGATCCTGGGAAGGAAGAGCCATCATGGTTTGACTGTCCTGTTTGCTATCCGTGATGCAACGATGGCATCTGTGGTGGAAGGGCTGACAGCTGTGGGTGACAATTGCCTTGACTTAAGGAAGGATTTTGACATCTTCTCCCACAATCCTCATATTCAAGGCAGGATGATACAGTTTGAAAGGCTGAACAACCGGGTGGGTGAAAGACAAGTTGGAAAGCAGGCTCTGAAGGGAGAGGTTCATGAGCTGTGCTCTGCCAGGGGGTGGTGATAAGGGAAAGAATCTGGATGAAAGTGACAGAGGAAGTACACCCTTTTTGTCAGATAATAAATGCAAATAAAATGGCATGTTCCCTTGGGAACACAGGATGTGTTAAGGAACCCAGGGGATGAACCTGATGCTGTGTTTTGAAGACTTTCATTGAAAGGTGTAGAAGAGGCTGCTCTCACAGCAGGGCTCAGGGAACACACCTGGGCACTTTCTGCTGAAATCACCCACTGAACAGTGTAATTACATGAAAACACAGCTGTTGGCATCCAATTCCCTACTGGATTTTAATCTGGCAAGGGATGTCGAAGTCAAGAGGAAAGGCTTCTAGAAGTGCATCAGTGATGAAAGGAAGGCTGGGTAAAATGTAGGCCCACAGCTGAAGGAGATAGGGAACCTGGTGACACAGGACGTGTACAAGACTGGGGTACTTAATGCCCTCTCTACCTTAGCCTTTACTAGTAAGACCAGTCTTCAGGAAACCCAGGTCCCAGAGACCGGGGTGAAATCTAGAGCAAGGAAGATGGCCTCTTGCTGGAAGAGGAACAGGTCACTGAATTCCGAAGCAAACTGAACATGAGTCCTGGTGGGATGCAACCACTACTGCTGAGGGAGCTGCCAGACATCACTGTCATGCCCCTCACAATAAGAATTTCTCAGTCAGAGTGTTTGAGAGGAGTGCCTGAAGTCTGTGGGAAGATAAATCTCCTATCTTTAAGAGTAAGCAGGAGGACACAGGTAACTACAGACCAGTCAGTCTCACCCTGATCCCTGGGAAACTGATGGAGCAGCTAATCCTGCAAATCATTTCTATGCACATGAAGGAGAAGAAAATCATCAGGAGTGGTGAACATGGTTTTTCCCAAGGGCAAATCATACTAGACCCACTTGATAAACAACTGGTGGATGACAGAAAAGGAGTGAATATTGTCTATCTGAACTTCACTAAGTCTTTGACACTCTCCCCCATAAGATCCTCATGGAGAAGCTGTTGGTGAACGGGCTGGATGAGCAAACAGTGAAGTTGGCTGGAAACAGGCTGAATGGCTCCTGTTCAGAGAGTGGTGATCGGGGCACAACATCTACTTGAAGGCCAGTATCTAGCAGTGTACCCCAGGGGCTGTCGTGGATCCAGTCCTGTTTGGCATCTTTGTTAATGACCTGGATGATGGGGCAGTGCACAGCCTCACCTCAGCATGTGTGCTGATGACCCCAAACTAGGAGGAGCAACCTGATACGCTACAGGGTTGTGATGCATCCAGAGGGACCTCGACAGGTTGGAGAGATGGACGAGAGGCCTTGTGAAGTTTAATAAGGGGAGATGCAAAGTTCTGCCATGGGGAAGGAACAATCCCCTGCACCAAAACATGCTGGGGGCCACCCTGCTGGAGAGCAGCCTGGTAGAAGAAACCCTGGGGTTTCTGGTGGGTGTCAAGTTGAAGATGAGACATCAAGGTGTCCTTGCTGCAAGGAAGGAGAATGGGGTCCTGGGCAGCATCAGGAGAAGTGTGGCCAGCAGATCAGGGAGGATATCCTGCCCCTCTGCTCAGCACTGGTGAGGCCAGAGCTGGAGCACTGGGTCCAGTGCTGGCTCCCCTAGCACAGGAGAGAGATGGCCATATTGGAAAGTGTCCAGTGAAGGGCCATGAAGATGATGAAGGGACTGGAGCACATCTCCTGTGGAGAAAGGCTAAGGGAGCCGGGATGGTTCAGCCAGAAGAGTTATCATCCATACAGGAAAGAAGGCAACAAGACGATGGAGCCAAGCTCTTGCCAGTGGTGCCCACTTCCAGGATCAGAGGACATGGGCACACAGTGGAATGCAGGACATTCCCGCTGAAAATCTGGGAGCACTTTCCCCCTATGAGGGTGACCAAACTCCGGCACAGGTTGCCCAGGGAAGTGGTGACATCATGGGCAAACAACTCTGGGTGGTGCTGCTTGCACATGGGTGGGTTGTACCAGATTATCGTAAGAGGTCCCTTCTGAACTCAACCATTCTATGATCTCCAAAGACCCTTCTAAACACTCCAGCTCCCCACTGAGCTCCAATTGCTCCAAGAGAGCTTATTTGCTTCCCCAGCCCTGCACCACAGCCCTGACCACACTGGGCAGCAGCATCTGCTACCTGCCCCTCCTTCCCTCCAGGTGTGGTGAAAGACACTGCTGAGATGCCCTGCAACTGGACAGAAGAGAACCTAGTGAGTGCTGTGGCCATCACAGAGCAGAAGAGGATGACATAGGAGAGTAGCAAGATGGCTCAGGGCAAGGCAGAAAGAAGCCAGAGCATCAGCCTTAGAAAAGGAAGCAGGGTCCTGGGCTAGTGTGCCTCTCCCCACTGCATTGAGAACAGGGAGGGCAGAGATGGGCATCAAGGCCTTGCTATCTCACACTCTCCTTCCAGTTTCCCAGCAAGACTGGAGCCAAGGCACCACAGACATCTTACATTTCCCAGAGATGGGGATGGATTAAGCACAGCCCCACATCGGGGTCTTCAGCTGCATTGCTTGTGGGAGTGAAAGCTTCCCCCTCCCACAGACCCATCTTGAGGGCAGCACCAGAGCCCCTTACCCAGAGCCATTCCCTGCCTTCACAGCCCTGCTGCTGAGCCGTGTACTCCGGCCCGGCCCACAGCGCTGGAAAGCAGTGTAGCACTGCTCGGCAGCTTGGGCCTCCATTCCCTGGCCGTCCTGCCCGATCCAGCCGGCGCAGTCACAGGCAGGGAGCTCATCTGGAGCCTGGCCCTGGCTGGGGCTCTGCTACGCACATGTTACACTGTGGCTTTGGCAAACATCTGGCTCTGGGCTCCCGCCCCTCCGAGTGACGGCTCTTGGTGGGAGAGGAGGGGAGGCTGGCGCCAGTGTGGTCAGCGGTCCCACGCACGGCTCCCTGCGCCTGAGCGCCTGCCAGCCGTCCTGCCCGCCCGGCCCCGGCACAGCCGCTGACCGCCGAAAAGCCGGGGAGCGGCCACGCGGCTATTTCAGGAGCTGTCCCTGGCTCCCGGGCCGCGTCTCAGCCTCCAGCACGCTCGGGCCTCGGGGGAGGGAGCGGGGTCAGGGTTCGGCCCAGCGACAGTGCAGGACACGTGGCTGAGGCGAGGGTCAGGCCCCGCGGGTGCCGGAGCCCCCCGCCCGGGGAGCCCCCGCACAGCGGCGGCACTGCCGGCTCGCGCCGCTGAACCCCGCGGCCCCGGGCATGGGCAGGGGTCTGGCTGGCAGCCCCACAGCCACAGCCTCCGCGCTGCCTGTAGAATTGTTGCTGCCTCATCCCTGGAAGTGTTCAAGGCTGGGTTGGACGGGCCTTGGAACAACCTGGTTTAGTGGAATGTGTCTCTGCCCATGGCTGGGAGTGGAACAAGACAGGCTTTAAGGTCCCTTCTGCGATTCTTTGAGACACACGGGCTGCCACAGCCACACATAGCCTGGAATGGGGAGCAGGGCCTGCCAATGGCCTCCAGCACTGCCCTGGGATGGGGTAAAGCCCTTGGTTTGGAGAATGAGGGGCAGTGGGTTAACCACAGACATCGTCAGGGAGGCAGGATGCAGGATGTGGAGGGTGAGGCTGGGCAAGAGGTGCATGAGCCTGAGGGTGCACAGCACCTTTCTCTGAGTCTGGGGGTCTCTGAGCACAGGGGCATACTAAGGCACAGAAGGAAAAGGAGCAAGGCTCACACCTGGGCGCCCAGGTGTCCCTGCTGGTGACATGGCAGCTGCAGCTACAGGGCACAGGGAGCCCCACTGAGGGTGCAGGAGGTGAGCAGACTTGGAAGCTGGGGAGAAGAATGGAGCAGGAAATCCTGGAGCTGAGCAGGCCTGGGAACCCGAGATCTGCAGGGAAGAGTGCTCTAGGTGGGGGGCATAAGTGGGGCAGCCACAGTGCAGAGTAGAAGTGGCAGGTCCTGTTCTGGGGGCACTGGTGCCAGAAGGACTCCAAACCAGGGTGTGGCACTGGGTTTCCACCGTGCAGAGCTCAGAAGGGAGTGCTCCCAGACGAGGTCTTTGCAGCAAGATGGGACACGGCTGAGCAAGACATGCAGGAGAGATGGGGTTGGGGTCAGCATGAGATCGAGCGTGCCAGGCAGGGAGCGTGCCAGGCTGGGGAGCAAGGCAGGGATGGGGCCCCCAGTATCAGAAGGACATGGAGCTGCTGGAATGAGTGCAGAGGAGACCATGGAGATGCTTTGCGGGCTGAAGTTCCTCTGCTCTGGAGACAAGCTGGGAGAGTTTGGGGTGCTCAGCCTGGAGAAGAGAAGGCACTGGGGAGACCTGAGAGCCCCTCCCAGTACCTAAAGGGACTCCAGGAGAGCTGGAGAGGGACTTCGGACAAGGGACTGGGGGGACAGGACAAGAGGGAATGGCTTCCCACTGCCAGAGGACAGGGTTAGATGGGTTACTGGGAAGGAATTCTTGGCTGTGAGGGTGGGGAGGCTCTGGCACAGGCTGGCCAGAGAAGCTGTGGCTGGCCCATCCCCAGAAGTGTTTGGAGTTGGACAGGACTTGGAGCAACCTGGTTCAGTGGAAAGTGTTCCTGCCCATGGCAGGAGGTGGAATGAGATGAACTTTAAGGTTCCTCCCAATCCAAACCAGCCTGTGATTCTATAGGGAGCAAGGAGAGGCTGGAGTGTCCCAAGGGCTGTGCAGATCAGGGAGAGAACCGCCAGTGAGAGATGCCCTGGGGCACAGCACCAAAGGTCCTGGGGAAGAAGACAAATACAGCTGGCACTGACCAAGGAGTGTGGGGAGAACAGGGAGCAGAGACTGAAGGGGCCATGCTGGTGGCTGGGGCTCTGGGAGGTGGGCACGGGAACTGGCCCTTTGAAGGGCAGTGTACACAGGTGTGGGGCTGTGGGTGGACATGGAGGAGGGAGCTGTGTGAGCAAGGGCAGTGGGAGGAAGAGGAGTTCCAAGGGGCCTGAAGCAGAAGCAGAGGTAAGGGAAAAGGGGCAGCTGTGAGGGGGCTGGAGTTTGCGTGGAGGAAGGAGAGAGCTGTTTGAGGGGGCTGGGAGGAGGAGCAGAGCATGAGGGGAGAGGAGCGCAAGGGGCTGGGGCCTCTCGGCTGCAGTGGAAAAGCTGCTGCAGCTCCAGGGGAAATGCTACTTGAATTAATCATGGCGCTGGCTGCTGTGCCAAGCCCAGGAGGAGGCTGCTGGCAGCGCAAGGAAATAACTTTCACAGGAATTTGGAACAAATGCAGCTCTTCTGGCAGTAACAACAGCACTCACCTCCCCCCGCAACCTCCCCATGTACCAGCATTTCCCCCATGTCCACACTTTTGTGTACCTCCAGACTCTCCCACATGGCAGCCCACTCCCCAGGACTGTGATGCTCTCCCTCCCCTCACTCCACTTCCCAGCATGCTCACAGGCATCTCCCCATCTTGACTTGGAAAGCTTGCCTTGTTTCTGAGGAGGGGGAGGCCTGTTCTATGTCATGCAAAGGTCTGAAAATAGGTTGATGTTAAATCCCTTGACTCAAGAACACAAATGTAGGCAGCAATGCCCCCCTCTCCTTGGCAGCCATTGGTGAGCATTAGTCCTCATGCTGCTCCAGTTCCTATACACCGCTATGTCCCATGTCCCCTCACAGCTGCCCCTTTAGCAGCACAACCGAGGCATCAAGATTAGCCCTCCAGACTCTCTTTCGGTAATACAGAGTATGTGGCCTGGTGTAGCCTACAGCTCTTCACCCAGGTCTTCCTCCCTGGAGAAGAACCCATGGGGCTGTCCCAGTGCAGTGCATGCATGTCCCATGGAATCACAAATCAGGACCAAAACTCATCAGACTTGTCTTCAAAACCGCAGAGATTCTACAGAGACTCTACATTAGGTACATTGCTGGTCAGCTTTTCATTTCAGATGTTCCCCAACAATTGTGTGTATGGATGCAAAGGGAATATGTAAACTCTGGTTCCAAAATCATCCATATTGGATCTATGCAAGAATCAATAATTCGCCATCTCATGTAATTCAGGTTTCTGTCCAATCAGCCCATGCTCACTACATGCTCTCACAGCTCTCTCTGCCAGAGTACAGACAATGCTTGATTTAGCATGAAAAGTCAGAAAGTCCCAGAAAAAACAGTATCTGACCATGCATGCAGCATGCTGGTAAAAAGTCAAATGTTTAAAATAAATTTAAGCCAGCAGGGTGAATTTATACCAGAGCAGTGCTTCCCATCATGGAACCACAGCACTGGAATGCGGCCCAGTGTGCCCTAAAGCTTCTGCATCATCAGCTCATGGCCACAGAGAGGAAGAAGGGAGATAGATAGTTACTGTCTCCTGCTCCATTTTCTGCTGGTCACATATTCACTGGTTACCTGGGTTCTGTCTCCACTGGTGTTTCTCTCTTATCTTGGACTTGAACTGAGAGTTTGCTGTTTTCTTTCCTTCATGCTCATGCAGAGGCTGCTACTGTGGGACCTGGCTCATGATAAACATGAGTAATATACAAAGAAGATGCTATGAGTTCCTTTTCTTTCTCCAGAGCTCAGGCCAGCAACCTGCTCTGCTCATCCCTGTTTGTATCCCAGACAGAAAGACTGATCTGGCAGAGAGGATAGGGCTGCCGGGAAGCAGGACACCTAGGACTACTCTTCAGATCAATCCTGGTCACTCGCAGGGACTTCTCCCTCCCCCACTGTTCTGTCCTGCCCACAGAGAGCAGACAGCACTGCCTGAAAACAGACTAGGTCCTCCGGGGGTTTTCTGTTTAGAAGTGTGGTAGTCCGATGGAGAACCAAACCCACCGAGTTCTGTGCTGACCTGAGTGACTGTCCTGTGTCCTGCACGTCATCTGGCAGGGCCTGCCTGTGACCTGAGTTCTTGTGGCCATTGTGTGGGTCTGGCCCAAACCCAGACCTTGACAGAGACTGTTTTACCATCCCGAGGCAGGGTGCGCCCCAATGCCTGGAAGCTGTGGGCAGATGGAGACAGGCAGTAGCAATGGCACATCGGGGCTGTGGGGCAGTACACCTGAGATGGGCAACCCTGTGGGACATGGTGTCAGGTGCTGACCATGGTGGGTGCTGGCAGCATCTCTAAAGCCCTCCTGTTCATGGCAACAAGGGTGGTCACGCTGGGCAGCTGTGCTCTGAGCTCAGGGCTCCCGGTCCCAGCTCTGTCCAGCTCCCAGATCTGGCTGGCTCCTGCTGCATCCCTGGCTGAGCCATCAGCCTGGCCAGCCTCCTTTCCCATCCTCTCACATTTCCCAGCTCAGAGGAAGCAGCAGCAGATGTGTGAGCTGTTTGCTTTGTGCCGAGGCCACGCGGGAGTTACCTGTTCTCAGCCCAGACGCGCCGTTTCCAAATGAAACACAAGGACTGAGCCAAGACCATCAAAATCTGGCCAAAGTCTCGGTCGCTACTGGCCGCCAGGTCAGCCCCATCCCCTGCACAGTGTGGAACTGGGATGGCCCCTGCCAGGGTCAGGCAGCCATGTGCTGGACCCGCTTCTGGGTGTGTCCCCGGAGCCCCGCACACTCCAGCTCATCTGCAGGGTCCGCTCTCCCTCTGGCTCGGCCCCGCACTTGCAGTCAGAAGCCCAGCCGCCATCTCCAATTGCATTTCCAGAGCGCCTTCCCACACGGCAAGCGGCACTGAGCAGGAAGGCACGGACATGGAGAGAGGGGGGCCTCTCTTCGGGGGCTGCACAGCCCAGACATCCCTGCACACGCCTGGGGCCGCCATGCTCACCCAGGGACACGAGGCTCCTCTGCTCTGACCCTGTCCCTGAATCCATTCCCGACCCCTTCCCCATCTCTGTCCCCAGCCCTGGCCCATCCCCACCCACCCCAAAATGGGACAGTGTGGAGTGTTACCCTGCATAGACCAAACCTAAATCTCCTCTGACCCAAATCTTCCTCTTCATCTCCTATGCACTTCTTCTGCCCAGACTTCCCCCTAATCTCCCCTTGACTCATCCCCAAACCTCCCAGATCTGCCCCATCTTACACTTGCCCCTGCCCCACATCCCTTCTCTATTCTACCTTTCTACCTTTTCTCCTTTCCCTCACACTCCTACCTTATCCCCTGCACTCAGCCCCTGACAAGCCCCTCTCTAGTGCTCCCATCCCACTCTGTCAGTCACCTGCATTCACACACCCACCACAGTCCAGTCTCCCCAGACCCCACTCACACCTCCCATGCCCTTGCAGTGCACCCACAGGGCACCCGTAGACAGTTCTTTCTTGCCAGCTCCAAATCCTTCTCTAGGCCCACCTAAAGACCCCTCTCCCCAGCCAGGTCACAGGACCTCCTCCTGCCTTGTCTCATGGGCCCCAGAATTCCTCCTCCTCCTGGCACCATGGGCATGTCTCACCACCTGGCCCCAGAGCTCCTTATGGCCTCAGCCAGACATCCCCGTGCCCCAAGCCTTCAGCACAGAAGTGCCCCCAATGTCACTGGTGCTTGTCCCAGTGGACAGCCTGGACACTGCCATGGTCAGCACCCTTGCACCAGCTCTGCACTGTCCCCCCATCCTGATGGGCAGGTGTCATCACCTGTCCCCAGGAACCAGGGCACCGGGGCCTGAACTGTGACAGAAACACTGAACGCAGGGAACACAGAACACACAGAATCCAAACAGTATTGCGGGCTTGTCATGGCATCATGGAGCTTTTGGAGGGGCAGCAGCTCTCCGGCCCCAGCTGCAACCTCTTGAAGCATAAAGGCTGGTGCAGCAGCACGTGCCTAAGTTCACTGGTATAATTAACAGCAATGCTCACAACCAGCCTTAGTAATACTGATAAACCTGGGCTAAGGACCTCACAGGGGAGGGGAAATGGGGAAGAGGGAAGTTCGAAGGCTGGCTACAGGCAGCTTCCCAGAGATGGTTCCTGAGCTCTGTTGTGAATGTCCTGCCTGTCACTGGTGTGAGCAAGGCCTGGTCAGCAGAACCCACCTCAAATGAGGTCCACAGAGTGTTCTGCATAATGGACAGCCTTGCAGTGTGCCCAGTGTCGTGGCATTGCCCACTACTCACATGTAGAAAGGGTGTGACACCGCTTGGTCCCACTGACGGCTCACACCGAGAGTGGAGATCTCCACTCCAGCATTCCTGCTGCAAACACTGCCCATCAAAGCTGTGGCACCTGCACCAAACACTGTGCACTGTCCACCCCAAAACACTCACAGCCCTGGCCATGCCCCCCCCAAGCTCAGGTCTCAATACCTGTGCCTACCTGTAAGAAGCAGGTCCCAACAGGGGTGTTCTCCTTCAGGGATACATTGTAGAAGTTACTCCTGAACACCGGCTCGTTGTCGTTGACATCCTGCAAGGCCACATGCACCACCGCTGAGGAAGAGAGGGCAGGGGTTCCCCGGTCAGTGGCCAGCACAGTCAGCTGAGGCTGAGGGTCCTTCTCGTAATCCAGTGGGGCAGCAGTGGTGATGATGCCAGTGGCAGGGTCAATGGCAAACCAGCTGGAATGGGTGTCATGGCTATGCACTATACTGTACCGCACCTCCCCATTGGGACCCTGGTCCTTGTCACGAGCCGTCACCTGCAGGACAAAGCTGCCTGGGTACACCACCTCGGGGATGCTCTGCTTATACTCCTGCTGGTCGAAGAGTGGGGGGTTGTCATTGACATCCATCACCTGCAGCACAAAGGCTGATTCTGCCCGGAGCGGGGGTGTTCCTGAGTCAGTAGCTGTCACCCTCAGGTCATAGGAGTCTCTTTCTTCCCGATCCAGAAGTTGGTCCACACAGATCAGATAGATGATGTTATCCTTGGTAGTGAGGGCAAACTTGCCATCCCCTCCCTCCAGTGTAACATTCACATTGGAGTACTCTCCATAATCTGGGTCAGAAACAGAGATACGTGCCACATACTGTCCGGGCTGGGCTCCCTCAGAGATCTGCGGGGAGCCATCCTCACTCAGGAAGATGATAGTCATGGTGGGCTGGTTGTCATTGTAGTCACGCACATGAATAGTGACAAAGGCTGTGGTAACCTCAGGATGGACAGCCTTATCCCTTGCCTGCACCACCAGCTCATGCACCTTCCTCACTTCATAGTCCAGACCCTTGTTGAGCTTGATGACTCCAGTCCGGGCATCAATGGTGAAGTATTGGTCAGGATCACTCTGCCGCCGATTGATCTCATAAGTCACATCCCCATTGTCACCTTCATCTGCGTCAGAGGCAAAGACCTGCAGGATGCTGCTGCCAGGTTTCAGATTCTCTGAGATCAGTGTATGATAGCGGCTCTGGTTGAAGCTGGGAGCATTGTCATTGATGTCCTGGATGGACACATCCAGCGTCATTCGGGTGCTCCGTGGAGGAGAACCCCCATCATAGGCTTCCAATAGCAGCGAGTACGATGAACGATTCTCCCGATCCAGAATGTTGCTGACCACCAGGTCCAAATACAGGACCCCATTGGGTCCTCGACGTGTTTCTAGGCGGAAGGCCTGCCCCACGTTCCCTCCCTTAATCACATAGCCCTGTGTGTTCAGGAGGCCACTGTCAGCATCAAAGGCTGGGTCCAGGGGAAATCTGCTGCCAATGGGTGTGTGCTCTGGGATCTGGAGGATGCTGTGCTGTTTGGGAAAGGCTGGAGCATGGTCGTTGATGTCATTCACTTGGATGTTCACTTCTACCGTGATGCCCTCCGGGGTGACAGCAATGAAGCTGTAACGGTCCCGAGTCTCACGGTCCAGGACACGAGCTGTTTTGATGATCCCAGTGTTCTCATCTATCTCCAAGTCAGTGGAGACACCACTGCCCTCCTGTGCTGAGATGAAATACATGTAGGCACTAGTTCCAGGGGGCAGGCCAGCACTGATGTCCCCAATGATGGTGCCAGCTGGCTGCTCCTCATCTATTTGTAGATCCAGGGTGCCCAGGACGGCAGAGCCCATCCCTGCTTTCAGGCCCCCAAGAATGAGCAGCTCCAGCAGAAGCACGGCTGAGCCCTTCATCTGCTCCATGGCTGGCAACCGGCAGAGCACGGGGTGGCTCTCTCTCCTTTGCAGTGTTCACTTTAATCCTGCATGGAATGCAGACCAGAGGATGCTGGTTAAGAGGGAGCAAAGGAAGGACAGAGAAAAAAGTCTCAAGAGGGAAGGCCTGCCAGGTACTTGCTGCTCAATTGCAGTGTATCACCTTGCCCTCACAAGGAGCAAACTTGACATGTCAGAAGGTGCCCAGAATGAAGGCCAGGAAGAGGACCTGGCGTCAGCCCAGCAGGTCACACCTGACAGCTCACCAAGGTAAGCAGCTTGTACCCTGTCACACAGATGCTTCCTACAGCATAAAGCACCCCTCCCAACCACAACCCACCTGGCAACACTGGCACTAGCTGACCTAGAGCAGTGTGCTCCTGTGCCTTTAACAGCTGAACGCTTCCTGTGAGGCTCAGAGCCTGTTTGAAAGGGGACAGAGGTTTTTGGACAAACAGCAGCCTTGCACCTCTCCACCCTGAGAAAAGCTGGTCTCAAATTGTGAAAGAGCTCAGTAAGTGACTCGTTGAGACCTTAGCTCTCGACCCCCATTCCCTCCCCCTTCCCCAGCAGCATGCCTTTCAGGACCACAGGGATATAGGTGCCAAAAACCCATGAAGTGCAAATCTGGTATCTCTGGGAGGGAGCACAGAGCTGAGTGGGCTTCCATCCAGTGAACAATAAATCAAAACGGCTGTATTGCAAAGGATGTGCCCACAGCTGGGAATGCCCGGTATAAAATCAGATCATGCCCATTGTTTAGGCTGGCACCGAGATCTGTGGGTGCCCCAAGCTGGTACCATGGAGGGTGGTGGCAGTGCAGTAAGAACGCAGCGACTCCCTCCAAGCTGCCAGCTGCTCCGGTTCCTTCCCGTCCCACACCCTCCGCTGCTCACTCCCCTCCTTTGTCTCCTTCTCGCTGCTCCTTGCTGGCTCCGGCTCCTTCCCTCCCTTTCCCCCGTAGCTGCATTTCGCTGCAGCAGTGGGGGAGGGACGCGCAGTCAGCCACAGCTCCTGCAGCACCATAGCTGGACACGGCAGACACGCTCCCCGTGCCCACGGACTGTCAGCCCCCCACCCTGCCAACCCCACCGAGAACAGCTAGGGGAACCCAGTGACCAAGTTGCTGGTGAAGAACACCAGCCCCAGAGCTCGCTTAGCCCCGGTGAACGAGGCTCCGTGGTCTGTGGGGATGGCGGCAGCATGAGCTCACACTTGGACTCTCTTGAAAGCGTTTGCTGCTGGTCCCATAACCACACTTAGGAGCCGCTCATGTCAGATGCAGGAGCAGGAACCTCCCTGTCTTGGGGGATGGAGGTTACTGACACTGTCTAGTTTGGGAACTAAGAATGTCAGCCCTTGACCAGAGAACCCGAGGGCAGTGTTAACCCTTTCTGGGGGGACACAGGATGATTATTCCTGGGTCCCCATGCACACCTTGGGTCAGCTGTTTAGATTGGTTTTCCCTGTGAAAATCCTTGGGTGACAGAAACAGAGGCATTAAAAAGTACTTCCTATGCATAAAGAAGTGTTTACTTCAGTGAGCATCCAGTGTATGAGATCTATCCACACACTCTGAGGTAAATCCACGTGCTCCTCTCGCACCCAGCAAGTGAGAACCCTTGCAATGTCTCAGGAGCAGGTCAAAAGAAGATACTTTTGTCCCTGTGGGCTCCAGGTTGGGAACCTGCACTAATTCAGTGATCCTAGACAAGTCTGTCTCTCTTCCTCTGTTAGATCCAGTTCTAATTCCCCTGCTGAAGGAGTAACTGCCCACCCCTAGAACATGTAGTGCTGGGGCATGGGGTCCAAGGTAGCTTCTGTGATGAAACTGCACCATCCCAATGGTGCCCAGCTGCTCAGGTCACGGGAAGGGACAGGGCAGAGGATTTAAAGCCTTGGCAGGAGCTTAGAGAAGAAGGAAAAAAAAAAAAAGTGGAAAAGCAGGTAGAGGGCCAAGGTTCCCTGGAGCAACCTCAGCGGCTGAGGACAGGATGGAGCTGAAAGATCTTCAGTAGTGCCCGGAATAGTATTAGTAATGTGGCTCTCGAGAAGCCAGTGAGGCTTTGTGAGATGCTGGCAGGGAGGAGAGAAACTCGAAAGGAAAATCTGGGGAGAGTGAAGAGCAGCTGAGACCACTGGGACAATCAGGGGAAAAAAATTAGGATCCCTGGGTTGGGGAACTGGTGATGAAAGCCTGTGTAAACTTCTTCATTTCCGCCCTCCTTGGATGCAACTGAGTAGTTTCAAAGCCTATCTTTTATTAAGAAGTACAACTGCCCGGCTGCCAGACTGCATCAGTCCAGGGTGGGTAGAAACCATCCTTGTTACCAGCAGCACCCTGTTCTCATGAGGTCTGCAGGCTTGGGTCATAGGGAGACAGCACTGACCTCAGTGGATGCAGAGTCACAAAATCTGAACAGCTGCTTCCAGTTAGCAGAGCTCAGCGCAGGGGCTGGTTTGGCCAGTCCGTGTAACATGAGCCAGACTCTGCCCCACTCCCTCTCTGTCCCTCCCACTGCTGGGCACCGAGATCCCTTGTGAAAAACGGCAGCAGGAGCCCCTGAAGAAAACTGCCAGGATGAGAATCCCTCCACACAGACGTTTTGGGTCCAGAGTCATGGTGAGGAGGCTGACAGGAAGGGCAGCTAAAATGGAGAGAGCTGCAGCATCCATAAGCACGTCCAAGCCTAGGGCTGACAGGCTAGGGCACCAGGAGAGCCAAGCCTACACTTAACAGATACATTACATCTAGGAAGACAAAAGATATGGAATTGCATAGGGACTGCTGTGTCCACCCCTGCTTGCCTGCCAGTGGCACCTCATGCCTCGTGTCAGCCATGAGGAAAGGAAAGCAGGCTCACAGCAGCCCCAAGCAGAGGAGTTGGAAAGACGGCACCCACTGTGCATGCCACAAACAGATGTCAGAGTGCTTGCTGTGCAAAGGCTCCATCAAAGCTGCAGATGCTGCTGATGCCATATCCTAAGTCTCACATGAGAGGCCATGACTCATGTAATGATGTTTTTGAGATTCCAGTCCAGATGAGGAAGGATTCAGAAGCCCATTTAATCTTTGCTAAGCATGAGTTACGGACCTGGAATATGCTTTCCTCCTCTACATTCACACAGATCCTCTCTCTAGTTTCAGTTGATCTGCCCTCAGGACCATGCACAGTTCAGACCTGCCTGCAGTGCAGCCTTCGGCTAACAATTCTCTTCCAGCCTCTACTTAGTCTGCTGTTACAGTCCCTTCCATAACTCTTGGCTCTCCTACCATTTCTCACCTGGGCCTTCAGGACCGGCACCCTTCTGCTTGCTCCCATTCTGGCCACACAGCCTTATGTCCCTCTGATGTGGGCTCCAAGCAGTCACAGTGGTGGTGGCCATCCTCTCCTGAGGATGCATTCAAAACCCACTGCATCCCTGTGGATCCCATTTTTGTGCCACACTGGATCTCCCCACGGCCTCTTCTGTCTCTGAGAACGCTTCCCGCACAAAGGAAGCTCTAACGAAATTTCCTCACGCCGGTGCCAGTTCCTACAGTCCCCGACCCGGGATACGTCCGCGCTGCACCGATTCCTGCCAGGCTGCGCCCATCGCCGAGGCGCTGCGGGGCCCCGCCTGCTCCCCGCACACCGCTGCCCCCGGCTGTCGGGGCTCACGCTCCCCCGGAGCTCCGGGCTCCGCGGCTCCCCGGCCACCGGGCCCACAGCCCGCTGCCGCTCCCTGTCCCCGTCCCCGGCGCTCCCGGGCGTCCCGCATCGGGCGGTCCCGGTGCCGGCGTTCTGCCAGCCCTGCTCCCCGCTCCACCCGGGCCCGCAGCCCCCGCCCGGCGCCTCCGCGGCTTCGCTGAGCGCCGTCCCCGCGGCGGGTCTGCCCTGCGGCTGCACCGCGCCCGTCCCGTCCCGTCCCGTCCCGTCCCGTCCCGTCCCGTCCCGCCCGGCCGCTGCCAGCGCCGGGGCCGCGGGCGAGCCCGGTCCGGTCGCGGGTCCGCGGTGCTGCGCCGCCGTGGGCGCGCCTCCCCGAGCCCCCCTTCCGCCCCCCCGCTCCATTGTCTGCGCGGCGGAGGCAGAACAAAGCGCCCGGTCCTGGTCCCGGTCCCGGTCCCGGTCCCGGACGGACCCATCGCGCGGCGATGCCGCTGTGCGGGGCTGTGCGGGCGGCGAGCGCGGGTCGGTCCCCGGCGCTGGCACTTACACCGCGCGTCCCGCGCCGGCGGCGCTCACATCCCGCAGGGTCCGGCCCCGCCACGACGTCCCGCAGCCGCCCCGCTGCTCCGGTGCCGAGGTCGCTCCGGTACCGCCGGCCACTCCAGTGCTCCGAGCGCTCCGGTGCCCGCCGGTGCCGCAGCCGCCCCGGTGCGGCGGTGGCCCCGCGGAGCGCTCGGCGGCGGGTCGGAGCTGGCTCGGCGCGGAGGCTCCTGCTGAAACCCGACCCAGCGCCGCCCTCAGCCCCCCGCTCCCCCCGCCGCCCCCATCCCCGCCCCGCACCGGAGCGCGACGGCTGAGCGCGGACCCGGGGCAGCCCCGGGCGGGCGGGAGTCCGCGGGGCGGGAGGGTCTGCCGGGGGGGCACCAAGGGGCCGGGGAGCTGGGCCGGCACGGAAAGGGGGGAAGGGCTGTAACCTGGGTACCGAAGGATGGAAGGCAGCGGTGGGCGTCGGGAGCCCGGGGAAATGGGAAGGTGCTGGCAGGAGCAGGAGGCAGCAGTGGGACGGGATCGGACAGAGAGAGGGCTCGGCAGGAGTTGGATGGAGGCTGTAGGTGACACTGCGGGCATGTGGGGACATGATCGCAGAGGCACGGGCCATTCTTTCCTCTCTGCTGCAGTTCCTTCTTCAGCACAGAACCTGGAGCCCAAGTACCTGTGACCTGCCAACACCTTGACTCTCATCAGGGCTCCTAAGGTCCAGGCTAAAAGGTGCTCACCATGTGTCTGTGCCACAGGGAACTGGGGCCCTACCAGTCTATGCCATGGGACAAGCCAAGACTGGTGAGTGACTGTCCGTGTGTCTCCACCAGTAACTGTCTCCTCAGCTTGGCTTGGCCACTCAGGCAGCTTTGCCCTGTTCCAGACAGGCCAGGTCTCAGCAGTGTCCATGTGCCTGTTGGAGCCTCTCAGCGCCCAGGCCAATAACCATTGTTGGATTTTCTTTGATTTCTTAGTGGAGAAAGTGCCATTGACTACACTCCATAGCTAAGATCATCTGCTATAAAGGCCATGGCTCAGTCTGCTCCATTAGGAAAAGGTTCTTCAATCAGTGACAATTAATTCAAAGAAAGAATAGGGACCACCAGACAAACTTCACAGAGAAGGAACCCTTCAGGATTTGCATGTCTGCATCTCTTCCTGAACACCACTTAAGGCAGAGCTGGATTTAGAAATAAAAAATAACTCTGGATTATTGCTACTGATCTAAAGGCACCCTAAAGAAGCCAAATCCATTTGACCCTGAACAGCCCATCTTAAAATTCTTATCATAAAGTCACTAAGCTATAGTATATTCTGTTTATTTCTTCCTACATCTATCTTAAGAAGGTCACGGGAAGGCAGAAAAAAGTTCAGAAGAGGGGAACGAGGATGATAAAGGTCCAGACTAGTTCAGTGCATGGAACAATTTAGTTTCCATTCTGGAAAGGAGAGAAATGAGGGAAATAAGGAAAAGAACAATGGAATGTGTTTTTGTTCAGCTCTGTGGCGATGATTTTGTTCACTGTGTCTTCCAGTATAAATGAGGCATGACATGAGGCTAACAGAAGCCAAGATCAAACCAAAGAAGGTGGCACTTCATGTGAGGGGCTGTGGGCCATGGGAACTTCTTCCCATAAAATGCTCGACACTTACATTAGCCCAAGAGGTGCCTGGATTGGCTTGCAGAAGAGAAATCATAGAACCATCGAATCACAGAATGATTTGAGTTGGGAGGGACTTTAAAGATCATCTCATTCCCACACCCCTGCCATGGGCAGGGACACCTTCCACTAGACCAGGTTGCTTCAAGCCCCATCCAGCCTGGCCTTGAACACTTCCAGGGATGGGGCAGCCACAGCTTCTCTGGGCTGGGCAGCCTGTGCTGGGACCTCACCATCCTCACAAATTCCTTTGAGGGTTCCTGAACAGAGGAAACCACATCCAGTTCATAAGTCATATTAGTCACAAAGACATGGGTCTGGAAGTGTACTTGTGTGAAATTCTGCATATTCTTCTCCTGTTCTTCCACACCTTCCTATGCACCCACTTGTAGCCACTGTTGGATACTGGCACAGAGCGGGTCTTGAGCTGACTCCCAATGAGATGGTCCTTATAATCTTGTGTCTGTTCCAGTTTTAACAACTTCAACCTTGACTTAGCTATTGTGTCTCTGTTTCTCTGGCAGACCTTTAATGACACTTCATGTAGAGTGCAACAGCTCTCTATCCCCATGTGTCAGCAATAGTCTGGCCAGCTGGATCAGGGCAGTAATTCTTTCCCTTCACTGCACTATGGAGAGATCCCACCTGGAACACCTGCACAGCTCTGGAGTCCTCAGTTTAGGACAGACACAGAGCTGTTGGAGTGAGTCCAGAGAATGGTCACAAAGATGATCAGAGGGCTGGAGCACCTCTCCTGTAAGAATACGCTGAAAGAGTTGGGGTTGTTCAGCCTGGAGAGAGGGGGCCCTGGGGAGTCCTTAGAGCCCTTTCCCAGTGCCTAAAGGGAGCTTATAAGAAAGACATGGACAGACTCTTTCGCAGGGTCTGCACTGAGAGGACAAGGGGTGATGGTTTTAAACTAAAACACAGCAGATTCAGAGTAGGTATAAAGAATAAATGTTTATGGTGAGAGTGGTGAAACACTCAAGGTCAGGTTGGACAGAACACTGAGTCACCTGATCTAGTTGAAGATGTCCCTGTTTATTGCAGGAGGGTTGGAGTAGGTGACCCTTAAAGGTCTCTTCCAACTCATCCCATGCTATGATTCTATTACTCAAACATTACACTCGCCTTTAAGAAAAGCAACGAGGAACTCAGAGAGACATTAGTTTGTCAAGGTCATCTCTGTACCTGGAAAACCCATGGACCACACTGTCTCAGAATCCATCTCTGAACATACGGAGAACAAGGAGGCAATCAAGAATAGTCAGCAAAAATTTAACAAGCACAAATCACGCCTGAGCAACCCAATTAACTTTGCTGACAAAATGACCAGCTATATGGATGAAGGGAAAGCAGTAGATGCAAAGTGCCTTGACGGCCTTGACAGTGGCTCCCACAGGGTTTTAATTTATAGCCTGAGGATGTATGGACTGAGAGAATGGAGCATTATGTGGGCTGAAGACTGGCTGCACCTCTGGGCTGTGAGGGTAGTGATCAATGACTCAATACAGGTTTGGTGCCTGGCAGCCAACAAAGTACACCGAGCATTGATTTGGGAGCCAGTGTTGTTCAGTAACTGTATCGATACTCTGCGATGACATGGAGTACAAGTCTGAAGATGACACTAGGAGGCATCACTGATATGTGGCACTTTAGTCCAGAGAGATGTCTAGAAACTCACAGAATTAGCAGAAACCTCGTGAAGTTCAAAAAGGAAAAGTACAAAGTTCTGCACCTGAGAAAGAATGACTCCAAAATTGGTACGCGTTGGGAACCACCTAGCTAACTGGTCGTCCTGAAAGGAACATGAAGATAGGGGTGAAGATGGAATGAAGACTCAATAGGATGGTCTCCTTGCAAATCAGGGAAACAGCATCCTACACTGCCTTAGGAGAATGGTCAGCAGCACATCAAGGGAAATAATCATGCCCGTTGTACTGGGATGTGTTGAATCCACACCTGGAATCCTCTGTATGTTTTTGTCTCCCCCTGTTCATGAGGGATATAGAAAAACTGTAGGAGATAGGTAGGGGCCTGGCACATCTGTCTGATACATAATGAGAGACTGAAGAAGCTAGGCTATCTCAGTTTGGTGATGTGTAAGTGACACATCATTAACAGCATCCTGCTGCTATCTGTAGGACAGGTTATGAAGATGGCGGAACTAAATGCAGACAATAGAACAATAACAATGACCACAATTACTCATGAGAGATTCAGAGTGAACATTAGGGAAAGCTTTTTCACCAGGAAAGTAGTGTAGCCCTGGAAAAAGCTATTCACAGAGTAGTGAATCTCATCCCCTTGCAGGTTTCCAAGGCTGATTTGACCTAGTATTGTTGACTGTCTTCACATGAGAAGTTGGACTATGCACTTCTGGACACATCCCTGTTAATCACAGGACTGTCTACTATGAATCTATTAATTTCATTCCATTTCTGTTATGCTACTCTTTAATAAAAGCTTTTTGCTTTTATGATGTTCTAGTCACCCTCTATACCCACAATGCCTCTTGACTTTGTGCCACTGATCCATCTTATCAGTGTGCTTTTTTTCTTTTCTGAGATCTTTAAAAAAAAATAATTAAATAGGTGAGCTCCAAAACTGTCCTTCAAAAGACTGCATTTCCTCAAGCATAAAACTTGTGACTTACTGTTTTGGGGTGTTTTTTTGCTGGTCTTCAGCATCTTACAGTTTTCACATTAATTTCTGTCTTCTCCAGTTGAATAAATAATTTCTTGTGTGTTACTGCAGCACTGCAGTTCAGAGAGTCTGATCAACCTTTCTTCCTGGCCCCCCCAAAAATCACTTATAAAGGTGTCTAATGTGCTATTTTGGCACAATTTGGTAAACTTGTTGCATTGGATCACATTATTGCCATGGTTTCAAACTATCATTTCCCTTTAAAATCTGCTTTGAATTCTTTATACTGTTGAAGGCAAACTTGCATTTACCTGGGCCGTTCCTTTCAGTCCTTTCTTTGATACCAGTGAGTTTGTTATTCCTCAGCCCCATGGCATTACCCAGATCATCAAATAACCCTCCTCTCAGACTTTTAGTTTGTTTACAAGTGCTCCCTCTACTCAGAGATGGAAATTAGTGAATTCCTTGTGGTTTCCTAGTAAATTCTAATTCTGGAAGCCCCTTGGCAAGAGGGAGGAACACATCCGTACCATGTGCTTGGACGTTCAGAGAGGCTTTGTACAAGTCTTTCTGACATGCATCTTTGGAGCTACATGTGAGCTGGTAGAAGGATGTTGGTCAGGTTATGCCTTGTGAGAGCAACTAATACACAGCAACAAGAGCAAAAATATGCTATTCACCCACTCAGGGCAGACCGTTACTGGTAGTAGTAATTAATCAGTGCTTGGGTGAACTTCCAGAATTGAAACAACACAGGAGGTGGTGAAATATGGCAAACTGAACTTGTAGTGGCCCAAGCCCGGCTGAGATGAGCACAGAAAACAACACACTGTCTGCATGCTCCGAGAGCTGTAGGCAAATACAGTGGGATGCCGGGATACCCCTCTTGATGCTATTCTGCCACCACACTGATCCTGACCCCAGAGTCGGGGACATCCCCACCCAGGCTGGACTTTGCATTTCCCATCCTCGTCCATAGCAGGTGGAAAGTGATCGGACAGTTTGGCACCTTCCTGCTAAATGGCAACTTGCTCCTGAAGTGAACAGTGGTCACCTGACCCATAGTTTGGCAGGACTGAGCTCGCTGCTCAGAGGCTCTTGCTCATGCAGGCTGGAGTCTGGCTCTAACGTCCCAAACAGGAAATTCTTCTAGGATGTGCTTAGGCTCTGATTCCCGGATGTTCACAGCAAGCAAAGGCTTCCTGTATGCAGAATGGAGGTTAAAAATAAAACAAGGCACCTGCTAGGAACATACATGGCCGGGGCTGGGGGGAAAGTGAGGGGACAGCTCTCCTTAGGGCAGGAAAAAGGTTTTTTCATGGGAGATCCAAAGTTTGCCTGTGCCATTTAGAATGCTCTTGAAAGCCAGGAAGGAGAATCCATGAAATCCATGAATAGAGAAAAAACTGCAAGATCATGTCACCTACAAATGGAGCTAGTACCTCAGCTCTGCAGCTCTATATTCACAGCCAGGACAAGAGGAAATGCTACTTGTGTGCTGCTGCTGAATGTAACCCAACTAGAGAGCTTTGAACCTCACAGTGGAAGAGTTCTTCTGCATCCCCTGCTTGTCTGGATGGACACAGAGCTCCTGTCACACAAAGTTCTTGCAACAGGCATATTTCTGTGCCATAGGGGGTTACTCCCGAGCAGTCTAGAACTCTGAACGTAAGGTCCTCTCCCTGGGCTGCATATGATGGATAGCTTTAGGGTATAGCAGGTAGAATTCAATTTGTTGATGAGAATGTTTACAATCTTGGAAATGTGGTGAAGCTCTGGCAGTGTTGGAAGCAGCTGGAACGAGCAGTGATCTTAACATCACACTTTGGCTACAGCATGGATGAACCCAGCCATCACCTCCACTTGCTTCCCTTTTTTCTTATGGTAGCAGTCTATTTTCCAGGGGTTTATCTAGCACAGTCCTAAATGCCCTGAACATTTGATTGTCAATCTTGCCTTCTTTTATAGAGAAATTTTCTAGCACAGCAAAATCTGTGAAATTCTTGGGCTTAAAATGTTGCTTCCTGCAACTCCTTGTCTTGAGCTTACATTATACCCTGTACTGTTCATGCTGGGAGTCCCACTGCTCTTCATTTCACCTTCCCAGCCCTGGACTTATTCCTAATTTTGGAGTTCCTTGCATTGCCAGCTAGAATTTGCCTACATCAACTGACTTCCCTTGATCAGTCAGGTGATTTACTTTGTCATAGAAGGAAATCAGGTTTGATAAGCAGGTCTTTCCTCTCCTGAAGCCATGCTGGCTGTGACCAGTGACTGTGTTGTCTTTCAGATGTTTTTCAACAGTTCCCAGAATAATCTTCATAGCTTTACCAGGCACTGAAGTGAGACTGGCAGGCCTGTAGTTTCTGAGGTCCTCCTTTTTGTCGTCCTTGAAAATCGGGACAACATTCACCAGCTTCCATTCAGCTGGGACCTCTCCAGATTCCCAAGACCACTCAAAAATCATCGAGAAAGGTTTTGCGATGACATCAGCAGCTCTTTGAGGATGCTGGGATGAATCCCATCAGGTCCCATAGAACTTCATGAATCCTGCAAGTCTTACTCCTGTTTATACCATCTCATATGACGTTACTTTGTTTTTGCAATATGCCCTCTGATTCATATTCAACCTACACATCCCTGTAAACCAAACTGCATAGACTGTTTTTTCTCAGTCTATCTGTGCAGTTTGTTATTCCTACCAAGTGGATAATCTTCCTACCAAGGAATAATAACAATAATTTTTAAATTTCTATGTTGTTTAATGTTTTTAATGTTGTTTAGTATCTTGACTAACAATCTTCAAGGAAGTATGAACTGACTAAACAGAAGGACAGAGAACAACGGGGAAATTATATTATTGCAGCTTTAGTGATGTAAACTTAATGTTCAATATTTATAAAAACTGTAGAAAACTCAAAGTGGTCAGAGAAAAGTCATAAGAATAAGTCAGGATCCACAGTACAAGGTTCCACATGGAGACCTTCAGAAAAATTAAAAAAAATAATGATTTCTAAGGATCTGTAAGACAGAAATTTTTTAATTGTTTCAATAATAATAATAATAATAATAACAATAATAATAAATTATTATGGTGTTGCAGTCTAGCAAATTAAGGCAGACCAGAAGCAATGAGGTGGAAGTGAAGTTATACAAACTGAAAAGAAAGATCAACAGTAAAGTGGAAGGAGAAATTAATCACTAGAATAACTATGACAAAGGCATAACAGATTCCTAACAGTCAAGGTTGTCCACCTTGGCTCATAAGGGTGCTGGGCCACCAGTGCTTTTGCCCAGAAAAGTTGGACCAGATGATCCCTGAGGTCACTTCCAACCTGGTATTCTCCAGTTCTACAAGTCTGTGGCCTTTCTCAAAAGGTAGAGTCTGTCCTCGAATTTGTGTGAGCTTTGTGATTCCCAAAGGACACAGACAGTGTCACTGAGACCTGGTGTCCAAACTGCTCTCTGAACCTGCATGCTCCCTGCCCTATGAAACCCTTCCCAAAGAGATGGCTGAACTTGGTCAAAACAAGGAATCATTGTTATGAGAAAAGGGAATGAGAGAATGATGAGAAGAAAACCATCTAGCACATTTTCATCTGTGAGCCAAGACAAAACTGAAATCAACATTTCCAGAGGGGGAGTTGACTGAGCTGAGCCCTGTGCTACCGACTGCTCTACTTCCTGTCCTGGCTTCTTCCATCCTCCTCCTCTGGAATCTCTTCGTCCGTGTTTTGCAGCAGGGTGACCTCATTTGGCAGTGGTTCTGCGAATGTTCGCTGACTGAAATGCACCGCTCTCACCGGTGCCTCTTAGAATGCTGCTTACTAAGGGCTGGACTTCCTCCCTGAGAGCAAACAAGTCTCCTTCTGTTCCCGTGAAAATCAGCTGGGAGGAAGTGAGTTGGGGGGGTGGTTTCCGAAATGCCACAGATTGTGATTGCAGACACACCTTGGAACCCATGGGCTGGGGTTGGAGGGCACAGGGGCTGCATGGCTTTTTTGTGTGAGGGGACACATGACTTTGGTCAGCAGTGTTCACAAACAGGTACAAGCCTGATGGCAAAGGCCCTGCTCATTTCAGGAAAAGGAAGAAAACAGTTTGAGGAATATCCCTTCCCAAAGAATATGGCTTTTGCTTTGGAGGCATTTTCTATATATAGTGAGGTGACTATTTCAGAATGGAAAATGTTTGTTCAGGAAGGAAAGGCTCTGAGATCAGCAGAGCTGAGTCTCACCCACACACTGTTGACTCCTTTGGACTCTTCTGACCAGCTGCAGGGACTCGGGAGGAGTCTGCAGGGCTGAGGTGACTGTCCAGGAATCGCCCGCCTGCACCCAATTTCTCCACTCTCTGGTGTGCCACGGAGGGGCAGGTTCTGAAATAAGATCTGATGATTCCTCCAGGAAAAAGAAAAATGCAGATGGTCTGACGCTCTTCTTTCCTCTGATGAATGATGTTTGGCATCCACAACCAGTGTACACTGGGATGCAGCAACATCCCACAAACACCCTGGACTGCACGTGTCAGCAGCAAACGGGAGGAGTGCCACGCTGACCAGACGGTTTGTGCCGAGTGCGCTGTGTGCATATATAAGATACATGATCTGAACTTCACTAAATATACCTGCTTTAAACAGGCATGGGGAGCTGTCATTCCAAACTGGAGAGGATCACACACACAAACACAAGGAACGCCAACCCAGAGGAAGGCAGGATGAACTGGTATGGTGCAGCTCCATCTCGTGGGAGTTTATATCTGACGCAGTCCTAATCCCATGAATATTAGTTATCTGTGGTGCAGCACTGCTTATGAGAAATCAATAGTTACCTTGCAGTTTAAGCTACCATGATGCACATAATTTGAAAAAGATGTGACCATTAGGTAATATCACATGATCTAATCCAAATCACAGTCCCCAAACACCCCATAGGCTAGAAGTGCACACATGAGCTTATCATACACTTTAAAAATTACTCAGATCTCCACATTAAATCCCAGCCCCATTGCTTCTCCAGCATCAGAATCAGACTACAAACCACCACTTGGCTGATCCTGTCTTACATAACCTTAAGGGCAATAACTGGTGCAGCAGATGGAAGAAAACTTGGGTTATGGTTCAATTTAATGATTCATAACTATCTAGAAATAACTCAGGCCACTGAGAGGCACTGTGAGATGGCAGAAAGGATGGGTAACCCAGAAGGGATATAGAAGCATTATCCAAGCAAGCAGGAGTAGTCAGCAAGGAGTTATGAAGTGAAAATCATGCTTAAATAGCCCGATAGCCTCCTACACAGAGATGACTTGATACAGAAGAGGGGAGCAGCAGAGGTTGGTGGCTCAACTTCAGTAAGGCTCTAGTCGTCCTTGCTTTAAGCAGGGAAGATGGACTAGATCTCTAGGTGTCCTTTTCAACTTCAGTTATTCTGTGCTTCAGTCCCTCTTATGAACACCATATACATTCTGGTTTGGAGATACCCAAACCCAGTTTGTGAAACGAGTCTTAGTAAAATCAGAGACTTCATTCTTCAGCGTTATTTCCTCCACTTCTCTATTTCTTGCTTTTACTTCACCTCTTTTTGTTTATTACAGAGAATAAGTCACTAATTTTAAAGCATTAAGGGTGTTAGTTTCCCTTTCAAAATATTTTTTTTCTTTTCACAAGCCTTAGTGTAATTTTAAATTTAACATTTCAAAGTTTATGATCCTCTTCTCATCTATGACATTCTCTTTGATGACCAAGTACACAAAGGATCCTATCTATGACTGAGGATCAAAGTTTTGGCAGCCACTAGTTTGCCACTGTGACATAGGCTCACAAAGCAGACAAGTTACAATTTTCAGTTTATAGCCTTCCTTACAAAATCTAAATACCTTCCAGAAGCTCATCAAGCTATACTATAAAACCTCTTTGAACTCTACTGACAGTGTCCATGAGGTGGGGGATAAAGTAAGAAATGTGTAAAAATGAGGTCTGTCTATAAATCAAATCCATGTAATGTCAAGTATCTTCAAATAAGTAAATCTTCTTTCAAACATCAAACCCTCCCCATGTGGAATTTATGAAAGAACCAGGTCCAAGAGTACTGGACCCTGACAACTGACCAAAGAAAACAGAAATGTATTTTCTGAACTGATGGCCCACTATAAAGCAGGGGAGATAGACAATTCAGATGGTTTGCATTTCACCCTGAAGCAGGAGCTTGAACTGCTGCTCATGCCTGAAGAGTTCTCACAAACCACAGACAAGCTGTGTTTCCTCCACAGCTTCCTCCTCCTCTTCCATACAGTTCCCCTGGAATACCCCACAGCATTTATCCTAGCTCCCTTACAAGAGTCTTGCCCTCAAACACTGTGCATTGCATCATGGTCGGTGGGTTTCAGCACGTTGGCGTCTCTTGGTGTTCCCTTTGCAGTGACAGCACTCTTAGTGCTGGAGTCCTTCAGCACTCCAAATCCCATTCTGTGTTTTAACAGTCTGAAATTTCAACCCGTTTTTGTTTGGGTTGTTGTTGTTGTTGTTGAACTGAGGCCCAATATCTTGATGTCCTTGGCTAAGGCGCTAGACTTCCCTAAATGAATACCTACTTCAAAAAAGTAATAGAGAGAAACAGAATCCACAGAAATGAAGAAGTGCCTGATTTCTACACCTGAGAAGTGTGGCTTTAACATATAGCTGCAAGTAGTAACAGGGTGTGGAAATGCTCATTTCTTTGATGGAAACAGTTGGAAATTAATTTTAGTTAGATTCTTACATTGCCTCCACATTCCAGAATGGACATACAGAACTGCAGCAATTGATAATGGAAGCAGTTTTTAACCAATTCTATCATATTAGAAGTGAAACATTTGGTAAATATTCAATGCTGTAACTATATTTAGGAGAGATTCCTTAAAAAATACTTTGAACAACTAACAGGTCTGTTAGTTTGATTGTAACAGAATGCAAAACTGTCCTGGATGGACTCTTATAAAACAGACCAATTCAGCTCAAAAGCAGAATACAAAATTTTACAGCCCAAGTAATTAACAATATGAACAACTTAACTAATGACATTGTAAATTTCTGGTAGTTGGTAATTCCGTAATCAAAACGTGTTTGTGCGGCTGTTTGTTTTTGGTCTGTTTTGGTTTGGTTTTTTTGGGTTTTGTTTATGGTTTGGTTTGGTCTGGGTTTTTTTCTTTTGGTTTTTGGTTTTTTTTTTTCTGGGTTTTGTTTTTTGGTTTTGTTTTGTTTGATTTTTATTTTCATTTTGGTTTTTATTTAGTTTGTGGGGGGTTTTTTGTTTTTGTTTTGTTTTGGGTTTTTTTTGCCAAATGTATGTTAGTAAATCCAGGAAAAGATAATTCAGGGAAGTTCTATGGCATGTGTTTTACAAGATGACAGACCAATTCACAATTCACAGTCCTTCTTTTGTGGGTTTGTGATTTATGACAGCCACCAACTGTATCCCAGAGTCATTGGAATGCCACTGCTCTGAAGATAATACCCACAGTTACACGTTAAATTAGACTGTAGATCTTATAATTGCAAGCCATAATTAAACAAAAGGGTCAAGAAGATTCAAGGACTGGAGGTTTTCAAGGACAAGAATATTCACTGTTACATTACCCCGGATTGCAAACAGACAAAAAACTCCGCTTTGATTATGTGAATGTCTCTGCTATGTGCAATCTAAATCTACCTTCTTTTAGTTTAAAATCAGTATTCCATGTCTTGTCACTGCAGACCTTGGTAAAAAGTGGTTTTGATTTTCTTATAAGCCCTGTCTAAGTCTTGAAGGTGTCCTTGGAGCCTTCTGGCCTCGAGGGGAACCCCCCCAGCTCTCCAGCCTGGCTCCAGAGCAGAGAGGTTCCAGCCCTTGGGGCATCTCTGTGACCTCCTCTGGACTCTCTCCAGCAGCTTCACATCCTTTTGATGTTGGAGCCCACAGCTTCGGAGGCAGCTCTGCAGGTGGGGTCTCACCTGAGCAGAGAAGAGAGGGAAAATTGCTTCCCTGGACTCAGATCTGCTCCGTTTCTGGGCTGCCAGCACACATGGCTGGCTCATGGCCAGTGTTTCCTCCACCAGTATCCCCAGCCCTCTCCATCCCCAGCCTGCACTGGTACTGGGAGTTGTTCCAGCCCAGGTTCCGTGGTTCTTTAATGAAGGCAAAATATGACCCTAAGCAACTGAAGATCAAGAAGCATTTGGACAATCCTTTCAGGCACATGGGGTGACTCTGGGGATGGTCCTGCGCAGGGCTAAAGGTTGGTCCCTTCCAACTCAGCATATTCTGTGATTCTGTGAAGAGTCTCCATTCATCCTGGATCTGACAAACCTGGAAAAGTGTTCAAAGTAAAGTCATGTGAGCAGGGAAAAAAACCAGTAAAGGAATCAGAAAAGTCTGGATTTTCACTCTGAGAGATGATTACTTGTCCCTGTAATTCCACTGGCAGTTTGGATATAATTTCTAACTCTTCAGAAGTATATTGCCATGGCACGTGGAACTCAGTGAAGCTGCACTGATTTCATTAAAATAAACATTTTTGTCCAAGGAAGCAATTGAAATTGCATTGGGCAATCATCAGTGGCATGAAACTGAACAAAATCAAAAGCCAGGTTCTGCTCTTGGGATGGAGTGATGCCAGATGCAAGTATAAACTGGGACAGGAATGGCTGGAGAGCAGTCCAGCAGAAAAGGCCCTGGGGTGCTGGTTGACAGCAGCTCCAGAGAAGCCAGCACTGCCCTGAAGGGCACTGAACAGAGCATGATCAGCCAGTCCAGAGGGGTGATCATCCTGCTGCAGGCAGTGCTGCTGCAGCCTCGCCTGGAGCACAGTGCACAGTGCTGGACCCTCCACTCAAAAAAGGATGTGAAGGTCCTTGAATGCACCCAGAGGAGGGCAACCAAGCCTATAAGGGGCTGGAAGGAACATTCTGTGCCAAGCAGCTGAGGGCTCTGAGACTGGCTGGTTTGGAGAGAAGGAGGCTGAGGGGTGACCTCGTGACTCTCTGAAGCTTCCTGAGAAGGGGACATGAAGATGGAGGTGCCAAGCTTCTCTCCCTGGGATCCAGGGACAGGATTTCTGTAAATGGCTCAAAGCTGCATCAGGGGGTGTTCAGACTGGACATTAGGAAGCATTTCTTTACAGAAAGGCTTTATAGAGAGATGGTCAATGCCACAGGCCTGTCAGAGTTTAAGAGGCATTTAGGCACAAGGCCCTTAATGCTGTAACTTTTGGTCAGCCCTAAAGTGCTCAAGCAATTTGACTAGATGATCCTCGTAGGTCCCTTCCAAATGAAACTATGCTATTCTAATACAGAATAATATTTTCTGGTTTCATTACTGTGAAAGATGAAAGACTCTTCTTACCACTTTTCCAGGTCTGTCCCATCCAGTGTCCAGAGCTGCACTTGAGAGAGGCAACACATTCAGTATCACTCACCTAACAAACACTGGGCCACAGGGACACACAGCGGTTTTAGCATCCTCTTTTATAGCCACAGGACAGAATTAACCATATCCAGCTTTTACAGCTCTGCAATTCTGAGAAACATTATCCCTCACCTACATTACACACAACTACAGGTCTTCTGGTTGATATGTATGATTCAGTCTTTTTTTGTCAAACAAAGAAGCAAAACATAAGGTTTAAGTGTCATTTACAGAAAATGAACCCATCTCACAGCATTAGCTTTGTGCCTGAGTGATTCTGCGCATCACAGGTTTCATGTCTCACTCTCACTGTGCCCTGTAGCCTTGGAGCCTGAGGTTCAGATCCCACTATGCTGCAAACTCAATAAAACCCCCCAACTACAAACTTCATTTTCCCTTCTAGAGCAAATGATGAGTGATATAAACCCTTTGAAATGCTGCAGTTGAAATCCTCAGACTGTCACTTGGGATTACAATAGCAGAATAAAGTAGGTAGGACATTTCTGCATGTACGATGGGTAGAAGACAGAGAAGGATGAAACAAGGCAAAGAGAAAGTAAAGAGGCTATTTCTTGTTCCTCTCCTGGGGGAGGAAGGAGGGAGCTCTTACACAGAAACACCTGAAAGCAGGAGAAGGAAAGTGAGGAATGAGCAAAACCAGGTTCAAGTCACCTGATATCAAGGACAAGGAAATAAGGAAAACTTCAAACCTTCCCATTTTAAACTGGGAAAACACCAAAGTGCAAGTGGGAGGAAGCAGTGCAGGAGGTGAAAG